>OZ012738.1:25848007-26448007 GCA_963859935.3 Lathyrus sativus | reverse complement strand
CGACCAAGCCTCTTTCACTGACATGGCCAAGTATTTTATGCCATAGATCAGTCTTTGACATAGGTTTCAAGGATGCCACATCTGCTGAGCCACATACAACCTCAACCTCAACGGTATACAAGCCTTGTTTCTTCACGCCTCTTAAGACTTCCTTCGACCCCTTCATTACCCTTAGGATGCTTTGATCTCCTTTGGAAACATATCCTTTCTTTCCAAATTAACCGATAGAAATCAAATTCCTCTTAAGATTAGATACATACCTAACATCAGTCAATAACCTTATTGACTCATCATGGAGCATGAATGTCACAGATTCAATACCTGCAATTTTTCAAGATTTGTCATTTCCCAGCAACATTGATCCACCATCTTAATCACATAATTATTCAAACATGTATTTGTTTAGAGTCATGTTCCAAGTACACCCTAAACCCATAATCCACTCCTTGATAGAGTCACTGCTTGAGACCACAAGAACATCATATGATTAATAACCATCTTGCACAATGGATGCATTACCATTATCCTTTCCACCATGATTATTCAGTCGATCAGGGCATACTTTTCTTGTATGATCCTCATTCTTACAATGATAACACTTAATAATATGAGCATTACCACCATAATAATTGTATAGAACTTTACCCTTCTTCTTCTCAAACATATCATCTTTCTTCAAGAATTTCCCCTTAACGGACAAATCTTCACCAATAAAAGTTGGCTTGTGCTCCTTTCGTTCGTTCAAATCCTTAAAGTACAAGGTAGATTGAACATCTTCAAAGGTCAAAGACTCTCTTCCATACAAGAAAGTTTCTTTGAAGTGAACACAAGACTTAGGTAAAGAGCATAACATCAACAATGCTTAATCTTCATCATAAATCTTGACCTTAATGTTTTCAAGTTCAAGAATTAACTTGTTGAACACATTCAACTGCTCACTAAGGCTTTATCTTCACTCATCTTAAATGAATACAAAGCTTGCTTCAGGTAAATACGATTAACCAACGATTTCATCATGTACAAACCTTCAAGTTTCGTCCACACATCCGCTGCAGTTTTCTCCTTTGAAACCTGCTAGAAAACCTTACCACCAAGGTTCAATACAAAGGCAATATGGGATTTTTTGACCATCGTTGTCTTCTATTTATCCAATAGGGTAGCATCCATCTTCTCTGATCATTTCAACACTTTTAACAAACCCTGTTGAACAAGAATGACTTGCGTCTTCAAGCGTCTCAAACCAAAATCATTCCATCTATATATATATATATATATATATATATATATATATATATATATATATATATATATATATATATATATATATATATATATATATATATATATATATATATATATATATATAAGTGATATAATACATTTACTTACTAGTTTTTCTGTATCCCCTCTTGATGATCACGACGAATAACTTGCACGTCATCTGAATCATTTTCTTCTGATGAAAGACGCACACGTGTTGTGAAAGAAGGGGTATCAAAATTTAAATCTTGATTTTCATCACATAAGGAATATATTATCCTTATAGAACAATTTACCGTCTCGTGTTAGAAAGATTAGTGGCATAAAAAACTTATTTTTCTTGAGATGCCGTGATGAATGGTTCTTTCATATAATTTGCCTTTCGAAGATCAATCTGTGCGAATCCTAATTCATCGGTTTCTATACCAATGTTACTGTCAATCCACTTGCACTTAAATAAAGGTAGTTTAAAAGTAACATAATTAATCTCCAAAATCTTCTCAATAACATCAAAGTACACTCTAGATGCTAGTACCTGATTATTATCTTTGGAACTAGAGAAGTACATGGATTTAACTTCAACCATAACCCCATTATTTTGCATGGTACTATGATCATCCTTGAATTTTATATAGAATGATAATTTAATAATATTGTATGCACTCCAAGTTATTACATTAAAATTAAACATATGTGACATCTATTTAATTGTCTCCGACACACTACTCTCTTTAGAAACCCTTTCATTGAACCAAGTTATGAAAGTTTTGTTATGCTTTGTTAACAACAAATTTTCACTTATCCGAGGGGTTTTTTCCTTGATAATACTATTGTAAGAAGACAAGTAAGTTTGAACTTCATCAACATTATTTAATATTTACAAATGTGCTTGAATAACTACATCTCGGTCAAATGTCATCACATTAAAATCTTGAATACCTATACTATCATATCTTCCATCATTACGAGACTCAGGAATTCCTATAGACTTTGCTTTTGAAAACTAGTTTGTACAAAATTCAATAGCTTATTCTGTGATGTACCATTAAATGATCGAAGCCTATGAATGATGATGATTCTTTGTATACCCTTTAAATATCTTTATGTATCTCTATATCGGATACATCCATCATAAATAAATGGGACCACAAATTCTAATCTTCCTTACTAGATGAACAACTAAGTGAACCATAATGTCAAAAAAGATAGAGGTAAAAACATCTCTAATTGACACAAGATAATTGAAGCATCATGCTCCAACTCATATAAATTTCAAGGATCAATGACTTTACTAAATATAGCATCGAAGAATAATCATAATTTGGTTATAGTTACCTTTATATTTTTTTGATAAAATGCCACAGATTGCCAATAGTAGAAGTTATTGTATCAAGACATGACAATCCTGAAACTTTAAGATAACTAGTCGGAGATCTGTCATTGACACAAGTTTCTTTATATTTGATGAGTACCCTTGGAGAACTTTGATATCCTGCAAACAATCGCAATTTTTTTTCTTTTTTAGACAAAGTGTGATATGCTGGGGGAAAACATGTTCTATTTCCTATATCTTTTAGGGCTAACTCTAGTCGTATACCCATCACAACCATACCTTGACGAGATTTATTAGTATCTTTTGTCTTACCTTTAATTTTTAGAAGTGTTTCAATCAAACTACCACAAACATTTTTCTCTATATGTATCACATCAAGACAATGTCTTACATCGAGACTAGACCAATATGAAAGATAGAAGAATAACGACCTTTTTTTCCAAATATTTTTCTCCACAGACCCTTTTTGTTTGTTTCTAGAAACAACATTAATATGTTGTTGTCTTTTATAAATTTCCTTCCTGATTAAGGGCTTTAGAGTGATATCAAACTCCTACTTTCTATTAAAAACCTTTTGCAATCTACAGTATGGATGATTAGGTCTTAAAAATTTTCTATGACCAAGGTAAATAATATTTTTTTCTTCTGTATACGCATCATCAACATCGACGCCTTTTTTCCAAAAAAAAAATCTTAAATCTTCGATCAATGGCGTTAAATAAACATCTATGTTATTTCCTGGTTGTTTTAGACCTAAAATCATCATTGATAACATCGTACATTTGCGCTTCATGCACAACCACAGATGTATGCTGTAAATTATGAGAAGAATATGCCATGAAGTATGGTTAGTACTCAAATTGCCAAACGGGTTCATTCAGCCGGTGAGTTTAGAAACAACTAATCAATTTTCTTTGGCTCAAGGGAAAAATCTAGAAACAACAAATCAATCTTCTTCCATTGCAATGAATCATCAACATGGTGAATTTTTATATCATATACTTTTTCATCTGAATGATATATAATATTCTTTGCATCATTTACATTAGCAAACAGTCTCTTGAACCTTTAAATTATTGGTAGGTACCACATCACCTTGGAAGGAACACCTTTTCTAGTTACACCATCATCATCTTCAATACCATTGTTTTTCCTGCTTGTAGTGTGATTCTCCACACCTCGAGCACTCCTTCAAGTTTGCATATTGTTTCTTATATAATATGCAATAATCACGACATGCACGTATTTTGACATAGTCCAAACCCATTATACATAATATCTTTCTGGCTTCATAACTACGGTTTGAAAACATGTTACCTTCAGGAAGCATTTCTTGCAACAATTCAAACAATTTAGTGAAAATTTTATCCGTCCACTAACCTTTTGCATTAAGATTAAATAGTCTAAACAAAGCTAAAAATCTTGTAAAGTTTTTGCATCCCAAATATAACAACTCTTCCATGACTCTTTTGTGGGTGCAACTTTCTGTCAGAGGTATTTGTATGATGTCAAAACTAGAATACTTTAGTGTTTATGTACATTAGATGGTATCTATCTAAGTCTATATGTGCATTTTTGTATTAGGAAGCATGTCAGTATGTTTGAAATGGTTTAGAAAATATTCAAGCATCAAGAAAGTGTTTTATGCATCAAAAACAAAGTTTTGTGTGTGAAAAACAGCTTATAGGTCGACACATAGAAGAAAATCTCTTATATAGGTCGACACATACAATCTTCAGATTGACACACATGCTGCAGTATTAAAGCCTGTAGGTTCTGTCCATGAGCTGACTGCTATAGATCGATACATGACCTTGATAGGTTGACTCATGACTTTGATAGGTCGACCTATAGACCAAAAATCTTGATATTTTGCATTATTTTATATTCCTTTTGCTTGACACTTGCATACATATATACTTAATACATGCATCATTTCTAGTAAGGTCCTAGAGTAAAACCTACATGAAACTAGGATTTCAAAGTACACCCATCATCTTCAACCTCTCTTTTATGCATACACACAATAAAATCACACATAATCATTTTTTGATTAAGTGTCATCTAGATTAGGGTTGGTAACATACAATTTAGGTTATTTGGACTGTAAATTTTGTTGAGTTCTTTGGGGGTTTCAAATAAGAAAACCAATTTGAGGGTTTCCTTCAAGATCGTTAAAGGATTTGAAGGTTTTGGACAAGATTACACTATTCAGATCCAATTGAATGAAATCCTTGGGACAACGGGTGCCTTGTAAGGGAGTAATGTGAGACAGTGGATCACGCTGGTAAATCTTGGGCTTCAACAAGTGTGCGTTTGGGATTAATTCGACCGGGTGAAAACCTTGAGACAAGGGGTATCTTGCAAGGTAGTGGCAAGAACAGGTGAATTGAAGCAGTATTATTGGTTACTTGATCAATCTTTGATCAAGGGTTTTGGAGGTGATAGAGTCAATATTAAACCTAGGGTTTGTAGGGTTAGATTGCTACATCTCTTATATTCATACTTTTGCAAAGTAAGGTCAATTACAATTAACTCAATTCGAATTTGAATTGAGGGCAGACTTACCATAGCGAGTCCGATTGGGGAACTGCCTAAACAAATCCTTGTGTACTCTCTCTCTCTCTCTCTCTCTCTCTCTCTCTCTCTCTATCTATCTATCTATCTCTCTATCTATCTCTCTCTCTCTCTCTCAATACCTTTAAATTTGTCTTAGCAAATTATTGAATTTATTATTCGTTTGATCAATTTGTTTGGAAATCATTTTTGATCATATTTTGAAACATTTTTTTATCATATTGTGATTGGATTTTAAGATCAACAAAACCAAGAAAATTTCCAAACGATATTTATTACACACAGAGTGTTCAACAAATTGCCTTATTTTGTGTGTGTGTTTTGATCATTGGGAACAATCTTTACATATAACTTTGCATTCAATTGATTTTGATTAATAATTTATAAGAATTTGTGTTCATTATCATACGCTTGTGTACCTTTACGCATATCTGAGCTTTTCAATAGAGGTTCAGTTAGACGAATCGATTCAGGTTGTTTCCGCTGTGCCATAAAACTTTTCAAATTAGTTTTTTAAAAGTTTTTAACTTGTGATATATTCACCCCCTCTATATCGAAGCCTATCGTATAACACGTGGTATCGATAGCTCCGGTTCATTCTGTGCTTAAGATTTGCTTATTATAAGAATGGCTACCGAACCTAAGGGAGCATATAATAGAGCACCAATTTCACCGGAAAAAAGTATGGCTATTGGGAAGCTTGTACGCGTGTTCATGTCAACTCGGTTGACAAGGGTATATGGGACCCCATCCTGAATGGTCCTAATGAAATTACAATGATCAATAATGAAGGTGTTACCGTACCTAAACCGGAAGCATAATGTGATGATAATGATAAGAAGTTGTGGTCACATGATTGGAAGGCACAAAATATTCTCACATCCGCACTTGATGGTGATGAATATTATCGTGTCTCTCATTGTGAGACCGCCAAAGCTATGTGAGATGCATTAAAAGTTGCCTATGAGGGAACTAATGAGGTCAAAGCTAGGTTCAATACCTTAAATCAAAATTTTGAGCTATTTCGCATGGAGCATGGCAGGAAGATTTACAAGTTTGATTATCCCACTGAATTTGATGATGATGAAGATGAAACTCATATGGATGGTGAACAACCTATGAAAGTTGCTCATGATGTTCCTGAGGGAGATGCTACAATGTAAGATGTTTCTCATGAAAATGATCAGGGTACATGTGTTGGTACTAGTTTTAATGATACTTCATATATCATGACGATGCTTTAGAATATGCAATTGAGGCAAGACGAGAGGTATCCAGGGGATTTTAGGAGGCGAGATACCTTTGAAGCTGCTCAAGAAGAGAGAATCTATCTAATGCAACAACATATGTCTATTTAGGATTCCAACTTTGAGACTTTTACTGCATATATGATGGAGAGTCTTATGTCTATACAGAATAATATAAGTGTTAATCTTGATGTTGTTTTAGCAAGGACTAATCACTTGATCTTGGTCGAAGAAAAGAATTATGTCATTATGAACGACTTTAGCGTGAGATGTGTGAATTCTTGGATTATCACTATGGTTTAGGTTGAAATCTAAATCACATAACTTTGACTCTAGTAACTTATTCTACTAAACATATGTCCTTCCTAGAAAACTAATTTATTATTGCAATCTATTGGACCAAATACATATTCAAAAATTCTAACTAGAGAAATTTCATCGCTAAACAACCACATACATCGTAAGAAAACAAATAAATGATATAATTTAGAATTTAAATTACTTAACTTTTATTTCCGTAACTTATTTCATTTAACGAATGAACTTAGAAATTGTTTGATAATTGCACTCTTATGACTAAACACATACTTGAAAATTTCAATTGGCGAATTTCTATCATAAAAAAACACATCAATATTGTGATAAATAATCTAAATCACTTGACTTTAATTTTCGTAATTTATTTCACTAAATAGAATATGTACATAAAGAAAATGAGAAAATAAATAGATAAATATATAATATTTAATTCTTAAAAATTGACAATATTTATTAACTTTTTATGCTTGTAAACAACTTCAAAATGCACTTTTTATATCTAAAAATAGTCAATTTAAGATACTAATGTAATATTTTTTTTCCACTAAGAGCATTTATAATGAGGATTTTTTATTTATTATCTTTTCTGTATTATTAAAAAAAATTAATTGTATCACATAATTTATAATTTTTACTTATAATAAAAATTAATTATAATTTTTAGTATATATGAAAATGGAAAAATAACATTTAAAATAAAGTAAATTTCAATTGAGAAGATTTATTCAAAGAGATTTAAATATTTTCTTTTAAACTTTTCTCTATTTCTTTTCTTGGTCTTGGTTTTGGTATATGTGTTTATCTCTTTTTTATTTCTACTTTTTAGTTAAAAACAAAGAGTGAAATAAGCATATGGTTTTCCTTTTTTAAATGAGAAAGTGTTATTTATTTCTATTTTTATTGATTACGTTATATTTTTTAATACATAAAATATTAGAAATTAAGGATGTATGCGGGTTGGGTTGGATTGGATTTGTCTCAATCTATTATCCAATTCGCTCAAATTTTAATGGATTGAGTTCGTCGTTTAATCCGCAAATTTATTGTCAAAAAAATTGACCCGAACCGACCTGTTTATTTATGAGTTGAGTTATGTTGAGTTTGAGGGTTGTGTTTCAAATAAATTTTATAATGATTTTTTTTGTTGATTTAAGAAAAATGAAACACATTTAATACAATCATACTCATTTATAACACTCAAATTCGATGAAATACATCCTATAATATCTAATAAAATTCATCAACGCAACATAACATTTGATAACACTTGTTTTGATAAAAAACATTTAATAACACTTAATAGTAATATAACATTCAATAAAACATGTTATTTCCATAATTACATAAGTTGGAAATGATACAAAAGAAAATAAGAAATAATATATAATCTTATAATTACCTAAATTCATTGGTGTAATATAATTATTGGTGGAATAATTTTCTAAAAGAAATTATGGTTATTAGTGATGATATTAATTTAATATTTTTATTTAAAATAATAATAAAAATAATATAAAAAAAAACTAAAATCACATTAATGGTTGGATCAACGGGTTCACGGTTTGCAAAATTCAAACTCAATATCCAAACTAAAATTATACGAATTGTTATAGGTTGGGTTGAATATATCCGTAAATAAATAAATTCAAATAATTTTTATATTATTTCAGTTTGGATAGACGGATTCGTGAGTCGACCCGCATCCATGATCATCCTATTAGAGAAATGTTACTTTTTCTAAAAATATGATAAAAAATTAAGTATATCAATTCATTATAAAAATGACTTTTTTAAATTTATAAAGAATATTCAAAGATTTAGTTTTTCAAAAAGTAATTAACAATACTAATCAATTAAAATTAAACTTTTTAATATATATAAAGCATATGAAATAATCTATTTTTAAAATATAATAAGCAATTTTTTAATGTATTTAGCATACTTAAAGATCTATTTTTTCTCTAAAAAAACAACTAATAATACTAATTGATTGAAAATTTGATGTTTTTTCAATAAATAAAACATACAAACTTATATAATTTTTCTAAAATACAATCAACAATTAAGTATATTTATTAATTAAAAATCAATTTTTAATATATAAATCATACTCATGTCTATTTCTTCTCTAAAAACTAATTAACAAAATTAGTTAATTAAAATTTTTTTCAATACATAAAGCATACAAACTAATTTGATTTTTTTTAAATACAATCTATAATTATATATACTAATTGATTAGATTTTTTTACAATATATAAAGCTTACTCAATAAATCAATATTTTTGTTTAAAAAACAATTAACAACACTAATTAATTATATATTTGATGTTTTTTAATATGTTTTTAAGCATATATGTTTTTTTAAATATATAAAATCTACAAAATAATTTATCTGTTCATAGTTCTATAAAATAATATCACTCTTCACTATTTTTTGTTTAACTTTCTTTTAATATGTCATGGATATATTTTTAAAATTTTGAATTATTTCGTGTGTTTTATATATATTAAAAAATTTAAATTTTTAATAAATTCATTTATATATCAAAATATTTTTTCTTTTAAAAAATATTGTATTCTAATCTATTTCTCCTATAGCATAATCTTTATTATCCTATCATTGAATTAATTAAATAATTAAGATTTGAAACTAAGAGATTGAGAAAAATAGAGTTGGAGAGATCCAAAAATCACCCTATAAATATAATGATTATATTCTCAAATATTTGTCAATATATATCAGAGAAGAAAATAAAACAGAAACTAACCGCTTAGAATAAACCTAAACTCAACCAGAGAGGATTCAGAATCAAAAGCCAACAAAGAGGACCACACTCCTCTCATAGTACGTCACATTCTTTTTGCTTATTCCTTTTTTTCTGCTTTTTCATCACATTCTTTATTCTTAAACTGAAAAAAAATAATTTTTTCTGCTTAAAGATCGTTTTTTATCGTGAGATTGGATACCCAAATTGCAAAACCAATCTACTGATATGAGTTTTGGAATAATATTGAATACCCATTTCCAATTTCACCCGGTTTGATGATATTGTTTATTTTGTTTTTTGATTTTTAACGTGTTGTTGTTTTGTCTTAATGCTTATGATTATGAGGCTGTGTTGAACTTGCATGTGTGCTGAGTCAGTCTTTGTGTCTGTTAGTGGTATGGAATTATTGTTTCTTTAGGTTTTGGTTTTGAATTCTTTATGTTGGTTTTGCTGTTGCAACTCTCTTGGTTCTTCTCTGTCAAGATTCTGGAAGATTCTATTCTATTGTATTAGGTGTTAAAACTTTGTGTGATTGTGTGAATGAATGGAATTTAATTGTGTTATCTAATCATTTGTGCAGTTTAGATGTTTGTATTTTTGTCTATATATTAATTGGTTCATTGTACTTGTGTTGATTAATGATATTCACCACCTTTTTTTTATCTGCTGTGTTTGGCTTGGTTTTAACTTTGAATAGTATTCAATATAGATTTGGCCTTGTTGATGTTGTTTGTGGCTGCTTTGTTGTTTCTTACTATGCATTGAAATTGAATGAATGATTTGGCTATACTTTGTTTCCTATCGATGGTGAAGAAGTATTGATGTTGGCAGTTTCGGTGCTTGGTAGATAGTTGAGTTAAATAACTGCTGTCATATGCGCACCATACCTACTGTGTTGTCGTCTCCGTCATCTCTCTGACTTTCTGCGACTGTATTGTGCCGTGCGTGTGTGTATTGCCTTAAGTTTCTGTTTTGTGCGTAACCATTTGTTTGAATTTGCTATGATCATCAAATGGTGAAAATATAAGTTGTTTATTGAATTGGATAAGTTTTGATGGCTGATGTGATAATTTCTTGTTTCTGTTTAATGTTTGGAGTACTATATACTTCTGTATTCTGGTTTATATCAAACTTGTGAAACAATCATTGGTAATATATTGCAGATGGATGCACACGGCACGGGGCACAGTCAAATAATTGAAATCAGGGTAGATCTGAATGATCCAGGAAGGAAGATTTGCGGGGAAGCACCATGTGGATTCTTAGATGCCGGATCCATCTCTCTGGATTCCAAAGAACGTTCAACTTCCATGCGGAAGCTTTTGACGGCAGTGATCCTCTGTGTTATTTTCATGACCGTTGAACTAGTTGGCGGCATCAAAGCAAACAGTCTTGCAATATTGACTGATGCAGCGCATCTTCTTTCTGATGTTGCAGCGTTTGCCATCTCCTTGTTTTCTTTGTGGGCTGCAGGATGGGAAGCTACTCCTCGTCAATCATATGGGTTTTATAGAATAGAGATTCTCGGTGCTTTGGTTTCTATCCAGTTAATATGGCTGCTTGCTGGGATTATTGTATACGAAGCCATAGATAGACTCATTACTGGTTCTAAAAATGTTGATGGGTTTATAATGTTTCTAGTTGCTGCATTTGGTCTCGTGGTTAACATAATTATGGCTGTGTTATTAGGTCATGATCACGGCCACGGTCACGGTCATGGTCACGATCATGGCCACGGACACAGTCACGGACTTACAGTTTCTACTCATGATCTTACAAAAGACGAGCACCATCATCATGAGCACGGTCATCATACTCATGACAACCACACTCACCATGATGAAGAAAATCATTCAAAAGATCCATACAATCATACTCACGAAGACCACATTCACCATCACACCGACAAAGGTGTTTCTGAACCACTTCTCGCCGAATCAAAAGACAAGTCCAAGAAGAAGAGAAACATAAACGTGCAGGGCGCTTATCTTCACGTTCTCGGCGACTCCATCCAAAGTATTGGAGTAATGATTGGAGGAGCAGTGATATGGTATAAACCAGAATGGAAAATAGTTGATTTAATTTGCACTCTCATCTTTTCAGTAATTGTATTAGGGACAACAATCAACATGTTGCGAAACATTTTGGAAGTTCTAATGGAAAGCACGCCTCGAGAGATCGATGCTACTCAGCTTGAAAGGGGGATATTAGATATTGAAGAAGTTGTAGCTGTTCATGAGCTGCACATTTGGGCCATTACAGTTGGGAAGATTTTATTAGCATGTCATGTTAAAATCAACCGTGATGCCGACGCAGAGGTGGTGTTGGACAAGGTTGTAGACTACATCAGAAGGGTTTATAACATCAGTCATGTAACTATACAGATAGAGCGCTAGTTTTATTTCCTTCTTTTTTTCTATTGATTGTTATGATGGGAGGAATTTTCAAATTAGACTAGTTGTCATTGTGTTTCAGGAACTCAATTCTCTTCATGAAAATAATAATACTTCTTTACTCTTGTTTCTACTTGTTTTAAGAGTGTGGATTGAGCATTGCTTATTTGCATGCCAAAATTTTTTCATACATGTGATCTTATTGTTAAATGCTTCATGGCCACTTTTTTTATACTTCTAGATTTGCAGGTGTTAGAGATTTTAACTTGCCATTGTGAATAAGGGTTTGTTCCTAGAATAAGGGTTTGTTTCTAGAATAAAGGAAACAAATTAGAAATTGACTTGTTCTCATTAAAATGTAATTATTTAGTGTAATTGCCAATATAGCCCTGTAACCTCTATATATACGAGAAATAATAATGAGAAAAGCATGAAGCCAAGAATTCTTGACAGCCATATATCTGGGATTTCGAACTTTTAATATTTTCAAACTATCCTTACTAATTTATCTATCAAATGTTACCATTCTTTTAAAATTTTCACTTTTTTGAAAATTTAAAAACAAAATTTTCGGTTGTTATTTTGAAATTTCAGGCATATTTTTTTTCTTCGTATTTTTGAAAATCACGCGTTTATATCGAAAATTTTTAAAAAAATCGGTATCCAATATCGAAAATTTTCAATTTTTTTAAATATATATGAAATTTCTGGTAACAAAATAGAAATTAGGGAGCCGGTAGGGTTATCTATAGATTTGTGTAGCAATTGTACGCAGTTCTTCACCACAGACAAAATATGTTTTCTATGTAACAAGTTTTAATTAAATGTTTTCTTGCTCTTATATGATATTGATAACATACTTTTTATGTTACGTAAATGACAAATATTTAAGTCTCGATCTGAAGTATTAGCTTGGGCACAAAATACTGACAAGCAACATGGTATTATAGTTCTGACTGTTCGTTGTGATACTGCAAATAGCCAGCGAGGTAGAAAAGATAAATTGATTATGGGTTGTGAGAGAGGAGGAAATTATAAAAGGAAGAATACATCTGAAAGCAGTAAATCCTTATAAGACATCTATAGTATGAAAGTGAAATGTCTTTTTATGCTGAGATCTGCGCCGAGTGGTACTGGTTGGAAGGTGATGGTTAGACGTGGGTTTCACAATCATAAATTATTTGAGGATTTAGATGACCATGGCATATTGAGTCATCTAAAAGTTCATGAGAGACAGTTTTTGAATGACATGACAAAGTACAACATGACTCCACAGTACATAGTTTCTGCATTGAAAGACAAAGATCCAAAAAACCTCACTAGTTTTACCCGAGTGTATAAAGGTAGAGCTACATACAATGCGAGTAAGAGAGGTTCATTGACGGAAATGCAAATGTTGTTTACTCTTATTCATAGAGAAAAATATATGTGCTTGCTGATATTTTCTGGACACATCCTAATTCAGTGAAGTTGTTGAATATATTTCACTTGGTGTTGATTTTTTATTGTACATACAAGACAAATAGGTAATGTGCATCATGATCATACCTAGATATCATTTCAACATACTTTGATTTATCTGATTTTTGATTATTTGCATCGTGATCATATAGGTATCGATTACCACTGTTTGAGATTATTGGTGTTACGTTAACAAAATTGATGTTTTCAGTAGGCTTTGCCTATTTGGAACATGAAATGGAGGATAAATTCAAGTGGGCACTGGAGAAGCTCAAACAGTTGTTCTCTTTCGAGAAATTGATACCAAATGTTGTGGTGACGGGCTGAGAACTTGCGTTGATGAATGTAATTGAAGTTGTGTTTCCAAATTCAATTCATCTTTATGTTTGTTCCATATTTCTAAAAATGTTATCATGAAATGTAAAGAGTATGCTAAATCAGAAAGACATGAACATGTCATAGATCTACGGAACAACATCATGTATGCTAATAGAGAAATTAAATTTGTCGCACACTTGAAGCACTTTGAGACTGTTTGTGCTGATATTTCTTTGTTTGTTAAGTATGTGAGTGAAATATGGTTGACACCTTATAAAGAAAGGTTTGTTGCTACTTGAACTAACAAAGTCACTCATTTAAGGAAGACAACAACAAACAGGTACACATACTTCTTTTAGATATTATTACATTACTAAGCATAATTTATCATTTTGGCTCATTATGGTTTAATTATTTTGATTTTGGGTGGAGTCTTCTCATTGGAGACTAAAAAACATGTTGACTATAAGCCGGAGAGATTTATGCCAAAGTTGGGATGCTGTGAACACCATGTTGAATTTGCAGTTAGGTTAAATCAGGTGTTGTTTTAAAAAAGTATTGTAAACATTGAGCATCGGTATAACACTCAAATCTATACCCACTTGCACGGTTTTGTTTCAAGCCAATGTATACAACACATAAGGAAGGAACTAGAAAGTATAAAATTTGTTGCTACAAGCAAAGATGCTTGTGGTTGCTTCATTAGAACTACACATGAGTTACACCGTGCGTATAAATTTGCTGATTTTCAAATACAAGGCTTGTCTGTTCCTTTAGAACCAATTCATGTTTTTTGGGAAGAAATTACACATTGAATAACATGTTGACGGTCATGAAGATAATGAAACAAAGTTGGATTTAGAAGTAGAGTGTGAAGAGTTGAAGATATATTTCAAATCTTTGGATATTGTAGGCCAGCGGTTGTTGAAGAAAAAGGTTTGAGAACTAACACATCCATCCACAACTTCTATGTGTCTATCGTCGGTGAAGTACAAGCCAAACAGGGGAGTTAAGAAGGGCAAAAAGAGTGAAGAGAATGATGTGCATAGTGACCCTTGACAGTGAGATTATGGTGAGGGCTTGCAGAGGAGTCAGACTACAAAGAGATCATGCACGAAACTAACAAGAATTCAACCTTCAAGTATGTCGGATCAAAGTCAATTGTCCACTACATCTTCAAGACATCTTTACTTATCTTAGTTTTCTGGTTTCTTGCATCCATACATTGATGACATTGTTGATGTGGGTGACGATGGAAATTGTGGTTTTCGGGCTATTGCAGCTTTACTTGGATGGGGCGAAAAGTCATGGTTGTTGATTCAGACGCAGTTAGATACTCAAGTTTATCAACATCTTAAATTGTTTTCCAATTTGTTCTATGACACAGTCTTTGAAGTTAGGAATTCCTTAAAAGTAGAATACTTAGGTGTGCAAGGTCGAGAAAAATGGATAACGAATCCTGATATGGGTTACCCTATTGCATGTAGATACAATGTCGTATTTGTCTCCCTGTCATAGTGTCTTACCATAGCTCCACTTATGTATACGAGCAGACATAAAATCATTGATGTTGGTTTTGTCAACGGTAATCATTGGGTTCAGGTAAAGTTGAAACCTGATAGTCCATTGTCTCTCGTCACTAATCGTTGGAAACAAAATGTACTCAAGATGCAAAAACATGAAAATCAGCATATGCATGACGAATTATGCACTAGGAGGATGAAGTTAGGAAGTCATCCTAATTTGCCATATAATCTTGTGGACAATATGTATCTATTATATGTGATGATTTTTTTATGAAACCATTTATGCATGCCGCTATATCAAAAATATTGAAATTGTATATATTTTTTTGAAATTCTAGATGCATACCGAAAATTTTGAATTTATGAAATTTCTAGTATTAAGAAATTTTTAAATTTCTGAAAGTTTTTTGCCAGTTTACATAAATTTTTTATATTATGGTATATTTCACTCGGAAATTTTGAAATTTTTCCTATGTTTCCCTGGACATTTCAAAATTTCTTGTAAATGCCTCACAAGAACGGTAAAACATGGTAATTTTTCCAAATTTTCGGTATAGTCACAAAATTTTCAGTACAATACTATAAAATTCATAATTTCTAAAAAATTTCCAATAATAAAATGGTAAGTTCGCTCAAAATGAAGGGATGTCAAGTTCAATTGGGGGGTGTCAAGTTAAATTCTCCGGATGTTATGGTCCTAAAACATGCCCAAATATGAATCCACAGACTGCTAGGAGGTACAATACCTAATTCATACACTTTCGATAGAAATTTGTTCATTAGCACACACATTTTCCAAACATCAGCATAGGTATGCTATACTTTAGAATAACTCATTCATACTTCGATAATTGGCTTGCTTCACCTATGTATTCGAGCAGACATAAAACTATTGATGTTGATTTTGTCAACGACAATCATTGGGTTCAGGTAAAGTTGAAACCTGATAGTTCACTGCCTTCCGTCACTGATTGTTGGAGACAAAACTATACTGAAGATACAAAAACATGAAAATCAGCATATGCATGACGAATTAGATACTGGGAGGACGAAGTTAGAACGTCATCTTAATTTGCTATGTAATCTTGTGCACAATATGTATCTATTATATGTGATGAATTTTTTATAGAACCATTTATGCAGACTGCTGTGTCAAAAATATTGAAATTGTATATTTTTTAAAATTTTGAGTGCATGCTGGAAATTTTGGAATTTTCGGTATTTTGTCCCGGACATTTCAAAATTTCCAACGAATGCCTCACAGAAACGGTAAAATACAGTAATTTATCTAAATTTTCGATATAGTCACAAATTTTTTGATACAATTCTGTAAAATTCATAATTTATAAAAAATTTCTAAGAATAAAAAGGTAAATTTATTTAAAGTGAGAGAATGTTAGGTTTAAGTGAAGAGTATCAAGTTAAATAGTCTAGCTATTATGATTCTAAAATAGACCCAAATATGAATCCAAAGACCCACCTAACATTATTTTTAAAAATTATATTTTAGAATAACTCACTCATTCTTTGATAATTGATTTGCTGGTCGGAGTCTATATCAATTTTTGTCGGGCACAACTTTGTCTCCTAATGTAGGTTTTTTCCTTGATCTTGCTTTTATGATTGATTTGAACAATAAGTGGTATTACTTTAAGTTTAATTAGTCACAAATTCTTTTAATTTAAATTAAAATTTCCCTCTAATCTCTTATCTAATAATCCTTATATATTAATCCCATAAAAACTAGTATATTAGTCTAGTTGATCCTCTTTTCGTAAAATTTTGTAAAAAATATTAATTTCTACATAAGTCATATGGCAATAAAACAATTGTTAAAACTAAACTAATAAAGTAATTTTTAGGAGATTAACACATAACACTTAAAACTAAACTAACAAAGCACGTTATACTTTAAGATAAGTAGCTAAAGTAAATCATTAAATAAAATTAAGGACAAAAAAATGCATTAAACTATTTTATACTATTTTAAAGTGAACTATTAGAGGATGTATTCCTATGACAAACCATTCCCTCTTTCTATGTCTTAAGTTAACAAGTATTTTGGTGGGCAAGTATGTTTTAACTTATAAGTTTTTTTTTTTTTTCAAAAATAATTTTTATAAAACGTTTTCTAAAACATTAAGAAAATTCTAAATTCATTTTTTATAAATTAAAAGATAAATTTTGATGTCCAATAATATAATTGAAAATTAAAATATAGTCAAAATCACAATTAAAAAAAAATTATGTCTCAAAAATAAATTATTATGAAAAATTATTTAAAATAAATTTAAATTTAAATGATTTTTTTTTACAATTTTGATATTTAAAATTTAAAATATAACTATTTTAATCAAATTTATATTTAATATATATTTTTAAATTATAATTTTTTTCAAAAAAAATATGGAAAAATATAAAAAAAAAATTCTTAAAAAATAACTAAAACAAACTAAGATCTTGTTTGAAATTTAATGTTTTTTTTTCTTATTTTTAAATTCGACATCTCTAACATTAACCTATTATAAAAATATTGTATTTGTGATTCTTGTTTGAATCTAAAATCTCAAGTTAAGTTGAAAGAATGAAATCATGTATGAATGACTAATGACTATTGTACAAACACAGGGTAGAGACACACGATTTCTCTATTAAAACAAGATTGCATCAAAGTTTAAGACTAAATCCTACCTTTTTTTCTTTAATTTTTGATGTACTCATGAAATACATTCAAGAGTTAGCACCAAGATGTATGATTTTTTTATAGATGATATAGTTCTACTTGAAGAGTCAAATAAGCATTTAAATGAGATGTTGGAGACTTGAAGACGAGTCTTAAAAATGCACGACTTTCGCATAAGTAGAAGTAAGAGAAAGTATATGGAATGTCCGTTTAGCAAAAGGAGAAACGTTTCTAATCTAAAAGTGAATGTTGAAGACCAAATCATCCAACAAGTCAACGATTTAAATATCTTAGATCCATAATACAAAATACTAGAAAAATTAAAGAGATAAACCATCAAATTCAAACTAGTGGTTGAAATATAGGAGGACCTCAAGATTTTATGTGACACAAAAGTATGGTTCAAACTGAAGGTAAAATTTTATTGAATGGTTGTAAGATATGTGATGTTGCACGAGAAAAAATATTGAATGATTAAAAATTTACATGAGAATAAAGTAAGTGTACCAAATATGAAGATATTGTATTTAAATGTGTGGTAAGAGTAGACAAGATAAAATTAAAAATAAAGATGAGTCAAACAATTAGATGTAGAGGAAAATCTAAAAAAATAATAAGAAAAACTATTAAAAAAGATTTCAAAATTAACGAATTGAATAGAAATATATTCTTGAATAAAATTGTTCCGGTCTGGGCCCGACCTCGACCCAGCCCAATACCGCGCACGGCCCAATAAGCGAATTGGCCACGCCGGGCACGCGCGTCCCGCAGGACGGGCAGAGCACGCCACCAGACACAAGCAGCGCGTCCAACAGCATCTCGTCGTCCTCTCTTATCAGCCGAACAGGACACACTCTGACGCATCAAAGCGCAACCTTGGTTCCTCCCCAACCTCGCGAGCTCCCCTCCGCGGGGAGAACAACGTGCCCGACGCACGTTCTCCACGTGCTCCCCTCCGCGGGGACACGTCATCTCCCAACTGCCCACCTCCGAAAGAGCAGGTCAAACCCACTTTCCGGAGATCACGGGACAGTTGGACTAGGGCGAAGACCACGTTCTGGTCTTCACTATGCCACGTAAGCCCTAGCAGTCATTAGGGTTGAGCCTGGTCATCCAGCCCACCTCAAATGACCGTTGGCCCAGCGCTGAGGTCTCTCTATAAATACCCTCTTCCTCAAGAGGGTCAGGTAATTCACTTCTTGCCCAATTTCTATACTTTGCTCTCGCTCTGCCCAATTCCTTACTTTGGCATCAGAGTGTTTTGCAGGTATACCCCCTTTTTTCTCCTCAGCACCGGTGAGCACGCAGCAGTCCAATATAGTGTGGCCGGCCCGTGATCCCCTTCTGATCAGGTCAGATCAAAAATATTATAAAAAAATTTGATCATGTAATTACCTTACTTAATAGAATAAAACTTAATTGTTCTTGTTATTCTTCTCAAGTTTTTTTTTTAATTATTTAAAAAATTTCATTTTGTGTAAATGTAATCTAGTATCTCCCTCACACAATTATAAATAGCATTCAATTACTAAATTGTTAAAAAAACACGGGTTCAGTTCATTAATTAAGTAGAATGGTTTTTCTTTAACCAATTAGAGTTTTTTTTTTCCATAATACAATACACTTTTCCACCCCTTATTTTCATTATGGACCTCTTTCTCCCATAGTTTTCAAAATACACCCCTTTTAAATTTAAATATAACCGTTTTTTTTTATATTGTACTCAGGTTTATTTTGATCCTTTAACATAAAAAAAATTCATTTAAATTTTTTAACTATAAGAACTGAACCACATTAATAATTTATATCTAATTTGTTAGTCAACATCAATCAATTAGGCAATATGGTAGTGATGTAATTCACGAAATTCTATTTTCAAGAGGATAGATGTCAGACCAAATGCCTAAACTAATGTGCTCAACATCTTAAACTAGAATTTAACAAATAAAAGAAAACAAGATGATCTATCGTAAATCATTAAAGAACATAAGAGAATTGATAACTCAGTTCGGTACAACGTCACATACGTCTGGGAGATTCGAACCCAAGAAATAAAATTCACTCTCAATTGTATTAGTAAAAAGTGTCTTAGATGAACAAAACTTGTTCAATGCCCCTCTTCTTAATACTAATCGTATATTTCTATTTAGGACTACACCTACATATGAGAACCTCTCTCACTTTCTCTAAACCGCTAACCCTAATGATCAATACAATAATCAGTTTAAGGATTATTGAATTACAACTCAACTAACAAACCAACCTTTATGCCTTTAGATATTTAACTTAGGCGCTGAAGAGGTGCACGAATAACAACAAACAAATACTCAAAATAGAAACTCTAACACTAAGATTCTTCAATACATGCGCACGCCTTCAAACTGGTCTAAGTCTTCTTAAATAGCAATGCAACTTCTGGGTTTTTCTCCAATGGGCATAAGATTTGATCACATCCAAATTTGTAGAGGATTCTGTTTGATTTAAATTTAAATCTCTCAATAATTAGATTTGATCTTATTCAATATTCGAAGCAAATCTAATTAACATATTGCTAAAAGATAGCAAAAAATATGATTGAAACACAACTAAAATATTCGCTCAGAATAACGACAACCATGGCATGTTGACAAAGGCCAAATGTTGCGCACATGCTGGAACATTTGGCAAGACATCTGTCCACGTAACAAAATTGTGAATCTTGAATAACTCAAATAAAATCTTTACTTGATATAAAACATAATTCCAACTTCTGAAGTAAAGGATTTAGAATAAATTTCTTCATGGAATGAATCCTCAACCAATATCTTTGCATATCCAATAAATTAAATCTGAAACAAATCTTCCTTCAAGGCATATTAAAATAAATATTTTTCTTAAAGAAAATCCAATCAAATCAAATCTTCTTATTTAAATAAAATATTTTTCAAATTGATTTGAATTACCAAGCTTCTTCCAAAAGCAAACTTCTGCATCTTTTGAAGAAATTACCACCAAATCAAATTTGAAGAAAATTATAACCCAATTCGTACGTCAAGATATCACACAACATATGTTGAATATCTTGCTCAACAAGTTGCTTACAACCAAATCTTTCTGTTAAGCACTTTAGTAGAAACTTGGAATGAACAATTTTACTTCCCTTTTTCAGCTTGAGTCAAATACGGTTTCCAAGAAACTGCTTCCCACCCTTCTTCTCAACAGTACTCTTGCAGTGCACGAATCTAACTATGGTTTCTTTATCATAAATTATGCACTTGATTGATTGATTTAAGGACGCAATCCACTTTTAAACTTGATACACTTAGATACTTCATCTTTCACACCATTATAATATGGGCAAAACCTCATTAGCTTCAAACTTAGCTGCATACTCCACAACATACATGTTCCCTTGCTTCAACTCAAGAAATTGAATTTCCTTCTTGCTGTGCACATCAGCTGAGAAATACTTCTCTAAAAATTCAGCTCTCAACACTGCCCAGATAATCTCAATACCGACAACTTCTATTCTCTAACGTGCGTTCTCCCACTAGAATTCAACCTCCTCAGATAAATAGTTAAACATATTAAATCATTTAAATAGTAAAATAAGCAACAAAATTCAATTAAATAAATTAATTGAATTCGGTGTGTTATAGCACATGCACTCAAAATTGGCTTCAGGCGCCAGGTCCAATGGCAAATTCATTGTGGACATGCCAATACATATGGCGCATGCATTGCTGCCCTAAGAGGATGCACCATCACCAAACCCACAACATTACCAAACCCAACAACATTACCGAACCCAACAATCAACCCCACAATATTACCAAACCACATACACCCAATAACCAACCGAACACGATTTCCAACTCATATACACCTAAACCCGCGACCAATTCTTGCCACATACCCAAACACAAAACCAAAAGCATAACCCATACCAACAAAAAACATATGCCGCCATCACATCTTGCCATAACACTGATGAGAAATATTTTACAACCACATCCTACCATAGCACCCAACCAATGTACACCTAAACATCACACTACCAAAATACTCAAACATCACACCGCCAAAGCACCCAACCAACACGTGCCTATCAAACACTACACTAACCATTACTTCATTTCCAAAATCAATCAATGTCCCAATTCAACCAATCAGCCAAACCACCTCTAACCCAACCAACACGACCCAACTACGACAACATGAGCACCAAACTCGATTATGGCAGTGCATGTAACTGGAAAGAGATGCTAGATTTTATTGATGATATTAATGTTCTAGGGACCTCGTTCGAAACACCTCAGGTGAATCCAAGGAGGCACCAAACACCTCAGATGAATTCTGGGAGACAACAACTAGCTATGGAGAATCGTGTGCAGCCTCAATGGCGAAGGGCACCGTTAGGTTGTAGAACCGGTGGCCGTTATGATCAAGCACGTTGTTAAAATTTGTTTACAAAGTTTTTCGCTTTGTAATTTTATTTAAATTTAATAATATTAGTTTTTTATACAATTGTTTTATTTTTAATCAATTATAACTTTAATTTAAAAAAAAATACAATGCATGCATGCGCTAAAAGGAATGACACATCCTCTTACGATAGCAATGCATGCACCATAGGCATTGGCATGTCTACAATGTATGTGCTAATGGATTTGACGTCTAATGTCAATTTTGAGTGCATGCGCCATGGCCTCTGGTACATCCTCTTTTTTGTTTGAAACATGAGTATTTTAATATATAATTTGAAATGTTGGTTATTTGAGTATTAAATTTGAAAAACATGATTATTTGAAAAAAAATTTTGAATTCAATCTCAGGACCATAAATTATATAGAAATCCTTGTATTTTTTAAAACTTTTTTTTCCCATATCTCTATATTTATTCTTTCGCCCGTACAAAATTAAAAAAAAATTCCAAAATTACTCTTTTTTAAAATTTAGATTTTTTTTAATCCTACACATTTTTTTCAAATTACTTTAAAAGAAATTGAAAATTTATCCACAACTTATTTACCGGTAATCTAAGTTTTCATGTGTAATAGTTGTTTATTAGATAACTAAGTTTTCTGAATTGAACACCAGATAAATTGTATAAAAGATTTTCGAAACTTTACCCGCAGTTTATTTATAATTATTTGAAAGTAATTTTTTTTTTTGGGTAAACTTGTTTATCAAATTACTAAGTTTTTATTAGAGTTTGACCTAACACAACCTTACAAAACCGGTTTTGTAAGGTAGTGTTAGGACAAACTCTAATATGGTATCAGAGCCTGGTTGAACCACAGTTCAAATGTCCATAGAATTTGTTATATTTAGATGAATAATCTTTATGATTACAACATATATTTGAAGGGCAGACCATCATCCGGATTCCAATTCCATAACATCATATCTGGAGATCGTCTATTGAGAGTTCTTGAGGCATTGTTAGCATCTTCAATTTCGTACCCTGCACTATTTATTATGAAATTGAAGATGCTAACAATGCCTCAAGAACTCTCATTGGACGATCTCTAGATATGATGTTATGGAATTGGAATCTGGATGATGGTCTGCTTGTCAAATATATGTTGTAATCATAAAGATTATTCATCTAAATATAACAAATTCTTTGGACATTTGAACTGTGGTTCAACCAGACTCTAATACCATATTAGAGTTTGGCCTAACACTACCTTACAAAACCGATTTTGTAAGGTTGTGTTAGGCCAAACTCTAATAGTTTTTAAAATTGTTTATCAATAAAGATTTTCAAAATTTTACCCGCGACTTATTTATGGATAAATATATAATTTTGATTAAAATTGTAAACTAGAATATTTTTGTAGGTAATGTATTATTGTGTATAATTTTAGCATTGAAAACATAAATAAACCTACAAATAAGCTTTAGGTAAATTTTTGGAGATTTTCTAATACGCGTTATTCGTTAAACAATTCGGACAGCCTAAGAAAATTTAGTTATCCCGTAACTAATTATTACAAACGAAAATTTAGATTACTCAATTTAAAAAAAAACAATTTAAGTAATTCAAAAAGATTATCTAGAGGTGAAAAATTCAAAATTTAACAAGGATAATTTTACCATTTTTTAGATTTTATAGGAATGGATATATAAATGTAAAGGTATGTATGGGATAATATTTTTTATGTTACAAAAGGATCTCTTAAAATCGTTTCTCCATCCGTTCAATAATAAGCCACTTATTCATCAAAATATTCTATTCTAAAATAACTGATCTTCTTAACTTTTAATTATTTATATATAATATTCTGAATCTGTATCTGTATAAATAAATAATTTATTAACTTACACATGGAATACTACTTTTATCCAAAAGGATCCCTAGCTGTCCCTACCCCCACATGAACACCAACCAACAACCATTATATTTTGGAGTGTATTACTGATAAATCATGATTTGCAAGCAAAACCTGAGACTGTAAGTTTCAATTTGTCTGTTTTAATTTAATTTTTTGGTGCTATAATTACTGAAATTGCAACATTAATAATGCATGAACATAGGTACAAATACCCTAAGTTTTGAAGGGGTGCAAGAGTTACTAGTATGATGCAACAATTCTGAGCAAATAGTAATATATTCTTACAAATTCATTTTTTTTTCTGTAAAGAGTAATCGTGGTGTAGTGGGCATTGATTACGTACAGACAAAGAAAAACATCCCAAACTACTCATGCCCCAACTCTCAAGGCATCTACAGAGCCGCACTGTAGAAATTATGTAATTCACATCAGACAATATATAACATGAAGTGTGTTAAGAGTCCCACATCGAATAATATATGACATAAACATGTGTTTATAAGTGGAAGCAATCCTCACTCTACCAATCAATTTTGTAGGATTGAGTTAGGTCCAACTACATTTTTTTTAATAGAAATATTTTTTATTTTCTAATTTAAAACAGTTACTATTACATGAAGCCACACACACGTTTGAGGCTAAAAATCTAATATGAAGCCACGTTTCCAAATTCCAAGCCAAGGATGCAAATGATTTTGGTTTCTCCAAATTTTTAACCTTGGGCATTAATTAGTAGATATATATGTCCAAATGTAAGTTGTTGCTACCCCAAGAGTAAAGGCAAGAATAGACACAGTAACCTTTGAAACGGATAGAGTCACACCAAGTAATCATCCATTATATTTTGTCTTGTTTCCTTAGGTTCTTTATAAGTCTCTTTTAAATATGTTATATAAATATATTTTTTTTGACTCTCACGATTTTATCCTTTATACATATGTTGACATGTTCAAGGATCTGAGTGTTGTTTATATAGGTTTGAGTGTTACTAACGAACAATTATTTCGACACCAAATTCAGAGCATTGTGTTTACTTGAACTATATTAATTTGATTTAGATCGAATATATGACTCTGATAAAATGACAAATGAGCCACAATGAATTCTTTCTTTCCATCTCCCCCTCTCCTTTAATTAAAATATGTGTAACACTAGAGAGAAGATTAAGAGATCTTAATAAAAATAATAAGATTGAGAAAATGTTAAGGGAGATATAGCGATACAATTTTGAAGGAGATGGTTGGAGAAAAGGGTTTGAATGAGAGGATCTAAATCCTAGAAAGAAAGTATTTCATTTGTTGATAAGGGATGAGGTATTTGTAAATACTGTGGCGTTCAAGTCAGGGAACAAAGAATTGATTGAAAATGAAACTTTTTTAGGTGTACTAAAATAATACTAATCTGATCTAGATCGAGTTGACGACTCTAATAATATGATGAGGGAAGCATTTCATTTGTTGATAAGAGAGGAGATATTTGTAAATACTATGACGGCCAAGTTTGTGAACGACGAATTGACTAGAAGTATATAAAGAATAAATTGTATATATTACTGTGAGTATTATATTATGTGGGTTGAAGATAAGTCATCTCTATAAAATCGACTTGTAAGGTGAGGGGATGTCACTTTATATAATTTTTTTTCAAACTTTATCTCTTACCAGTGTGAAACTTTGAAATTTTCTCAATAGTGAGAACAATTTCTTCAATGATTCATATGTTATAAACATGTCGAAAGAAATTTATCTTTTGACTTTATCAAATTAAACTTATTTATATCACTATTATTCTAAATATAAAAAATATAGAGAATTAATGACATGTTAGTGATGGATAAATTTAAATAAAATAGCGAATTATCATAGAGGATTCATAGGAGGTGCCTAAAGTCTCGACATCAGTCAGGAGACTGGTTTATGGTTAGGTTTCAAATTGAATATTCATAAAATTGAGATCTTGTGGCCTTCGAGCAATGGTAGTAAATTTCGTAGGGAGTTATTCCCTTCAAACATTGGGAGGCTGGTGTTGAGGACGAGGCTTCTCTTTGAAGGGTTGTTAGTCGAGATGAAAGATTTATTAAGGGATTATCCATGAATAAACTGGTCAGGGTTGTTGAGTTAATGCATCTCTTGCCATAACTATTTTTAACCTAAGAACTTGTTAATCTAATCATATGGAGAAAGAAACTATTTGTTTTGATAAATATTTGAAAAGGGTGATTGAAGACATCTGGTTGGTGGAGGTCGTTTCTTCGAGGATCTTTAATGGAGGGTGTTGTCTTTACCTATTAGAGTTTGGGGATTGATTTTGTACTCTGCTTCCTCTTACACATTTGTGGCTTCTAGGATCTAATCTTGGATATTACACGATCATATATTGAAAGATAACAAGATATATGGTATGGCCTTTGATTTTGACAAAGCTTTTGATGGTCTATGTGGTGCGATTCTAGTTTTTGACCTCAACATTTTTAATAGCAAGGGCACCGTTCATCCTAAAGCACAATATGTTTTGGTGAGTACTGTCCTTTTTAGTAAAAGTATTTAGGACATGAATGTAAAGTTTGACATGACCACAAGACAGAAAACAGTTTTTGGCTATTTGCGAGTAGCACATGCTTAGGATTTTCTCATTCTTATTCCAATTGATGGACTATGCCAACACATGTCCTCAATATAGTGTCGTACTATCCTTAAATATTGATTTATGATTCTCTTATTTTCTATTGATGAGGTTTGTCCTGTTTGCTGCAAGGCGTGTTTTGGATACATTTGTGAAACACATAATTCATCGTAGGGAGCTTCTAGGCTTCAAATACCAACATAACAGATGTATTATTTGATATATTTCGACGGTCCAGAGTATCTGTGAATAAAGAGACACTTGTGAATTTCTTGATTGATTTACATAAGGGGATCGACACTTAGGCCAACAAATATTCTATTGTATAGGTGGATAAGAGGGAAACATGCACATGTAAATTTGATAGAAGTTTTACCACTAGTAAAATTGAAGACCGAAGTTTTTACTATGAAACATACAACCATCGAAGATACTTCAAGTAAAGTGACTAATAATAAAAAAAAAAGGTATGTTTCGACAATATGAATGTTTTCATACTATTTGTCTTTGAAATTTTTGATTTTTTAACATAAAAAACGATGATTTTTTTTAGAGAATGCAAAATTTCATGCATGACAAATATATATATATTAAAAATGACCTTTTATATTTAAAAATAAAAGAACTCTTGGATATTTGTGTTTGTAAATGGAGATGGAGAAAATGTTAATATAATTTGTCGACATATGCAGACAAGTTATTTGGTGGGGTCATGGAAAATGAGGTGGTGGTGGTGCTCTTATATAGACAAAAATGTTCTACCGACTTGCTTTATATCATTAATGCATAAATGGACGAATAATTTTGGCATTCATGAGAACATCCAGGGAGCAACGTTGGTACTTTAATTAATGTCGTGCCATTTTAATAATTGTTTAAACTTTTACTAAAACTATTTAAAGATTTATGCAACTAGCTCTGAATAAAACACTCAGTGGATATTGTATACATTGTATCCAATACAACAACATCAACACTTGAGTACTTGCATAGTACACTTAAAGTTTCATATGCTTAATCTAAATTATTAATGTAAACAAAACAAAAATATACTTTTTTTTTTTAAATCTACTTAATCATTGGTGTAAAATTTTTATTAAAAAATATAAAATTTTCACTAAAAACATTTATTGTTGATGTGGAATGTCTATTGATTTTTATATAAGATGATTAGTATTCGTCAAAAAACATGACTAACAACTTTTATTATTGTTTTCATAAAAATAATTGATAATAAATTAATTAAGTTATAGTGCATAAACTTCTAGTTGATAATTTATAAATTAGATGATAGTTTATAGTAGATGTTTTAGTTGTTAAATTTGTAGTTGTTTTTCATTGTTTTTGTAAACGGTTAAATTAAGAATATATTTGACTTTATTAAATATTTCGATTTAGTTTCTTTCTCTATCCAACATTTTCTAACTTTGTCTTTTTGTGTGTCTATGTAATTTAAGAATAGGTTTATTATATTTTTTAGTCTCTTAATTTAATTTTAATCTTTTATTTAATAAACGTTTATTCTAAATTTCTTAAGTGTTATTATATCTGTTAAATTATGTCAATTTCCGTTAATTTGTGTATGCGCGACACTCAATTCGGTGTTAAATTAAATGATATGAAATTGTTTTATACATTGATTTAAAATTAAAAATTGAAAAAGAAAAGAAGCTGAAACGTTATTGAATTATTTAATATTTTGTTTTCACTCTTTCTACTCAAACGAAACCCTAACTAAGTCGAAGACGTTGTGAAATTTAAGTCAACCAAAGATTTAATTTTTGAACCCACTCATGAGTTTTTGTTGACTTGTTTATCTTCTCTTCTTTTGAATGGGCTATCAAATGATGCTAAAGGCATTGTGGGTTTGGTAGATCTAGAATTTCTTTTTCATTATAATTTTTCAATTCAATTGATGCACATAAAAAATTACTTTTTATCTCTCTTTTTTCTCGGGATTGTTCTACTTGGTTAAAACATCACTTTAAATACTAAACAACAATTTAGAAGTTTTTGTTTTCTTCAATCATCATATAAATTTAAATTGCGTTTTTTTTATTTTTGCTATGCTTCTTTGATTCTTTTTGGGGTTCAAATATATTTGTTCAAAGATTCTAACTTTGGGTCTTCAACATGAAATTAACCACTGAATGGAATACGATCTTACAAATTTGGAATTTAGTAAGAAGCCTAGATGAAAGATCATGTTTGGATTTTAAAGTTTCAGTTTTTATAAATTGTTCTTCAGATTTGTTAAAAAGGTCTTGTTCTTATTCATGTTTTTTTGTACTTTGTATTTTGTTTAAGTTTTTATGAACTTGAATGTTAATTGTGTACTAGGTATTTGTTGATACTAGAAATTGAGGAAAGCTAGAGCTAATATTTGTTGATATTACAAATCTCATAATCTGTTTGTTCTTTTATTGTTTTGTTATACAACTACCTGAGGAAATTGTTACGGTTGCGGTTACACAATTTGGAAAATGAAACTCAGTAATCAGTGCAAAATTGTTGGATAACCTTCTTTAATGTTGTGTTTGAGACTAATTCTGTGTTGTTATGATTCTTTCCTGTTTTAGTACAAACTTTGAGTTATGACGATTTAGTTCCTCTTGTTGATGTATTATGGAGCAATGTATTAATGCTAGTGATTTGTGTTATGAACATTTATTAACTAATGCTTTATACGGGATTACCATCTTGGTGGCTTACCATTTATCTTCAACTGCTTTTGATTTACCATTCTAACTTTATGTGTGTCGTGATTGTAGAGACCCGTTAATCTTTCATATATGGATCTCCTGTACTAAGTTTCAAGAGAAAGATACAACTAAACTTTAACAGTTCTAGTCTTTGTTTCTCTGTTAAGCCGTTTTAATTTTGTTACACGACTGAGCACGCCTTGAATTAGCTTTGCAATAAAAGCATTACATTTAATAAGTTTAAATATGGTGCTTTCTTGGAGATTAAGAAGAATGATTGATATCTACATGCAGGGTTCATATCATTCTCATATTATCGATAAATATATGATGCAAAATGGAAAAGAAGAAAATCAAGGGTGCTGCTATCATGTAAAAAGAGGAACAATGGTACAGAGATGTAGCTGAAGCTTAGGGATGACAATGGGTGGGGTTTGCCCCGATAGCTGCGGTTTAAAAAAAATCTTCGTACCCGAACTCATACCCGTGTAGGCACCAACATTTGTATCGGTACCCGTACTCTATGGGTAGCTAATTACACATACCTGTACCCGTTTACCCTTATTTTTAATAAAACATTATCGATCAATTATAAATTATCATGTCATTTTAAGATTTTGGTAACATTAAAAAAAATTAAGAAGATTACTCTTAGAGTTAAGAAATAAACAAACACTTACATTAAAATGCGTACAAGTTAAATATAGATGTATTCGATAAAACTTATAAACATACATGTGTTTATAATAATAAAAATAAAAATACATAAATATATATAGTGCGGGTATGTGACGGGTTGGGTACTAAGGTACCCGTAGAGACGTTTTATATTTTTGGAGTCCCTGTCTAGGTTTGTGCCAATGCTCACGTATTTTAGTGGGCAATTGCTCGTGTTAATACCCATATCCATTTTGTAGATTTTTATCCTACGCGTTGTGGGTAACTTATATGGATATCCTATGGAATTGGTCAAATTATCATCCTTACTGAAGCTTCAATTTTCACAACATTTTTGTCTCTTTCAAGGATCTTGGTTACTATGTAATCCCTTGGTATACATAGTTTTTTTTTGTTGAGTTTTTCAAGTTAGTTGTTATTGTTATAGTTCTTATGTTGTGAATTATCCACAAATTTAAAGTTTTTTTTGTTGTTGTTTAGGAATAGGTTCAAGGACTGTATCTTCAGTAACTGAAGGTAATTTCGACTACTGACAGTTAGAGTTCTTCCATTTATTAGCAAAATGGCTTTGGTTAAATGGTTAATTTATTTTTAATCTGGTAGTTGTTAGGGAAATTAGGTAGATTGTGTTGTGTACAAATTTCATACAGATATGAATGAATGAAACATCTAGAATTGTATTTGAAATGCAAATTAACTTTTGGTATTTCTTCATGTTTTTGTGTATCAAAAGAACATGAAGAATTACATAACATTTTCATAAAATAATAATGTACCTACTACATTATTTGAATCTTTTATAAAATAATCATATTTTTTAAATGACATACTAAAATAACAACGTTTTTAATTTATTTACCAAACTAACCATGTATCAATTTGTCGATAAAAGGAGGAGCCAACCCTTATGAAATTTGCTTTGATTAGTTACACATAGGCGCCATTCATCATGACACATGCATATACATGTTGCCAGTCCATGTGGCGCATGCACGCATCCACTAGGAGCATGCACCACTGCATGTGGCTACTCCTTTATTTTTTTTTACATGTATGCACCACTGCATGTCGCTACTTCTCTATTTTTTACATGCATGCGCCACTTGCAGTGATGCATGCTCCTACAATTGCATGATGTCGCCACCACTAATGATGCCTATGTGTAAAAATCTAATGCATGCACCATAAGAGTTGACGCTTCCTCTTGAAACACGGTTAGTTTGGTAAATAAATTGAAAACATGGTTATTTTGGTATCTAATTTGAAAAAGTTGGTTATTAAAAAAAATTACATTATTTCATGAAATCAATGATATAATATTATTGTGCTAAATTCTAGCTTCAAGTCATTTAATACCAATTCGGTTCGTTGAAAATGCAAATGGGACACAACAAAAGGAGTTACTGTTAATATAATTCATTTGTAGCATCCATTCTAGTCACTTTTGAAATAACACAGAAGAGCATTTAAAATAAGCTCTTGAACAAGGGTTATCTCAATTCACTTTTTGATTTATGAATTAGTAGTGGCAGGATTTAAAAATGTTTCAGCAGTAAAATGACCATTATTTAGAGAAACTTACAAGAGAAAAATATCTATTTTTTTACACATTATTTAGATATTATTCTCTTGTAAGTGAAATGACCATTGTAAAGTATAAATACAACATAAAAACAATAAATTCATTCATATTTAATAAATAAGTTAGGCTGTAGACCCTTGTTAGTTGATCTAACTTATTCTTATTCCTAATGACGACTCATCCGTCAAATTGATTGCTATCTCTATCAACACAATTTTCAAACACATTTTTAACTTTATTAATATTTCAAGTTAGTGGTCAAAAGTTTCTCAATTAAATTTTCAGTAAGTGTATATAATTTAACGGTGGAGGAGTGCTAGCAACACTCTCTTTTCAACATTTTCTCAAACACTCACTTTTTTATTGGTTGAAACATGTGTGGATCCCTCACTTTATAAATAGGTCCCACATAAAGTGGTAGAACTCAAGCATATTTTATTAACCAATGAAAGAATGAGTATTAGAGAGAGTGTTAAAAATAGAATGCTATTAGTATTTCTCTTTAACGGTGTTAACAATATTAATATGATAATTTAAAAGTCACGTGAATGATAATTCACAATTTTTTTATTTTTGTTTAAAGTAATAATTTCTTCTTCTTTTCATCTTATTCTTCACCAATATTCATCTTTATTGTTCTATCTTTCTTTTTCAATTTTTTTTCAATATTCTTAATTTTATTATCTAACCCTTTAGGTTGTCACTATTATTGATTCATACATGTATTTATCTTTCAAAACAATAATAGTCTTAAATTTCTAAATTTCTATTTTGATGTAGTTCATACAAACAAATACTTATTTAATATAAATTGGATAAAAATAAAATTTTATTTAACAATTAGTGGTCAAATACAAGAATTAAAATACAGGAATTACAACGATGAATATTTATCTTACCTGATTAGAAAGGATCAATAACATGTCACACGTCGTTGGATTATTGCTTTCACTGGAGTTAGGGAGAAGGAGGGGGTGTACCTGCAAGGCACTCCGATGCTTAAGTGAGTAAAGGATCAGAGCGAGAGAGCAAGTACAGAGAAATAGGTGTAGAGAATAAGATACCTGACCCTCTAATGAAATAGTGTATTTATAGAGAGACCCCAACGCAGGGCCAACGATTACATTGCATTGGGCTAGACTGTCAGGCCTAACCCAAGTAATTGTCAGGGTTTACGTGGCATAGTGAAGACCAGCACGTGGTCTTCGCCCTAGATCAACTGTCCCGTGATCTTCGGAAGGTGAGCTGATCAACTATTTTGGAGGTGGGTAGTTTTCTGATGACGTATCCCTGCATGGGGGAGCACGTGGAGAACGTGGGTGAAACGTGTGAGTCTCCCCGTTAAGAAAGTCGTCTGCCTGACATATATGGCTCATGCTCGACATGGGAACATAGTGTTGGGTTGGGCCTGCTCGAATGAAGGGCAGGACCCGACCCAGTCCAGAAAGGAGCCCCCCAAGTCGTTTCTCTGAGGCGGAAGAGTGATGACTTAAGGATAAGCCCATGTCGAGGATAGATAGGGAAGGCAGTGATATGCCCGAAAGATGGAGTCGAGAGCCGTGCTTGTCGGAATATCATTTCGGGGAGGTGAAAGATGACTGAGGCGCTAGCTTTCAGAGCTCGAGGGAGAATGAAGGGGCATGGCCAGTCATAGTTGCCACGTGTCAGGTGCCCATTGTCCATCCTAGGGTAGCTAGTTATAGGGGTGCTTCAAATTCCGTGCTAGGCTTATAAATAGGCTAGGGCCTGCCCCTTCGTCACTTTTCGATTTCAGTTCTAACAAACAGAATCTCTCTTGCTCCTCCACCGTCTACGTTGTCGTGCAATCGTTGTCGCCGTACATCTACTCAAACTATTGTATCAAGTAAGTTCGTTCTTCCCTTTCTTATGTTTCTTTATTTTATGGAAACTACTGCGGCGGACACGATGAGTGTCCCGAGGAGGCTGCGGGTTTTCCGTCGATTACGGCGGGATTCCCTTGACCAAGGGATGGGCTAGGATGAAGCTCCCGGGGACGCATAGTAGTTCCAAATAGATTTCCCAGGGTCATATGATAGGGTTCATAGGAGTACCCCGGGGACAAATGATGGTGCTGGATGAGTACCCCGACGACAGATGATAGGGTTTGGATGAACACCCCGAGGACAGATGATATGTCTAGATGAATGTTTCGGGGATGTATGCTAGTGCTGGATGAATGTCCCGGGGATACAGATGGTAGGGCTGAGTGAGTAACCCAGGGACATATGATAGTAAATACGCGGGGAAGTGGATGTCGAGGTAGGAGGAGCCTAGGTCGTAGATATCATCCCCTTCGCCCTTTCACTTGAGCTGTTGTGGAAGAGTGAATTTGATCTTGAAACGTCGAATTCACAATTTTCCTCTGCTTTTCAAGTGAACATGGCTATGTGGATACCTGGAGTTATAGAAGTTGACCAAGAACCAAAGTCTCCGGCGGCCCCGTCCGTCGAGGGGCAGAATCGTGCAGTTGAAGACTGGGTCGGGGAGGAGCCATTGAGTATGCCTTCCTGTTTTTTCGAGGATGATTCCAACGCGTTTTCCACGGTCAAGGATCGACGTAAGGGTTCCTCTGTGAGTTGGCAAGTGTGTAGACTGCATGCCCACCATCGGATCTGTTCGAGCTACGGGAAGATGCGATTTCCCATGTTTGAATTTTGCTTTCGCGAAGCGGGATTCTGGCTGCCCTTCTCCGACTTTCAAATGGGGGTGTTCGATTGGTTGGGGCTGGTGCCTTCGCAGTTGCACCCCAACGCGATTGCTTTTATCCGAGCATATGAGTTCTTCTGCCGGCACCTTCAGATTGGGACTACGCTCACTCTGTTCTTTCGGCTCTTTCATCTGCAAAGATAAACGGTTGATGAACGACAAGGTTGGGTGTCATTGAAGCAGACGGGGAGATTATTTAGGACGTACATGGACTATGTTCGAACCTTCAAGGGCCAATTCTTTGTGGTTAGGCTCGTGTTTCATGAGGCATGCGCCTCGTTATATCGTCGTGAGGCCTAGGAGGTGAACGAGAAACGGGAAGAGGTCATGGTACCGAGGGTTCCGTTGGACTGGATAGAGGAACACTTCAAACAGAGCACATACCACTATATCATGCAGGAAGGTACCTTTGACGCAGGGGACCAAGTTGGCTACCAAAGGTTGGTGGCCTTCGTGGCTGGTTTCACCCCGGCGAAATATGTGACGCCCGATGGCAACTTCATCCTCGACAATAATGGGAATATTCTCCAGCATTCGAGGCTCATCAATACAAAGGACTTGCTCAAATGTGCGTCTGACGAGGAGGCCTTACGTCGGTAGGTAGTGGGTTGTCTTTTGCCAAGCCCGTTTTGGGCTCTATTATTCTTGTGCTTCACTAATCCTTTGCTTTTTTTGTTCTGCAGGAAATATGTCGACCTTGCAGGAGCGCGTGAAGCGACTAGCGGCCATCAGAGGTGGGACGAAGGGTGGCAAAGGGAGGATCGCCCAGGTGCAGAAGCTGCCTACTGCTGAGCAAGAAGGAGAAGGCTCTTCGTCGTCATCGCAGGGGAGCCAATCTCCCTTGTCGCAAGGGACTCCAAAGAGGGTGAGGATCCATGGGCCAGAGACTATCTGTTTAGAGGACGAAGCATTTGAAAAGCATCGAAGTCATGTGAGTCGTAGATGAATCAACACATGATGGTTGTCTGTACCACATTGCCGACATTCTGTATGTTTTTGTGCATTTCTGTAAATGTTTGCGCAACTTTCTCTTTTTAGGAGTTGCATCTGTTGTAAAATCTGGCTATTTATAGGCCACTTATCAATGAAGTACATACTATTCAGTAATTTATCGCTTTTGTTTTAGCCTTTACTATTTTGTTTGTGAAAAATGCCCGATGTTTTGATAAAACTTTGCATACATAAACTTACAGGCTTTGCCAATAATCATTAAAACTTTGATTTATTTGAACAATGTCACAAATGGTGACCAAGATAGTTTCCATTGTGCAAGATATCTTGTTTGTTTGTTCATTTGCAGGGTTGTTACTCTGGGGCAAAGTTTTCAGAGGGCTATCCCAGGTAGCGCCATATCCCATAGAAGGAAGACGTGTAGTTGAGACTCATTCATTCCCAGCAGGTGGAGTTTGTGCATATAGTCTCAGCAGTCTAGAGGCACCCTATCCCCGGTAAGCTATGCAGGGTGAGTGTGCAGGTTGAGCGTGTACACCTATCCTCAGCAGGTCAAGATTGATATCCCCGCCAGAGTAGAGCCATCCCCAGCAGATTGAGTGCATGTGCTTATTCCCCAGTTGGTCGAGATTGAAGTTCTTTCCACTCGGTAGATTTGGGATTATCCCTAGCAGTGGAGCGGATTCAGAGTTCTGTTTCCCCACAGAGTCCAAGTCTTTCTATCTTGTTCCCTCGGAGTCTAGGCCAATGATGCATTCCTCAAGCAGAGGTCGATGTTGATCCCCTCATTGAGTAATCCCCGGCGGAGTTGCAGGAAGTGTGTTGTTTCTTATCCTCAGCAGAGAGAGTTTGGGACGAATCCCCGATGAATCTTATTTGTTTATCCATATCAGTCTGGATTCATTTCCCAGCAGAGCGGAATCTCTGGCAGAGAAGGTATTCTCATTTGTTTGTTTGTACCCTAGAAGGACTTTGGTGTTCTAGGAGGCCAGTCATGGCTAATTTCCCCGAAAGAGTAGGAATTTTCCTCAACAGTTTGCTTTACTCCCCGGTAGAGTCGTGTTCCAAGAGGCCATCCAGGGCTGATTTCCCCAGTAGGGTGGATTTGTTCTCCCTAGCCGAGTCAGGTGAACCCCAGAAGAGTTGTATTCTGGTATGCCATTTATGGCACTTTCCTCAGCAGAATTTGAGTTGATCCCTAGCAGAGTGGATTTTTGTTCTCGTCAGAACAGTTATACCCAGGAGAGTTCTTTTCTTGGAGGCCATCCATGGCTTGTTGTTCCCAGCATAAGTCCAATCGTAATTGGCATATCTTATCTTTCCTCGACAGAGTTGTTCTCTTCAGCGTTTATTTTGCTGAGGTGGTTCGTTTGCATGTGCATTGCGCATAGCATCTTCCTAAACGTGTAGCATTTCCATTTCGTATGGAGCATTACGCCATATTCAAACATATACATTTGAAACATAAGCCAGGTTGTTACCTCTCATTTTCAGGTGTGTCTCCAGCAGACAACGAGTTGTTTTTCTCGGGCCTTGGTGGTACCCATACCCAGGCAAATATTAGTGTTTTCTCTTGAGCCTGTATGGTATCTAGACCCTCGGCAGATCTTTGGACGGATGTGTTCATCCTATCTTATCTCCCCAATAGAGTTCACTTGTTTAAGTTTCTCTTTCCCCAGAGGAGTTCTCTTTTAGATTGAATCGGTAGATTCTCTTCTCAACTCCGTGTTGAGCCGACCTTTGGGTTCGATGCTCGCTTTTATTTAGCGAATGCCTGCTGGTTAGCAAAAGTTCTCAACTTCGTGTTAAGCCGGCCTTCGAGTTCAATGCTCGCTTTTATTTAGCGAATGCCTGCTGGTTAGCATATGTTCTCAACTTCGTGTTGAGCCGGCCTTCGGGTTCAATGCTCGCTTTTATTTAGCGAATGCCTGCTGGTTAGCAGATGTTCTCAACTTCGTGTTGAGCCGGCCTTCGGGTTCGATGCCTGTTTGTTTAACAGATGCCTGACGGCGAGGTCAGATTTTATTCTCAACTTCGTGTTGATCCGGCCTTCGGGTTCGATGCCTGTTTGTTTAACAGATGCCTGATGGTGAAATCAGATGATCTTTTCGACCTTCGGGTTTGACCAACCCTTTTCTTGTACTTGCCTTGTGTTACATTTCATTTTAGCATTTGCATTTGCATAACATTGTCCTTTATAGGGGATCAAGAGAGGTGTGCTATTCAAGAGAAAAGTCTCACAGGGTTTCAAACTCAAGCAAGAGTGCTTATTCAAGTCATCAAGTGCTTACAATCATCAGGAAGTGGTCAAAGCCCTTTGAGAGAGAAGATTGAGGTGTTGCTTATCTCCTATCTTAAAGGTCAAAGGAAGATCATCAGGGGTCCATGAGATCATTTTTGTGGATAAGTGGTGTTTAAGAATCTCATTGAGTGCTTTGAAAACCATTGTTGAGCTTATCTAGGCACTCATTTCATCTGCAAGAGGCTACAGTCAAAGGTTGTGCACCTAGGGTTTCATCTGGTCAACTCAAAGACAACTGAGGATTTGAGGAAGTTTGAGACTTGGTTTTAAGTCATTAAAACCATGAGAAGTTATGTTGAGACATTTAGGATGTCATGTCAAGTTCAAATTAAGAAGAATCAAAAGAGTCAAAAGATACTAAATTAGGGTTTTAGAGGATCTAAGTGTAAAATCCCCTTCTTTAGTGCCTAACTTCAAGAACACGTTACCTCATGATACAAGTTCAATCTCATTTTCTTGAAAACATGAAACTTGTAGGGCATGTTCTAAGCTTTCTTTTAAGTAGTAGAACTCATCCATTGGGTTTGTGGAACTCAAGTTATGATGCCAACAAGTTAGAGGTCTTAGATGAACATATTTTTGGTCAACCAAAAGTCAACTTACTTCCAAGGCACGTTTGACCTAGAATCAAGTTTCTCCTCAACTTTAGGTGAACATTTAATTTGTTCCTCATGATCATAGCTATCCAAAAAGTCCTAGAAGTCCTTGATATCATTTGTAGAACTCAAGTTATGGTCTTGGCAAGGCAAGGGTATTTTGGGAAGATTTCATTATAGGTCATTTGTTACATAGGTCATGTTCATGCACTTGTGTACCTCAAATGAACTTCCAACCAACATGAAAGTTGCTCCTATGGACCTCATGTGCATCATAAAACTCAAGGATTGTGTGGATTATGGATGGTTATGGACATGTGGTGACATTTTCAAGTGAAAAGTGAACTTTCAACTATGATTTGAATTCAATACATTATAGGTCATGTTCATGTCTTATTTTGGTTCAATTTACTTTGCAATACACTCATAACAAAATTTCACAAATTGGTTTTGGTGTAAGAGGGCAAAAACACGTGCATTTCCAAGTTTTTTCACAAAAAAGTTTTAACTTCAAACTTCCAAATTGGATCCAATGCAAAGCCCAATTCATTTCCATTGTCATATGAAATCCACATGCTACAGATTGGAGTGGTTTTCATGTGTGTATGCAAGCATTTCACGTGTGCATGAGAAGCTTGCCATTTTTGGGCATTTTTCAAATTCAGTAAAATAAGGCTTCATGGGCCTTCCAATTCATCTGATATCCATCATATATAAGTTCAAAACTCGCCCTAAGAGCTCAGAAGCTGCATTTTGGAGCAAGAGAGAGCATTTTTAGTTTTCAAACTCTCAAGAAAAATTCAAAATCGTGTTTCACTTTTCTCTGCAAATCAAGGCAAATTGAAGAGCAATTAAGCTTCCTTGAAGAATTTGGAGTGAATCTGGATCATTTGAAGCAAGCTTACACGTCTGAGAAGCACCAACGAAGTGTCTCCATTTAGTAAGTTTCCAATCAACTTTTCTCTCATTCTAGGCCATGAATTAGGTTCATACTGGTTGCATCTGAAGCCCTACCTCGTGTAGGCCATGTTTGATTGCTTGTTGTTCATGTTTGCTTAAGTTTTAGATGTGCATCTCAAACTTGTTGCGTTCGATTCTCTTAATTTGTGAAGGATATGGATGATTGGATCTTGGATTCATGACCTACGTGACTTCAGCTTTCTTTTGATATAAATCTTGTGAAGTTTGATTGAGATTTGATGACCTGAGCTCCGGTCACCTCGCTGGAGAAGACGACCGGAGCTGGGGCTCCGGCGTCTAGTATTTGACCCTCATATCTGAGGTGGCTGGTGTTTGACTTGTTGACTGCTGCGTGTGATGTTTTGATTCGCTTGACTGGATGATTTGGCACAGTTGAATCCACATAGATTAAATGAAACGTTGCATTTCATTTTCTCAGCCTTGGCTGGTGGATTGGGCCAGAAATGATATCCACACCCCCTCAATTTGTAAGCCCAAGCGCGTTTTACTTGAATCCCTTTGTTTTCTGCAATTGCTTATGCACCCCGAGTCCACATGCATTTTATTTTATTTTATTTTATTTTTTGTTTTGGTTTTGCATTATTAAAAATACTTCCAAATATCAGAAAATTTAACAAAAAATATTTTCAAAAACTTTGAGGTCTTAATTAATTTTCCATTATTTTTTATTTTGATTTTCTTATATTTTGCAATGTTATTTTAATTTTGCAAATGGAAGTGTTTTTAATTTTGTTTTCACTTGATCATCCTTGTTTGATGGACCATTTGTAATCACCAATGAGTGAGGTTTCTTCTCCACTTTGATGATGGATTGAGGTACCTTTGAGGCTGATTTTGGTCCATGTTTGATTAATTTTTTGTTTGACTTTGTGTTGCTTTTGTTTGAACCTCGATAATAATTTTTTGTTTGCACCCTAGTTGACCTAGTTTCTTTGGGAGATGACCTTGATGGATCCCATATGCATCCTATGCTTCTTGACTCACATTCTTGACATGTTTAGGGTGCTGGTTTCAGTTTTATAGGTCATACATTTGTGTAGTTTTTGTTGCAAGTTACATTACAGTTAGGCTTTCCACTTAGGTTTAAGTGTTGAATGTGGTTTGAACTTTGGTTCTTTCCCTTGCCTTATCTTGTAACTTGCTTGTGGTTTGTTTCCACTCTTATTTGTGAGCTCTCTTATTATGTTCTCACTTCTGTCTATTAGATCTTGAGTCCCTTTCAAGATGATTTGGTACTCTTTGGTTGTACTTTGAGTTTGTCTTGAATGGTGAATCACTTTGAGAACATGTTTGTGCCTTCTTTTTGCATGATCAATTTGATGCATTTTGTTGAGATATTTCTCATGTTGCTTGCTGCCCAAGCCTATTCTCTCATCTTCATCTTGGACATGGCTTCTTCTTTGAGATTTGGTGTTTCCCTTTTGAGATTAGTGATTGATGTTTGAATGACTGTAGTTGTAACTTCTCCCATTTCATCTCACTTTCTGTTTGACTTGTTTAAGTCATTTTGCCTCTTTATTTTGTTTGCTTTGCTTCTCTTGCATCTTGCATATCATGTTTGCATTTTCTCCTGACTTGTTTAAGTCATCTTCATCTCTTTCTTTCATCTCATTTGTGATTGGTTTATCTTGTGTTTACTTGGTTTCTTTGCCATGATCCCTTAGGATTCCTAGTCCCATTTGTTTAAGATGGGAGTAAGAGAGACATTAAGTGTTCAATCCAAGCATAATAACATTAGGATAGTTCTTCCCTCTTAATCTCAATCATAGGAGTACATTGCATGATAACATTAGGGTTGATTAATTTCCCCTTAGAGGTTGTATCTTCTCTTCTCATCTCAAAACTTCTTCAAGACATCTAATAAAAGATAATAAGTGTTGTACACTACGAGCCTTAAGTATTTGGGAAATGATAGTTTAGGGGCTTCATCTCAACTGTCTAGAGTGTTTAGCGTATGCCCTTTGGGTGATATGCGACGCATTCGCTCTCAAGTCATAGTCTTTAGTGCAACATGAGTTACAAACTCAACTCAATTCACTTCTTCTTAAAAAACACAAACAAAACATCAAACCTTTTTATCCTTCGGGATTAATTGAAATTCATTTTCAGGAAGAGTGTGTTAACTCTTGGTTCTATCGCAAATAGGTAACGTCTAAGTCTCTAATGGTCGAGCAGCAATACACCTAACTGCTAGAACGAAGGTTTATCCCTACTCAGCTAAAACACTTGAACCAACCTATGGTCGTGTTAGCCCGAACTACGTTTGCTCTGATTTCTCGTACCAGACGAGGATACGTAGGCACAAGACGACGATGTCTTGGCGAGAAACTTTCCCTCACCTTCACCCGTAGTTTTTCGAACTACGTTGACTCTTACTTTCCCATTGCACGAGGGAGTACGTAGGCATAGAGCGCTGATGCTCTATCGAGTCTCTTTTCTTTTCTTTTTGTCCCCATGGCCAGCCTTTTAGATTAACACCCATTAGACTAGACAACAAGCGTGGATCCCGTTGAGTACAACAGACGTGAGTGGTGCTCATACCTTCCCCTTGCATAACCGACTCCCGAACCCAAGATTTGGTTGCGATGACCTGTCTTCTCCCTTTTCCGTAGGTTTTCTCTGATCGTTTCCTTTCCCTTTTTGGGATGAATAACGAACGGTGGCGACTCTTCTGTCCTTGCCGGTCCCTCTTTGTAGTGATGCGACAGGCTCCACCGAGGATTTCCTCGCGATAGAAGCAGATAGGAACAGACTCTCTCCGGACCATGTCGAGGGTGGAGTTCCGGTTCGAGCTGTTGCTGATAAGGTGCTTAAATTTTCTTTTGATGGACCCTACCGTGACCTTGTTGAAGCCTCCTCCAGAGATGACCATGGTGGATGGGAAAGTCTCCCACGGGCCGTGCATGGTGAAATATGGAGGGGCACTGAGTCCCTCGGGGATATAGAAGTCCTCAGGATGCGAGATGCTCATTGTGACCTGAAGGTGGTTTCTTCAGAGAAAGGCGCCTCTTCCTCGATCTTCTTGGACTCCTGAGCGTCTTGGCGAGGAGTATCCTTCCGTTTGGTGAACTGCTTTAAATGTTCGACCCTGATGAGTATCTCTATGGAATCCTTCAAGTGGACGCAGTCGTCGGTCATATGACTGTGGCTCTTGTGGAACCGGTAATATTTCAACTTGTCAGTGTTTGGTTTGGATGATATTTGTTTAGGGAACCAGACTCTCGCTTGCCATAATTCTGAGTTGGCACATCCATAAATGATCTTTTCCCGAGAAACCGTCAGGGGAGTATACTCGTGGAACCGTCCAGAAGGCCCTTTGTTGTCCAGGGGCTCCTGAGGACGGTCTTCGTATCTTCTATCTCCATGACGGGATGTCGAGGGCTCATTGGACTTGGAGGACCACGCACTCTCCCAATACCTTGAATCACGGGCAGAACTTGCAGCCTCTTTCTCTTCGTATTGGATGTACGCTTGTGCTTTCAGGAGGAAGGCGTCCAGCGTTGTCGGGGGCTAGATGCCCACAACTTTAGCAAATTCAGTGTGGGGACGGAGCCTGCGCTCGAGCAGAAATTTCTTCATATCATCCGTTGTGGAGACCTGAACAGCTTACTTGTTGAACCTCTCGATGTAGGCTCGCAGAGGTTCATCATTCCCTTGAATGATGACCTCAAGGGAAGCTTCGGCCTTTGGGTGTCGGTAAGAGACTGTGAAGTGTCTGAAGAACATTCTCCCCAATATCCTCTACGATGTGATGGAATTGTTGGGGAGTCTTTTGTACCAGGTCATTGCTCCCTTCCTGAGCGTGGTCAGGAACAACCTACATTTGACGGTGCCCCGGGCGCCACGGTAATCTAGTAGCGCATCGATGTTTTTTGTGTGCTCGTTGGAGTCTGTAGTACTGTCGTATATGCCCAGAGAAGGGGGTTTCTCCAGTCCTTTCGGCAGGCGCGTTACCATATTCTCCTGGGACAATGGACCATGAGGCTCGTCGTCACTGCTGCTGCTGGACCATGACGAGGAGTGAATGTCCCGTCTATAGGTAGGATGACGATCTTAACAGGGAGATGGGGTTCATGCCCGAACCTTGGATCTGGGAGGGGGCGAATGCTGGGACTCTGCTTGGTGATCTCTTCTGGTTCTTTTGGGTCGCGGGGAATGTTGGTTCCGAGGAGAGATGTGGTTGCGCTATCTGACAGTCTGGGTCTTTGGCTCTAGAGGTGTTCGACGATTTCTTTCGTGTCGAGGAGGAGGACTCCGTGGCCTCTGACGCTCTTTCATCAATGAAAGGGATCTTGGACGACTGGGATCTTCTAGGGCTCCAATCTTTGCGATCTAATTGAAGATTAGGAGGTTGGTCTTTTTGAGAACCTCGAGGGGGGCAGCCATGGTCGGGTCGACGCTGGACATAACTGGAACTGGCAGGTGCTCCAGAATGAGCGGAACCACGTTGTGATCTGCGCGAACGGGGGAGGGAGATACGTTGGCTTCGTCCCTTTGTTTGAAGAAGTTGCCCCCAAAAGAGATGTAAGTGTCAGATAGTGCTCAGTGTCAGATATTGCTTAACTAAGCCATTATCAACAATGCCATCTAATGGAATTGGAATCAAGCTCATTTCCAAGATGATACTCCTAGTTTAACGTTACAAAAGCCTGGATCTTATCTAGGCATCAATTACTAGAAATGCTACTAATCTTTCATCCATTCCTTCCATTAGAGACTCATTCTTTTTGTTAGTTCCACGATTTTATGGTTCTATGATTGGCTAAATTTTGGTAAAACATGATCCTGCACTGATGGCATTACCAAAGTCATGACCTCAAGATCTGGTGCAGCAGGAGCTGATGACAGTACTGCTGTCATGTGTTTTGAACAGGATGTCATTACCAAAGTCATGACATCGATGTCTGGTGCAACAGGAGCTAGCAGGAGCTGAAGAAAGAACTGCTCTCATGGATACAACAAGAGCTAATGACAGAACTGCTCTCATGGATGCAGCAGGAGCTGAAGACAAAACTGCTGTCATGGATGTCATTCTGAATGGCATGACATCACTGTCTGGTACAACAGGGGCTGCTATTTCATATCTCATGACATAGGTGCTTTGGTTTGATGAGATCCTGTTGGATATACCTCATCAGTATGTGCAGACCAAAGATTTAGTAGGAACAAAGTGCAGATCTAGTTAGTGTTCATAAAAAGGATCTTTGAGAGTTTTTAGGAAACTATAAGATGCGTGTTTCTACTGTCATGAAGAAGATTCTGCAGAAGTGCTCCACAAGGCAAGGTGGATCAGCTAAGCACAAAGAGAGTTGGATGTCATACTGGATGTCATATGACATTGAGCGTATGACATCAGGCGTGCACAACAGGCATGTTGGTTTTCTGTTATATTGCAAGAGGAAACTCAAGCTATACTTCAAGAAACCTGTTATGACCCCTAAGTTATCTCAGGAGAGATTCTAGGCAGTGCTGACCATATCATGAAAGGCCATGACCTTATTTGACAACACCTTGAATTGTGGAAATTAGTTTTACTTTGTTAAAACTAATGTTTGTTACTTGTGACCAGCCCAAGCCCAGTCTGCAGTGCTATAAAAGGAGGAGCAGAAGCAGAAGAAAGCAAGCACTCACATCAAGAAAAACCAGAGTGTAGAAAACAAAGGTCTAGGGTTTGAGAGTCCCTTGTGTGTAAGTCACCCTTTGTATCTTTTGATACATTGTGGTAAACATATTTGTAAGTGAAGAAGGCTAGTCTTCACGTGTGAATTCTGTTTAGGAATACTTGTACTCCAAGCAATTGTCTGGTGGATGATTGCATTGGATAAATAGATTCTAGGTTGTGTCTCACTCAAAGCTGTGAAGCAAGAGTGTGTGAGTTCCTTGATCAAAGCTGTGAAGCAAGATCAAGGTGTGTATGAAGTGTCGCTTCATATTGAATTTTGTAATTGTGTATTGAAATCACTGTTGTGTGATTGAGGGGGGGTGAGTGGGTATACTCAGGTACTAGAGTGTCTCCAGGCTGAAATTGCACTTGGTAGAGATTAAGTGAGAAGTGCAAACTGGTTGTTTGACTTTGAATTGATTATGCTAATATTGAATTTCCTCCCTGGGTTGGTAGCCCCCAAATGTAGGTGATGTTGCACCGAACTAGGTAAACAACTACTGATGTTATTTATCTTTCTGCATTTACAATTATGCACAATTTAAATGGTTAGATAAATAGGTTTGTCAGCCTGCAGATGTCACAACAGAGGTCATGACGTTGGTCATGACATTGGTACAATTTAAAGAAATTTAAATTGGTCATGATATGTCTTCGTCCTTGTTTCAGCAGAGATCAATGTTCTTGGAACACATGAAATCTGCATACCAGAATCTCACTTTTAAAAGTTTTTCGTGTCAACATGCATCTTCACAAATGTACCTCTTTAAAAGAAATTATTTAGAGGCCTTCTATTCTCAATCAGTTGAAATGCAATACAGATGGCGTTGCTATTGATTGCCCCGGGTTTGACCTCTTGTGTAGGCGTTTTTAAAAATCACGAGGCAAATTTATTAGGAGACTTTATTGTCAACTTAGATATAGACAAGGCTTTTCGTGCTGAGCTTCTTGAGGTCATGCATGCTATTAAATGTGCTCATGCTCGAGGTTGATGGAACCTGGGATCAAAACTAATTAAAAATTAGTCATTTTGGATTACAACTCTCCTTCTTTGGTGCCATAATATTTAAGAAACAAATGGAACAATGACTTAGTCTTAACCAAAGACATGGATTTCATTATTTCTCATATCTATAGAGAGAGCAACTACTTAGCAGATAAGTTAGCAAACTTATATCTTAACTATTCTGGTTTTACATGATTTCAGAGTCTTCTTAGATATGTTTTGGCTTTGTATAATTGTAATAGGTTGGGTCTTCTCTACTTTAGGCTTGGTCTCTTTTGATATTTTTGTATCTTTGCCCTTTATAATCTATTGGTGCAACTATATCTCACATTTGCTTAATTTTTTTTTATCGAAATAAATTATAAGCCAGTAGAAATAAATTATAAATTAGTAGAAAAATGACAATTACCAAACAAATTATTTTTAAACCTAAAAACTAATAAACTATAATACATAATTTATTAAAAAAAGAAAAAGTCTTGCCGAGAGCATGCCTTAATAGAATCTCACACCTGAAATATGTTTTTTCATTCATAAAATTCCAATGAAGACATTGTTTAAGACATGTTTAGTTCAACTTATACCTTTGTAATGTTGATAAATAAATACAATTCACTTTAAATTTAAAGTTAACATTTTCCTATGATGTAAAAGCTTAATGGACCCAAAAAATTCCATGAGAGTAAAACCATGGAAAACGAAATAAATGAAACTAAAAAACGCCTTATACGACAGAATTTGCTTGTGGAACACTGGACCGCGTGAATGGATGGACAAAAAGCCAAGAAAAAACATAACACACATTGAATTCATGAAACCTTGCACATGGTTGTCTTTGTTAGGCCAATCTACAAATTTGAGACTAAAATTGAGTGCAAGATTTTGTGAAAGATCTTGATTGTGCCTTGCCAATTATGTGTGCCATTTTTCAATATTTCATATGGATATGTGGTTATAAGTATATATCATGTTATCCAAATATGCTATGTTATAGGTTAGATTAGATGCTACCGACCACAATTTATCTTATCATTTAGTGTGAATTTTTATATTCGAAGATGAACCTTCAAAAAGGTAACCCAGTTGTGATCATACGTGTAGGATTTAGATATGACATTTAGTGTTGATAAGGTAGTCCTACATGTTTTTGTGTATATGGTTTACTACTCTTTCTATTGTGTATATGAAGAAAATGGGAATATGGATTTACTGAATAATAAGAGTTGTGTGCTCATTTCATTGAAATTGAGAACATATATCGATTTTTAAGAAATGAGTTATTGAAAATATGTAAGTCAGGGAAGGAAAATTTGGGAAAGTTTTTGAATAAGAAAAATATTATTACTAAAAAAATAATCAATACACGCCGATCCAAAAGATCTAGGCCACAAGACGACACAACTACATAAAACAACAAGAAAGCCAACAATAAGCTATCAGCTTCCTATTTCCTTCAATTTTCATAAGCATGATCTCTCTAAGATGTTTACTGTTCAAGGCATCTATATTACAATCTTGAAAGATAACCTTATTTCTAACGTTCCACACATGATAAACAGTCTCAGCTATGGCCATTTTCAGAATTTTGGTTCGGCTCCCTTTGCCACGGGTTGTATGGAGAATCCACTGCAATTCAGTATGCCACCCACCAGGATTGTGATCCACCCCAAATCCTGCCAGGACTTGCTTCTGCACATTTTTTTATACCTGCACTTTCGAAAAACAAATGATGGCAGCTTTCCTGCAGTTGACAGAATACATAAACCCCACCAATGTTCATTCCATGATTATGCATCCTATCTTTGGTCAATAGACGGTTCTGGCATGCCATCCACAAGGTAAAGATGGCTCTAGGCCTGGCAAGGTTATCAAAAAACAATGTTCTCCAATCCACTTTAGGCTTATCACCAATATATAAATTTCTTTTAGAGCTGCTCATATACAAACCAGTGGTAGCAGAGAAACTTTAGTTTTCTTCATGATCAACTACAAAGAATCAATGTCTCCTCTAGCAAACAAGAGGATATCATCTGCAAAGAATAAATTAATGATCTTTAATTTCTCACATTTTGGGTGGAAATTAAAGTTAGGATTAGTTTGTAAGCCTTGAAAGATCCTATGCAAATATTCCATAATGATCAACAATAAGAGGGGGAGATAGGATCTCCCTCCTCAGCCCTCTCCTTGCCTTCAGTAATCTAGATGGAGTATCATTGATTAAGAACGTGTAAGAAACACTTAAAATACAAGCCATGAACTAGTTATTGAACACCTGAGGGATTCCCATCTCTTTCATAATGTGAGTCAAAGCCTGCCCCTCCACAGTATCATAGGCTTTTTGGATATCCAATTGAACAATACACCTGGGGGAGATATGTTTCCTGTTATATCCTCTCACTAGTTCTTGAGAAAGCATGATGTTATCATGAATAATTATGCCAGGCATAAAGGCTGATTGAGTGTCTTCAAACTTTACCAAGTCTTGATGTTAGGATTTTGGAGATGAGCTTGTAAATAATGCTTCATCAAGAGATTGGTCTCATATCCTTGATTGTTTTAACTTTAAGGGATTTAGGGATCAAAGAGAAATTAATGGCCTTATATATGTTACTGGTATAAAAAAAATCTATAACATCAGCTTTGACATCAGCTTTCTGTTAGATGCCCAATTTTGCTTATTTGAGCTATCAGATGTGGGCATCTTTCACTCCTTTTTGTCCAGAAAGTTTTCAAAACCGCCCTTACTTTTGTTTATTTGCAATATTATGTGAAATGATCTTGGTACCTTTAATTTGTGTGTTATTGTGCAGTAATCAGGCATAAAAGAGTAGAAATTGAAGACACAAGAAAGATGACAAAGGAATCAAGAAAGAAGGCAAGCAAAAGCAAGCTCGCTAGGCGAAGCTCTGGCAAGAGAGGTAGCGAGTTGTACGCTAGGCGAGTACGTAGAGAGATGCCAGCGAACACTCCCAGACTTGGGCAGTAGCAAAAAGAGCTGATTTAGCTAGAGCGAGGAAGGTAGCGAACTTCTCGCTAGGCGAGCACTCAGCGAACAGGTAGCGAGTGCTTCCAGAACCAAAAAGTCCAGAACTCGCTGGAGCGAGTGAAGCAGCGAAGGGCTCGCTAGGCGAACCATTCTGCTCGCCTAGCGAGCAAGACAGGACAACACTTTTCTTTTCTATAAGTAGCATGGGCTACTTTTTGTAAAATATCTTTTTTATCTTCTTTTCAACCACTTTCTTTTGTTTTTGCTCCAAGGTGATTTTTGTGACCTAGAAACCCAATATCTCACTATTCTTCATCTCTTAACAAGATTTTCCAAAAAGAAGGTGGATTCCCATCCAATATCGATTCTTTGACTCAGATGTTGATCAACCTTCTCCCGAAACTGCTTGTGCAAGCTACCATGAAAATGAGTAGCTAAGTCCTCCATTTTGTCAAGGTTAGATGTAGATGATCATAAGTTTTGTATGTAAATGGGTTGATCTTCATTTGTGAAATCTTTGATGATGAATGTATGGTGAAAACCTTATTTTATTGTTAACTCTTTGTGTTGGTTTATTATTGAAAGGTGTTTTCCAACTCTTTATCTAAGTTTTCATCCATCTATGTTCTTGAGCTAGAGATAGTCTTGAATGTGTTTGTTCACTCAAATGTTAAAACCTAAAAGTTGTCATTTTGATAGATTGTGTGAGAAATCAACAATGGATCAAAATGGGAAAAATCACAATGTGTGTTAGAAATAATCACATTGGGAGGATATTGTGAATGTGTTTATCATCTAATGGAGTTTATGAGTTTTGTTTATCGAACATATACATGCAAAGTGATCGTCGAACCCTAACTTTGACAATATTTCTCAAATCGTAAAACCAAAACTTTTACCGCAATTTATTACTTATTTTTATGCAAGCTACCATAACGAAAAACCAAAACCCCCTTGTTACTATAAGTTAAGGACTTAACAACTGTCGAACGGTGGAAATATCACAGATTTCCTGTGGAGACGATAACAAACCCCGATACTCGAACACTGTATCTAACACTTTCACAATTTGCTAGGCTATTTTTAAGAAGTAAACATTGAAGCCATCTATGCTGATAAAGAGGAATTGGTGTTTTCCAACTCTTTATCTATACTGATAAAGAGGAATTGGTGTTTTCCAAGGCCCTATAATATTGCGGCTCATATTTTTTATATCTTTCCATAAGTTCCTCCTATATTCAATTTGGTTAAATGCATACACCATAGTAACAGTATAAAGATGAGATTGGTCCAGACCATAGACCTCTACATAAATGAATTGCTCACTGAAAGTGGGGACTTTAATAACTACTTGAGTCTGGTTCTATAACAGCCAAATCCTACCATTTATGTGGTTATCATAATTATCTATAAAATTCAACACATTTCCAAATTTTCTCAGCATTATGTTTTTTCACCCTAGTTTCAAGCAAGGCACAACTAGGAACATTAAAAGTTGAGATATAGGAACATATCTCTCTATGCCTAGCTTGTTTATTGATTCCCCTAACATTCCATATCACAATCATTGGTCAAGATTGTTGTCTCCCCTAGGATAGTCTCCAATCCTAAGGGGAGTAAAGAGATTCTGATATTTCATAAAAGAGTTATTGGGGGTGTGACTCATATCTTTATTTCCTTTGTCAACTTTCCTAGATGTAACTATAGTCCAATCCTCTGATGGTTTGACAGGTTCTGGTGTCTTCCCTTCAGATACCTCACTAGCTTTTTCCTCTTCTCTAGGGACTTGACTGTTATCTTCTTGGTGAACAATATTCAGTTTTTTAGTAACAGGTTTCCACACCTTGGATATCTTCTCATTTTTCATTTTCAAAGCACAATCGTGCCCTATCTTCAGAAATTTTTGGCAATACAGTGGCTTTCATTCATATTCGATCCTTTGCTCCAATAGTTTGCGCTTGTGATCCCTGATGCATACAGTCTCCTTAGGTTTTTGAGTGATATCTACTTTCACCAATACCCGAGCATGTGAAATGTGCAATTTCTTTGCAGTACATTCATCCGTTGTGATTGGTTTCCCAATCACAATTGTAATTTTTTAGATGCTTTTTCTCCCCAAAGGTTCAATGGAAGGTTAGGCAGTGTAACCCATAGCGGCAACATACAAAGAAGATCTTCCTTCATCTCAAAATCTGGACTTCATTTCCTAATGAAAATTGGTTTTCCATTAAGGTCCTTGTTCCATGACATATTCCCTATCTTGATTACTCTTAAATCTCACAATGAAGTATCCTTCATCGTTGCAATAGAGATCTGGTAGTGAAGCAAAGTTCCAAGATTTTTCCATGAATTTCTTCACCACATTCATCAAGAGAGAATTGTAACACCCGAGGTCGAAGGGCATGGATAATGGTTACATGTTACACCCAAGGGCAAGGGTGTGGCTGTCGGTGCATGAGGCATGACAATGAGACACTCCTAATAGCTTCTAGGGATAAATCGAATTCACATCGAAATGAGAGGGATCTTGAGGTTGTGTAGGTATGGGACTGCGTGGTTTAAGGAAGGCTTATAAAGATTAATCGGTACTACCTATACCAACAAAATGTATCTTCTTTTCGGTAGCCCGTTCCATAAGAATTTTACAGTTAAGCGTGCTTGACTTGGAGCAATTTTGAGTTGGGTGAGTTTCTGGGAAGTTTCTCGAAAAGCGTGTGAGTGAGGACAAGACATGCTAAAAAGACCCGTCTTGATTTGTGGGGTAAGTCAATGATCTTGAAAGCGGTCTGGGGCGTTACAAGAATCACCCAAAGCAAACAAAATCATTGCATTTTTCCATAACTCCAATTCCTCTTCAATATCTGAATCTTCAATTTCGATTTCTATTTCACCATTGATGAATGATGGTGCAACAAACTCCACACTCATACCTCAACTCAGCTTTCGATTACCTTGGATTACATCTACCTAGGATTTGTGTTGTGTTTCCACGAGTTTTTCTGGTGATGTAGCTCATTCGTTTTCCGTATTTCCCTTCTCCTCCCGCGATGTAACCATTGGTGATGGCCTGCAAATCTCCTCTTGTGGCCTAATGGCATCCTCAAGTTTTCCTTCTTCTACATCATTATCGTGTTCAATTATTTCCTGCAATATTGTTGTTCGTTCCACTCCTTTCCGGTGTGCCACCACATGATTTTTTGGCTAGCCGACACCCATTTGCCCATGGTTCTCAAACCCTAGCAGAGCAATTCGAACCAAAGTTCTTAAAAAAAGTTATTTGAAATTATTATTTTAGCTAAAATTTGAAATTATATTTTTCAAAATGATGTGTTTGTCAATACAAGAGTGATTAATTAATTTTTATATACAACTTATTAAATAATATGTCTTGACTTATTGCGAGACATTATGTCTTCATTAAACTCTAGAACGTGTTACTATGCTTGTGCTCACTTCAATATTTATTATAAGATTTGTTTCTATTTTAACTCTTCCAAAAGTTTGCAAACATTGCATTTGAAAAAGTATTTTAAGGTTTTAAAAAGGATTTTATTAAATCATATATCTAAATGAAAAAGATTTTTATTGAATATGATTTAATTAAAATATTTGGATTTGATTTTATTAAAAAGATTTGATTTAGCTTGGTTTTGATTAATTCTTACTATGCTTTTTGGATGGATCATTTTTTTTTATATTTAAGGAGAAGGTTCTTCTTGTTCAAAGACTTGCTTGTTTTGAAGAATTGTTAAGTGAGCGATGTATTTTGTGTTTTATAGAGCCTTTATGTGTTCATGTGTAATAATCTATTTTGAGTATCTTTCTTATTTTATAAGGATATAGTATTTGGTAGGGGTGAAAAACGGGTACGCACTCCTTATTTATACTTGTCCCGCAAAAGACCGTAAGACCTTGATCCGCCCAGCAAAAAAGTGAAGGCAGAGCAGGCCCACGGGAACTGCCCTTTTTAGCCTAAAATTGCAAAAACTTATGTTATTGCCCACGTCCGCAAAAAGACGGGACAGGGTATGACATACATATTAAAGGGTGCGGACCTAAAATGTTCTGCCTTGCGAAAAAGTGCAGGCAAAACAAACATGCCTAATGGGTCGGACCCATTTTGTCACCCCTAGTATTTGGTATATAATAATGATTTGAATCACTTCATATATAATTTTTTTTGCAAACACTTGGGAGAATGTTTGAGTGAAAGTAAAAGGATCTTACATTTAGGGGGATTATTAGTTGAAAAATTCAGAAATAATAGTAGAAAAAAGGCACTAAATTGAAAGAGTTCAGATGATACCGTCATGTACTACTAACTACTTGAATTAGTGGATTTCTTTTCATTGGGCTACAACGCTCCAGATGTAGGTAATGTTACACTTAACTAAGTTAGCAATTATCTATATTATTTAACTTGTTTATTTCTTCATCTCTCTTCCATACCATATTGTCTCACAGAATGTCTCAACATTGCATGTGACATCTTGTAGTTGACCGAACATAATTTCAATAGGCATCCGAGCAAGCACTCTATTTTGGTTGGGTGAGCTCCAGAGTTTTTTAATCTATTATGTTCAAGATGGACAATGACAAAGGAAGAGTATATGTTAACTGACTGCCAATTCTTGATGGTAATAATTATGGCTATTAGAGGCTTGCATAGTTTATTTTCTTAAGTCTATGGACAACTAGTTAATCCTTTATTACTCACCATATTTATAAACTTGTATATGAAGGAGGAAAGATTACATGGAGACTACGAAGGTCGTGCAAAAGCTAGAACTAATTGACTATTGTTATCCAATTTATAAAGGTATCAAAGTTTGAGTTTAACTCAACATATCTATGTGAGTTAAAAGAAGAATCAGTTAGCATGGAAATACACTGAAGTTCTAATAAATATCTAAGACTTTGACATACTACGTGGTACTATAAAGTTGGAAATCCATACAAATATAGACTATCTCTATTCAATCTCGATATATGATTAAAAAGAGTGGCTAGAGTCCTTACCAACTAGAAGGATAACCACATGGGATGACATACATGAAAAGTTTATGGAGCAATATTTCCTTCCATCTCTATTTGTATGAAGGAGGCAAGAGATATCCAACATCAAACAAAAGAAGGGGAATCATTTAGGGAGGCCTACAAAAGATTTTAGAAGATGTTGGTAGCATGTCTAACAAATAATTTTGATAATACAAATCCGATGCAGGTATTTTTGAAATGTCTTGTGGTTCAAAACCAACCAAGTATTAAATGCAGCTGCTGACAATTCGTCAAATTTCAAACTTTCACCAAACATAGGTTGTAATGTGTGTGAAGGATCTCATTTCAATGTGCATTGTGAAGTTCATATTTTTAAAGAAATTTCATATAAAAGAATTAGACAATACTCTATTACCTTGGTCACATAACTTACTTAACGTTAAGTAAAATGACTATCCAGAGTTTTTAAAGAAATTTCATATAAAAGAATTAGACAATACTTTAGTACCTTGGTCACATAACTTACTTAACGTTAAGTAAAATGACTTATAAAAATTTCAATGATCAAAACAACTTAATGGTAGGTTTATGACTCATACCAATAGTTTCAGATCCAACAAATTTATCTTTGTTGTCACCTTAAGAAGAAACTTCTCCTCTCTTAGAAGTAAAATAAAATAAAAAGTTTATAACTTCATTCATATGATTTGAACAACCACTATGAATTTAAAATTTTGAATTTGCACATTCAAACATATATGTATCTCAATTTAACTGTTTGACATTTGATAACCAAATCTTTTTGGGTTCTCTTATTTTTTGTGGAATTCATATTATTTATAAGTTCCTAACTAAATTGTGATCATTAGAGTGAGATAATTAAGATATTTTTCTCACTTTATTCTCGAGATATTTTTAGATAATAAACATTTATGCTTTCTTGATTTTTTATAACAAAGCATAGAGCAATACAGTCATATCTATTATATTTAGACGTTCTATTTTCATAGCATATGTTACTAAAATTTATGTTCATTAATTTTAGGTTCATAACGTTTACTAGTTGTCTTTTCTTATTTTTAGCATATGTTACTAAAATTTAAGTTCATTATTTAGACGTTCTTTTCTTATTACCTAGGATGAGATTCAAGTTGTCTTTTCTTTTGATAAACTTAACAAATGTGTTATGTGGATCTTCAATTTTGTTTTCCAAAACACAAAATTGTTCACACCTAGTAGGTTTAACAAGATCCTCGTGAGAAGGAGAAGAAGGAGAAAAAGAGCTTTGAATTAAAATATTTTGTTTTTCTCTTAGTCTGTCTATTTCTTCTGATTAATTTATTATTTTCTTTTGTAAGAGAATAAATAATAGTCTTAGAGGTAGAAACAGAGTAGTTTTATTTTCTAGAATTCCTAACTAACATTTTATAGACGCGAAATCATTCACTACAAGAAAACTATTTTTAGCTGAGTTAAACCCCTCACTAATGCAAAAATCCTTCACACAAAAAAATTTATGTGGGGACAAGTCTCCTAGCTAAACAGGGTATCACAAAATATTTGTTAGGGACCCACCACGTCACATTTAGCTTGGGATTAATCCCCTCCCAAAATGTTATCCTTAAATTTTCACATGCTGACATGCAAGTGACATGCAAGTGTAGGAGCAGGCTAAGGGCGTAGTCGTGCCAGTATTTTGCTAAAGGATAAGCCTCTAGAAAATGCATCTATATTTTGGTATTTGTGAGGAGCAAAGCCCCTTGCACATTGTGTCACTAATTTGCTTGGGGCTAAGCCCCTAGAAAATGCATATATGTTTTAGTATTTGTGTGGGGATTAGTCCCTCGCAAATGGCTGATCATTTGTAAGGGGATTAACCACTGCCTAATGTTTATAATATTGTATAAAAAATATTATACTTATATTATTATAAATATAATAATATAATTATAATAAAATACCATCAATATAATAAATAAATAAATAATTTAAAATTTTGTAAAGTAAAATTACAAAATAAAATAATTCATGATTAAAAGTGAAATAAAAATAAATTGTATCCATATCCACCAAATTAAAAATAATTAATGATTAAAGGTAAAATGAAAATAAAATTTAAAATAGATATCAAAAGTTTCATATTCCAACAAATTTAACTATCTTCTTCCTCCTCCTCCTCCTCCTCATCATCATCATCATCAACTCCTTCATATTCACTAACTCCTCAAGAACCTTGGTTCATATGTGAGGCAAAAAATTGTTCAAATCTCTGTGCACACTCATTTACAACCCATATTGCTTCTTCATACTCCATTATTTTTCTCCTCAGTTCTACCTCAATCTTTGTTTGTTTTCTCCTCATTTCTTCCATTTCTGCATTTCTTATTACTGTTTCGTGTGCTACCTTGGTATGCGCTAAGTTTCTCATAGTTTCTAGCATATCAGCGATTTATATAGGTGGATGTGAAGTTCCTTTTCCATCAACAAATCTCATTCTAAAACTCCTATCACGCCGCTTGATTGTTTTGGCATACCCTCCAGAATCATACACTCTCCCATTTTTCCTATTCCTACGAGCAACATCATACCAAGTCTAAAAATCCAGACAAGGATTAATAGGATATTCTGGTGGCAGTGCTGGTAACTCAGGATGCTTTGATAGAATAAGGGCAACTCGTCTATTGTTAGTGCGGTAAAGCAGCAAGTAAAAAATATTAAGTACCCGGTTTTGTCGTCTCCACAGGGATTAGTGCGATATGAACGCCGTTCAACAGCCTCTATGTTTCTAAGCTTGATTTTCAACAGGTTTGGTTTAAAAGGTTCAGGGAACCATAAATAAAAACAGAAAATATAAAATAAAGACTGAAATATAAACGGAGCCTTGTTGGGATTGGATTTCATCAATTGATAACACATGCATTCTTCTGATCAAATTAAACACAATGCAATCATTTGTCTAATATCCTTACGTATCACTCACGATAGAGCTTATCTCTAATGCGGCGTCGAGAGAACAACCGTGTTGTCTCATTGGTGATCTCTCATCCAACAAAAACACAACACAGAGCATTAAGACCTGATACTCACGCAAATGCTAAGCCTAAATCTATCTCTAGCATGTAGGACCTAACCGGTAATCATCCTAGATCCAGATCCGAAAAGTATATCTCTATCACGATTCAAATCAAAGATTAACAGGTAAACAAGAATGAAACCCATATCAAATAAACAATTGTTTTGCATAAAACACAATGATCAAAATACGTACACACGCTTAACCCTTTTTTACATGTATTCATCTAATCCGCCAAATGTCGGTGAACATCATTCTTCATCACTATTATCACATACCCACACAATATCATATTGATCCTACCCATGCTACTTAATCAACACAACACCGTAGAGGATAAAATGAATATCAACTTCGAAACCATGTCAAAATTTTGTTCATTAATAGACAAAGATCTGAGATCAAAGATGTTAAAAGGTTTTGTCAAGACCCATAAATACATAATCAAAAATATTCAATCAATAGAGAATCCAAAATAAGTTCACAAACATAAATTAGATGAAATACATAAGGTATCAAAAGATATCACTCAAAATAAGATCTTTCTTCAGATGCTCTTTAAATACAACTTCAGATGCTCTTTTTTCTTTCTTTCTCTATTTTAGATATTTTCTTAAAGGTCTTCGAATCCCAATGGAAAATAAGATCTTTAAATACATCTTCACCTATCCAACAGGGACTTCGACCCTTTTCTTTCCAAATTAATTCTAACATGCCTAAGCGTGTCAGATAGTTGGGCAGAACATTTCGAGTGAAAATTTTCCTTAATTTAGTGTTGATCCTTAATGTGGCAACAACATTTCTCCTACATTGTTGTATGAATTCAAAAAATATTAAATAAAGTATAATCATGAATGTCTTAGTAAATGTAAAAGAAATTAAAATAATAATGACTTAAATGAGATAGTTAATTATACCTAAAATAACTTAAACCAATATTCCTTGTCATCATTGCAAAGTGCTCCATAAGTTGGCCAAAACTTTTTATACCATTCTTTAATAATTTCTGCTATACTCAGTGCTGCAGGATGTGACGGCACAAGGCTAGACAACACAATTTTGAGTTAGTATTAATTAAAAAAATAACTCAAGTTTAAAATATAATATAAAACATAAACACTTATCATCCTTCTTCGGGCTGAATAATAAATATTCCAAGATGTTTCCTAATTCTTTGTTGTGCACTTCTTAGAATGTGCATCCTCCTTCGCTCCTCATGAGCACTGGTGGTATATCCATGACCGTGAGCACTACTATCATCCTTGTCATCTTGCTCATCATGCGTAGAATGCATGAGTGATGAATGTGGCATGCTATATCCACCTGGCTCCATATATTGCATAGAAGGCTGCATGGAAGACATAGGAAATCTAGGTCTACTCGGTTGCATGGAAGGCATAGGAAAGCTAGGTCTACTCAACTGCATGAAAGGCATTGGAAAATATGTGGGATGTGGGATTCTAGGTTGCATAAAAGGTGTATATCCAGAGTGACTAATAAAAGTTGTCGCTGAAATGGGTGGGAATGATGAAAAATATGGCGTGGATAGTAATCCAGTGAAAGATCCATATATAGGTGAAGTAGAATGCATATGCGGTGGAGTAGAATGCATATACAGTAGAGTAGAATGCATAGGCGAACGAGCCACCTAACTCGAAAGTGGCATAGGAATAAACATAGATGAATCAGGAACCTCTTCTACAATGAACCTTGTGCGATGAGTCTTATCCTTACCTTTCTCCTCAGTTCGAGTAGCATTTTTTTTCTATTTTAAAAGAAAAACATAAAATAATAAATATATCACAAAAACATAAAAATAAGAGTAATGTTAATTCGAGCAAATATTACAAAAAATATTATTACATAATACATATTATTTAAATTATTCATCGTTGTAATCTGCACTATCTTCATCAAATCAGATATTATTGTCTTCAGACTCTCTTGACTCTTCTTACTCTTCTTCCACGTGATTTATTGACAACAAGATAGTTGCGTCAACTTATTGACCCTCAACTACAATATCACCCAAACTTGTAATCTCTTCAATTTCAATTGCCCCATTAACTTATCAAATCTCATCATCTTGGTATGAAACATATTCCATTACACTGTTAGTTTCAATATGACCCATTGGGTTGGACTAGATTACAACACATCATCCTTTTTTACGTGGTTGAATTGAAGGATAAGGTGCGTAATAAACTTGCCTAACATTATGTGCCATTATGAAAGGTTCATACTCTTTTTACTTTCTAACCATTCGAACCTCAACATTGTTATATTTTTATTTATCTATTTTAGTTCCTCTAGAAGATGAATCATACCAATCACAATAAAACAAGAGAACTTTATTTTTCGAGTCCATATAATTATATACCAACTCATAAATATGTGTGATAACACCATAGAAGTCGTCCTCACCACTCTCCGTAACTCCTTTTACAACTACACCATTGTTTATTGTTTTCTTCCCTTCTCTCCATGTTTAAATATGAATTTTATATTCATTTACAAAGTATGTGTGTCATTCATCTGCATGTTGATGAGGGCCTTCACACAAACGTCTCAAATGGATTATTTTAGGACTTGGTGCAACACTGCATGATAATTGTTGCTTGAACCATGCAGGAAAATAGGCATGTGTGTAACCAGTCGATGGTCGTTCACTCGTGCTTTGAAAAATAATAGGTATTCAATGCCCTATTTTAAAAAATAATCTAGGTTACAGAAGGTGACAAGTATATTTAACCAAAAATGAATATATACTTAATTTAAAATACTTACTCAAGATATGGTTTAATTCAATGTAGTTAATCAACATATGAACATGAGCAGATTGCATTTCTTTTCCAGACAGCTAATGCACACTCGTATTTGCAGAAGGACGATCAAGACGACCGGAAACTAATAACATGAGTTGACTTTTTTCACTAAAGTGAACTTTATTTCTTATGATCCTCTTATTCAACGTCATATGATTGAAATAATGAGAGCAAAAATGTGATGTTTCTCGATGCAAGTAATGCGCACATATTGATCCCTCAACTCTTGCTTTATTTTTCACTGATCACTTTGAATCACTTTGAATCATTCAAAAGGATACATCCATTTATATTAAATAGGTCCACCAAGGTAAGCTTTATAAGCAAGATTCACAAGGAGATGCTCTATAGAATCAAAGAAGCCTGGCGAAAATATTTACTCCAACTTATAGAGAATGAGAGGATTACTTTGGTCTAATTTAATGATGGTGCCTACTCTTAAAGTTGACGCACAAATGTCTTTAAAAAATTGACTAATCTTAGTTAGTGGATTAAGCACATACTTAGGAAGTGAACCGAATGCAGCTGGAAGCAATCGTTCCATGAAAACATGACAATCATGACTTTTCATTCCATGCAACTTCCTAGTTTTTGCGTCAGCACATCTTGCCAAGTTAGAAGAATAACCATCGGGCACCCTCAACTCATTTAACCACCGACATACTGATTTTTCTTCTTGGGGTGTAAGAGTGTAACAAGCCTTGGGTTTTAATAATTTTTCATTTGGCTGAGGTTCCAATTCTGTGTCTTTTCGATTACACAAAAGTTCCAAGTCCTTTTTAGTCTTCTCATTATCTTTTGTCTTGCTTTGGACTTTTATTACTGTGTTAAATATATTATCAAAAAAATTCTTCTCAATGTGCATAGCATCAAGTTTATATCGCAACAAATTATCTTTCCAATATGTGAGGTCCCAAAAAATACTTCTTTTTGTCTAATTGTATGTGTCCCTATATCTTTGAATTATGCACGCTTTACCATTATCTATGAATTTTGGTAGGTCATAAATACTATTCTATACTTCGGTTGACGACAGACAAGGGGGAGGAAGATCTATTACTTTTTTCCTTTTCTAAAAGCGTTTATTTTTATTTATTTATAGAAACATGGTTTATAGGTAAGAACCTACAATGACAGTCAAACCACAAACCTTTCCCACCCATTTCCAAAGTAAACACTTTTATGCATCCCATAGATTGTGCACATCCCATTTCGCCATGCATACCCCAACCAGACAACATGCCATATGCATGAAAGTCATTAATTGCCCATGTCAAAGCAGTTCGCTTATTAAAGTTTCATTTACAAGACACGTCATAAGTCCATTATCCAATCCACAACCTCTTCAAGTAATCAATTAAAGGTTGTAAACAAACATCTATTACCACCTTTGGACTCAAAGGTTCTGGAATGAGGCATGTCAAAAACATATAAGGTTTTGTCATACATATATCAGGAGGGATATTGTACGGGGTGATGATAACTGGCCAATAAGAATAAACAATTATTGACGATTGAATATAAGGAGTAAAACCATATGAGATAATCAAAGTCTGAAATTCTAGGTTCTGCTACAAATTTTGGATGTACTCTATCAAAGTGTTTCCATGCCTCACCATCAGATGGATGTCGCATCATGCCTGAACTAATTGTGTTTGTATAATGCCATGTCATCTGAATTGCACTATGCATTGATGCAAACATTCTTTGTAACCTAGGTATCATTGGAAGATAGAACATGAACTTCACCACAACTCGTTTTTGCTTTCGATCAATGCCTTTACTGCGAACTGCATACCTCAGACTCTTACAAAACTTACATTCCTCCAATGTCTCATCATTTATACCAAACTCATTGTCATAAAATAACATGTAACCTCCTATGCAACAATTAATCTTTTTTACTTCTAGCCCTAACTTTGACACCATCCTCTTTGCATCATAATAACTTGTAGGCATGTTTTCTTTCACAGGAGTCGCGTCCAACATCATTTTTGCAAAGAATTCCAAACATTGATCAGAAACATTTAAATTTAACTTTATAGCCAAAAGACTTACACACATTGATAGCCTAGGGTCAAAAGACCCATAAAATAATGGTATATTTATTTCTTCCAACAACAACTGATAAAACTATTATGCTTTCTCATTTGGGAGGTCTTCTGAATCAAAGTCTTGAGGTTCATCATAAGCCACATTCACCCCCAAATGCATCACTGAACATACCATCTACTAAATTAAATTGTTCCTGGTATTGTATGTGATTTACTCCTTGAAGCATATTTATTTATCTTTGGTCTAATATGTGTTTGACCACTAGAAGCCTTTATATTCATCTCTGACAGTTTTTCTCCATCAGATGTCCAAACCCAATAATTTGACCTAAAACTCACTCTCCCCAAGTGACGTTTCACTTCACTAGGGGCACTAATTATATTTCTACAACCACACTTTAAACACATACATTTTACCCCTCATTCTCTTCGACAACATTCTTGAGCAAACATATGTGAGAAACCCGACAACTCCCTCCTTAAAATGTGGTTTAAGCCCTCGTCTTCCTGAAAACATTCTATCATACATCCTGTCGCGGTGAAATTTGGATACCAAACTATTGATTAGTTTGAATCTTTAATTCATTTTGCAACCGAACTTTGATTTGTCCAAAGGAAGGGATAAAGATCGAAATTCCCACAATGCAATGCAAATGCAAGGTTTAGAGAGTTATAGGTTCGGGGGTTGGTTAAACTTAGGGAAGGTACTAGCATCCTAAGTTTCTGTAGTACTCTACAGGAACCTCTTGTTTTATGTTTGTTTACTGCTATGTGTTATCTGCTTAAAGGATTAGAAACCCTAGGGGTTTATATCTAAGTATACTCGATAAGGCATCGCACCTTGTGCCTACATATCCTTACGGGAGTGGAATCAGAGTATGTTGTAGTTCACCCTAAAGGGTTAGAGGAGTTCTTTGACTGTGGTCAAAGTTCCTACGGGTTTAGGGTAGTTGTTTTGATTGGGTTTAGGAGAAGAGATGAGTCTTCATTTTAAGGGAGAGATAACCACCACAAATGTAAAGGGGGTTGTAGGAAATGGTCTTTGCATCGTCTTAAGAAAAGGTCTTACATACTCGGATGGTCGCCAAGCATGCCTTTGTCGCTCTTAAGGCAAAGTTCCTACATGTTTGATTGTATTGTTGTGGGGGTGGAGATTATATCTCGCTTAAGATGATTAACATCTATTCTCTAAATGTGTTTGAAAAGTTATTTTTGTGTTGTTTGTCTAAGTTGTAAAGATAAAGACAAGGTCCTTCCTATGGGATAGGTCCTAAACTTAAGCGATCGACTTGAAGAATCAAGGATCAAGGGGGAATATGATGCATATGAAGTGCAACTACACACAACGTTGAATTATGTGTAGGTTTTTCCTTTGGACGGAATGCGATGCGGAAACATAAATTGCGATAATGTAAATGACAGTAAGGTAAATTACAGAAAAGTAAACCATACAAGTACGCATGAAAGCGCTGAGGTGTAGGTGCAAGTTTCGTGAATGTGAATGTGCACGATTAATTTGTATTTATACGATGTTGATTGATTAAGGAGAAATCGTATTTATTTTAAGTGAGATTAATTTACTATTATTATTATGTAAAAAATTTATTATTAAAATTTAAATTTAATTAGAAAAAGATTTTAAATGATTATTGAAGAGACAAGTTAATTATAACATAGTTGAGTTTTTTTCCATTTTTGTTTTTATTGAATAGAGTTTATTTTAAAATAGAATGGTTTATCATTTTTTTATGAAAGTTGTTATCAATAAATAGATTTTATTAAGAGTCGTATTAGGTTATATGAATTAATTTTAGGTTTTAAAATGAATAAGATTTTAAACAAATAGAAGTTTTGAGAAAAATATTTTATTATTATGAAAAGCTAAAAAAAGGAGGTTTATTATTTATCTTATAAAATTCAAATTTAAATGTGAAAAGATTTATCCTTAAATAAAATTATTATAAAAGGTTAAATTAAGTTTTAAAAGGGAATTTTCTTTTTTTTACTAAATAGAAAATAAAAGTTAAATTAAAATGAAGTGGATTTTTTTATTTTATAAAATGGTTCTAATATTATTAATTATAAAATAATTTTATTATATTATAGATTTATTAAAAAACAAAGACTTTTAATTATTAAATAAAAAAAAAAGGGGGCTAACAGTTAAATTTGATTAAAAAGAGGTTTGTTGTAATTTATTTAAAATAAACAGACATATTATCTTAATTAGAAAAGGATTTATTAGTTTGATTTTTAAAAAGGTTGATTAAGGGGTGGATTGGTGATTGGGGGATAAGTTAGCGGTTAGTTAGGGTGTGTGTGTGACAAATGGTGTGATTATGCAGCAGTAGAAAAATAATAAGCAAAAAAAATAAAATAAGAAAACACAAACAGAACCCTAAAGTCCCTCCCCCCCCCAATCGGCGACTGCGTCGTTCATCCCCTTCCTCCGTTCTGCTTTACGACTTTGTCATCTTTTCCTTCTTCTCTTCGCCTCCCAAATTTCTCTTGTCTTCTTTTTCTCTGTCTTTTCCCTACATAAACAAACAAACAAAGAACACCAGATTAAGGTTAGCGAAAAAAGGAAATCTCACATTTTGATGGATTTCGCAGGTTTCGACGGCGAGTGGTGAGAGGGCTTCGACGGATGAAGTTGAAGGTGGGCGTGAATGGAGATAGCGGTTTGGATTGTGGTGATCCCCGATGAAGATTTTCGGCGGTGGCTGAAGGCTGAAGGCGGCGCCGATGGACAAAAGGGGTAAGTTTTTTTCTTAGGGTTTTGATTTTAGGGCGTATTTCCGTGTGAAAGGGTTATGGATTTTGTGATTGGGGATTTGGCGAATTGCTATGTGTTAGTTGTGAATTCTGTCTCTCTCCCCTGAATGTTGTGAATCCTTCTCCTCTTATAGGCTACTTCGAATTCAGTCCTTCAATGCTTGAGAGAATTCTTTCTTATTTTAGACCGACATGTCTAAAGCTGTTTTGGAAACAATTCATGGCTGTGTTAATATCGATTTGGAAGGCTTTAACTATTGTCTGATTTTGTTTTGGAATTGCTTTCGATTCCTGATATTGGTAATTTACGAGTTGAATTAACCGTGTTTGTTGACATGTGCAGAGTCTAAGACTTCCAAACTTGTTCTTCGTTCTCTATTCACCAGTGGCAATTCGTCAGCAATTTCACATCTTCACGACCCATCGGCAACACTCTTTCGGAAACTCCGCTTTCTTGTTGATTGGAGACTGATGCAGAACCTCACAGCCACTGGTGTGTGATCAAGATTGCCCTTGTAAACTTCCCCATATCCTCAAATTTGTTGAATCTGCCACCTGAGGCCAATATTATCACTCCGCACACATATATTACACTGGTGAGTGCTTCGGCTGCTGTGTGGTATTTTGAATTGTCAAAAGTAGCGGACTGACTTGCGTCTGTTGTTTGTAGGTGAAGATGACAAATTTGGTGGTTGCTTGCTTCCCATCAGACCATGAAGGCGCTCTTCAAGCGGCCATCCGCGGCTATGGGTAATAGTCTCAACCCTTGTCTATGTTTGGAGTCCAAAGTTACTCTGTTCCCAAACCAAGTAGAAGATACTTCTGCCTCACAAAATGACGTATTCACAGGTTTTGGTCATGTTCTGGTGACATTACAAACAAAGCGTGGCGAAAGACGAGTTATCGCAACTATGGGCTCTCAAATATTGACGAAGGTATCGAAGTTCAATCTTATCCTTGATTGTCTTATTTATCTCATTACTGTCTTGAGGCACACGGTTCCTTTGAAATGGTACCAAGATTAACTACATTAGTCTTGTTGACATGCCGAACTATTGTTACGGGATGTGTTAGTCGTGATAGATAGTCTGAATCTAATTGGTTTTGAATAATATCTGCAGGTTTGTCTTTGTAGACTTTTATGGTCTCTAAGTAACGGCCACATCCCTCTAGGCTCCATCCACATAAGAGGGTGCAATCATGGAGCACAACCGTCTTCGTAACTCCAAGTAGAAGCTTCAATACATCCTCCACATCAAGATGGCATAACAACATCAGCAAATGTCCAAATGTCGTGCTTGTTGCTTACAAGTATTGCATTGTGATTCTGAGTAGGTTGAGAATTTGGTAATTGATGAAGTTGCAGGAGCAGTAGTAATCATATACTGTAGTCCTTCATTTTCAATGTATTTTAGTTTTTGAGTGTATGATGATAAAACAATACTACGTAGTTATCCAAGTAATGTTTTGTTGCCTACTTCAATTTAATTTCATGAGTTCCTTTACATGAAGCATTTTGTAAATTATGGGCTGATAGTTATCCTTGTGTTAATTTAGTTCTTCACGTACTTAATAACGAGCCATGACAATTGGTGGAAAGGAAAATTAGAACGATCCACAAATAATTGACAAAAGATCTGAAGCAAAGCTCAGCGGTAAACCAATGGGGTCCTGAAGAAAAAACTTGAAAAGGCAACCTCCAAAATAAGCTCCTCAGTACCTTAACTGCTAATAGCAAGGAGATACTTCTTTTATATCATGAAGACTTTCTGATGTGAATCAATCTTACTCAAAATAAAACTAACTCTTCATGAATGAAACTCGTGAGTGGAAGGCAACTTAGACGAATCTTGGTTTAGTTGGAATCTTGAGCATTGAAATTCTACTTGCCCTTACTATGATCGATCCTCAAATGACTATGCTTAACCCCTAATCAAACTGAATTAGGCTCAACTGACCATATCCCTGATGCATTTAAATTGTGAGAAAGAAAATATTATCTCCAATCGATATTACTGTGTCTGCACAAATTGGTTAGTCACATAAATATTAAATATTATATTAAAAAAAGAGTCAAATAATAATATAAAAAGCGCAAAAAGAGGTGGAATCCTACGATCAAAAATTAGGGTGCAACAGATGCCCCTATTTAAGTTACTCCTATTCGGAGATATGGAGATCGAAATCTCCGTCTCGACGAGATGGGAGGGACTTAAATACAACCATTGCACGAATTTTTGGCCCTAAGAAACCACCGAATGCAAATGATATGCAATGATATGAAAATGCAAGACAGACGGGTCCTGTGGAGAAACGGAGCCACAGGGGAAAAACGCAACACACGGGAAGAACAAGCTCAATAAAGCGAGACCCCACAAGGAAAGGTAACAATCAGCATTGTAGATTCTCCAAAATGAAGATGAGATATGATAATACCACCAGGAGTACAGTAGCTCGTCAGTGAAATAGAAACTTGAATGTGAGGGGTAACCTGCTACCAGCGTGCGACGGCCTAATCAAGGATGTCCTGTTGAAGCAGAGAAATGCGTGCTACTTAGGTATCTGATAAAAGAAATACGCATTATACCTACTATCAAACATATGATAGTAAACACAAAGGAAAGATGACCTTCTACCAATCTTGGCAGCCTGAGCGAAGGTGTCTGACCGAAAAGAGGATGGTATATTACCTACTATCAATTGTATGACAGTTTAAGCGAAAGTAATAACCAAAAAGGAGGAAAGATTACCTACTACCATATGATAGTCTAAGGGAAGGTATCTGACCGAAAGGCGTATTACCTACCATCAAATGTATGACAGTCTAAGCGAAAGTAATAACCAAAAAGGAGGAAAGATTACCTACTACCATATGATAGTCTAAGGGAAGGTATCTGACCGAAAGAAGAGGTGTATTACCTACTATCAAATGTATGACAGTCTAAGCGAAAGTAATAACCAAAAAGGAGGAAAGATTACCTACTACCATATGATAGTCTAAGGGAAGGTATCTGACCGACAACAATACTGGAGGTTGTCAAGCTTTGACGGTGATCTCTGGGAGAGATGCAGACCGACTGATTAGCAAAATACGTGCTGAACTCATTGGTGAGTAAATTCTTGAAGAGTATCTTCTTTGTTGTAGTTGTAGATGTCGTTGTAATTGTCGTAAATGTCGTTGTAGACCGCAGATGTAATTTGGAGATTGTAGATGTAGAAACTTTGTGAATGTAATTGAGATTGTAGAACTTCACCGGGGATCTTCGGAAGAGATGTGAGCCGGTTGAATTGCATTGTATGTCTTCTTGTAAAATCTTCCTTGACTTCTCTTGGGAGATGTTACTTGATGGAGATAAGCTTATGTGATGATCTCATTGGGGAATTCATTCTGAGAGTAAATGATATGTCTTGTAGAAATTTTCGTTTCGTCGTTTTGAACAAGATTCTGATCAAAACGAGTTGCTCGAATAAAGAGATTACTTGCAGTCCAGATGCATATTATCGAGGAATCCTTGTAATATTTGCTGGAGAAATATTTGTCTTCAATAGTTGTCTTCATAAAAATCCCTCCTGGGGAGCCAGGTGCAAAATAAATGCACATTGAATCCAATATTCAAAGGTTGGAGAAATCCATAATGTGATGGCCGAGACTGAAGTTCAATTTAGGGAATAACTGAAGAGAAACTGTCAACGAGACCCGACCATTGAGGTATGAACTCAAACGGGAACGCACTAAAACAACCGTCTTCCATGAGAATCGAATTTCATGGGGAGAGTAGAAATATCGTGTTCTTTCTGCCTAGGGCTGAAAAATCTACTTTGAAGGAGAAGACACGCCCAACCATTCGGGGATAAACACGACCAAAGCGACAGAACAAACAACAAAAGGATGCAAAGAATGCATATGCCATGTGATCTATCTATATGTTATGCGTATGCTGATGCTGACAAAACAGACGGAGATGGAATAAACATCTCGGCGGAGGGCACTCAAACCAAATCTTCACAGGTCAAACATGGCTTGGAGGATGTATACTTGCTTTAGGAAACCTAAAGCTGTTGAATATGCCAGAGTCGAGGCTTCATGAGGATGAAATAAACATCTGCTTCGTTTTAAATTTCATGATGCCCCAATGATAAAAGGTCGTCTCGTCTAGATGCCCCGCTGTCTTCGAACTCTTGTAGAGGTTCGCAGAAGCTCGACGTAACTGCCCCTGATTGATGATATAACCGAGTTTTCAAACTTGTGTTCTAAGTAAAGTCAAACTTGTATGGATCCAAACCTCTTGGAAAATGACTTGCCCCAGGTTAGCAAAGTCTTCAAATTTAAATCGGTGGTTTCTTCATGTAATCTCTCTAAGACATCAGGCAAATCTGGCCAGTCAGAACTGTCAATTCTGAAACTGTTAATGCAACACATATGTTTGTCTTGAAGTTTTGAAAATAGCTATCGCGATAACTTGTGACAAAATCACTAGTTAGGATATTAATTTATGATGCCAACGTCAGGTTGAGCATAGCTCATAGGAGTCAGGAAACGATATCTCATCGAGTATGCTTTCAAACTAAACCTTACTTCAATTAGGACTTTGTGGGTTATATATATATATATATATGGGTTTATAAGTGGTCAAAGTATTTTTGTGCCCCCACCCAAATTTTTGGAAAGATGTTCATTTTTGATATTACCCTGACCCAGGCTAAAAATGAGGTTTTGACATGGGAGAGAAAAAATAGATCTTTTCTCAAAGCTTAAAAGAAAGGTTGACTATTTCTGGTGTTATTAGGATGTCTGAAACAGGAGTTCCTTACATCATTAGTAGGTTTTTTATCCAAAAGCATACGAAAAGAGATCCTGCGTTTTTACTTCATCATCCTCCCCCCAATTATTCACCATAGTGAGAGAATTGGATATAGTTGGCATTATGATGTTTTACGAGTGAAACGAATGGATTTCTTCAAGACAAACATTTTATTGCATTAATTATTCAAGATAAACAAGCCATACAAGCCAAATATGCTTTTAATCGAAGAAATGAAATACGCATAAGCAAAAAGAAAACACCCTCGTGAGCCCTTCTCGGGATTTTATTCAGCCTTTGCATGGAATGGAAAAGCCTGCAGAATTGTCTGATGTGTCGCCTTTGGATCTATTTTCAGGCACTATATTGGTACGAGCTTCCCGAATAACCTTGGATCATGTTCGCGGAGGATGAACCATGCTGAGGTGTGGGATTACCTTGCACACAAGGAATGGAACCCTTAAAGGATAAAATTCCATCCTTAACCAACCTTTGAACATCTGCCTTCATACCGTAGCATCTTTCAATATCGTGGCCTGGAGCACCTTGATGGTATAGGCAAAATTTGTCAGCTTTGTACCAATACGGAAGTTTCTTGGGTATCTTAGGCGGAGCTCTCGTTTGGATGTGACCTTTTTTAATCAAAGTTGGGAACAAGTCAGTGTACGTCATCGGTATGGGATCAAACTGATCGTTGGCTGTCCGATTTTGTTGATTTTGTTGATGTTGTGGCTGCGGATACCCTTTCTTGGATCGTCCTTGCTGCACAAAATTTACTTCATGTTCTCTTTTCTTCGTGAAACCATTCCCATACTTCTTAGCATCATTGGGAGCACTTCCTTCCTTGACTAGTCTTCCTTCACGAACACCTTCTTCTAAATGCATCCCCATATTGACCATTTCAGTGAAGTCGCTGGGTGCACTTGCTACCATCTTCTTATAAAAGAACGGACCTAGAGTCTTTAGAAAAATCTTAGTCATCTCTTTTTCCTCCAATGGTGGTATGACTTGAGCGGCTAACTCGCGCCAACATTGAGCATATTCCTTGAAATTCTCTTTGTTCTTTTGAGCCATGGCCCTCAATTGGTCACGGTCTGGAGCCATGTCCACATTATACTTGTATTGCTTGATGAAGGCTCCTCCTAGATCGTTGAAAGTCCGAATCTTTGCATTATCCAGTCCCATATACCACCTGAGCGCGGCGCCTGTTAAACTGTCTTGGAAATAATGAATGAGCAATTGATCATTATCAGTTTGGGCAGACATCTTTCTAGCATACATGATAAGATGACTTTGAGGACAAGTATTTCCTTTGTACTTCTCAAAATCAGGGACCTTAAACTTTGGCGGAACCTTAACGTTTGGAACTAAGCACAGGTCAGAAGCATTCTTTCCAAACAGATCCTTCCCACGAAGGGTCCTCAATTCTTTTTGTATTTCGGAAAATTGGCCTTGAAACCCATCCATCCTTTCTTCCAAACCCACAGTTTCGCTGGGTACCCTATGAGGAATTGGTTTGTCTAGGATATGTGGAGTAATATTCACACGCGGAGGTGCACTAGTCATTACAGCAGTAATGGTAGGGATAGCTTGAACGTTGGTCAAGGCAGGGACCTCGGGAACAGGTGGACGATAACCGGCCGGAGTGAAATAAGGAGGCATCCCCCACGGGAAACCTGGCGGCATACTGTAGGTCATTTCAGCAACAGTAGACACCACTGGGATCGGTGTTGAAACTATTTCGGAGATAACGGTCCTTTGCACTTCTTGGTTGTTGAGTGCAGACTGGTTAGACAGAGCTTCAACTATACCATTCAACCTTTCCAATCTCTCTTTCAGAGTTGTAACCTCGTCACGGAGCACCATATTCTCTTGTTCCAATTGATCCATCTTTTGGCGTTGATTGGCTCGAGTGTTATACTGGTGATTCAGTTTGAGATGTCGACTGACAGATAAAGACAGAAGACGAATGAGGACGCAGAAGAGGAGAGACACATGCATATGCAAATGATGAATGTAAAAAATGTTAATGTAAGGATGCAAGAATGAAGGGTTTCATGGAACTTAAGTTTTTATAAACGTATATCATACCAATGAAAATTCATTTTTCGATACTGGATTACAAGTGAATATTCTTATAAGAGCCCTGACATAATAGCTAAATAAAAGCTAAGTAAAGCCCTAAGGAAGTCCTTCATCACATTTGGTGATTTGTTCCTTCACTTGGGTCTTCTTGAATATAAGTTTTATTGATGATCGACGTCTAAAAAATTGATAGAGGAAAATAAATCCTCCATCTCTTCTTTTGTTCTTGTGAGAAAGTGAGGAATCAATACTTTGTATTCTCGGACCTTCAATATTGATGAGAGTCTTTCAAACTTCATTTGTAATATGTTGGTCTTTTGAGTTTTCTTCAATTTGAGCTCCTACTTCCTTAGGTCATCCAAGTTAGGACTCTTAAAAGAATATTTCAAAATATTTTTCTTTTGTAATCCCTATTGGTTTCTATAATGTTTATAAATAAACTCGGGATTCTATGAAACCAATGCAATATGATGCTATATGAGTGCAACAAACACAGGTAAGCACATAAGGACACAAAGATAAACAAGCAAAAGGGCGCCCTAGGTTTGCAACGAGCATGGAGTAAAGGTGTACCTTTCCCAAAGGTTTAAGGACTAAAGGTTGTTTTGTACCTGCAGAACAAGGTTCTAATGGGACTCAGAATCATCAGCCCATCTATCAGATATTATCAATTTTCCCAATTACTCGAGGATTAATAATATTCTCAAGAGAACTTCTTTTGAGTGTAGCTTCGCGTAGCACTATTTCGGAAGTACTTCCTTATAGTCTCGCACTACGTCCTAATAAAGGCCAAAGTTGGGTTAAGGTAACTATGGTCCTCAATATCATAGGTTCCAAAGTCGAAAGTAGTGAGTGTCTTCACGATTAATCGTTCGACAGTACTATTTCGAAAGGGCCTCAATTGAGCGGGATTCTCGATTCAACTTAGTAGGGATTCCACTCCCTATAAGCCTCCTCGAATATATCCCATCCTATCCTAATTTCTCTCAAGTTCGGGTGTAGAACTTTATCTCACCACTCAAGGACAACAATCCCAAAAGAAAAACAAGAGAAAGCATGTAAACAGTTAATCAAGTAGGCAGATATATAAAGCAGTAAACAAATAAAATAAGATAGGGAAACCCACTAGAGAGGATCCCCAGTGAAGTCGCCATTTCTGTCGCGGTGAAATTTGGATACCAAACTATTGATTAGTTTGAATCTTTAATTCATTTTGCAACCGAACTTTGATTTGTCCAAAGGAAGGGATAAAGATCGAAATTCCCACAATGCAATGCAAATGCAAGGTTTAGAGAGTTATAGGTTCGGGGGTTGGTTAAACTTAGGGAAGGTACTAGCATCCTAAGTTTCTGTAGTACTCTACAAGAACCTCTTGTTTTATGTTTGTTTACTGCTATGTGTTATCTGCTTAAAGGATTAGAAACCCTAGGGGTTTATATCTAAGTATACTCGATAAGGCATCGCACCTTGTGCCTACATATCCTTACGGGAGTGGAATCAGAGTATGTTGTAGTTCACCCTAAAGGGTTAGAGGAGTTCTTTGACTGTGGTCAAAGTTCCTACGGGTTTAGGGTAGTTGTTTTGATTGGGTTTAGGAGAAGAGATGAGTCTTCATTTTAAGGGAGAGATAACCACCACAAATGTAAAGGGGGTTGTAGTAAATGGTCTTTGCATCGTCTTAAGAAAAGGTCTTACATACTCGGATGGTCGCCAAGCATGCCTTTGTCGCTCTTAAGGCAAAGTTCCTACATGTTTGATTGTATTGTTGTGGGGGTGGAGATTATATCTCGCTTAAGATGATTAACATCTATTCTCTAAATGTGTTTGAAAAGTTGTTTTTGTGTTGTTTGTCTAAGTTGTAAAGATAAAGACAAGGTCCTTCCTATGGGATAGGTCCTAAACTTAAGCGATCGACTTGAAGAATCAAGGATCAAGGGGGAATATGATGCATATGAAGTGCAACTACACACAACGTTGAATTATGTGTAGGTTTTTCCTTTGGACGGAATGCGATGCGGAAACATAAATTGCGATAATGTAAATGACAGTAAGGTAAATTACAGAAAAGTAAACCATACAAGTACGCATGAAAGCGCTGAGGTGTAAGTGCAAGTGTCGTGAATGTGAATGTGCACGATTAATTTGTATTTATACGATGTTGATTGATTAAGGAGAAATCGTATTTATTTTAAGTGAGATTAATTTACTATTATTATTATGTAAAAAAGTTATTATTAAAATTTAAATTTAATTAGAAAAAGATTTTAAATGATTATTGAAGAGACAAGTTAATTATAACATAGTTGAGTTTTTTTCCATTTTTGTTTTTATTGAATAGAGTTTATTTTAAAATAGAATGGTTTATCATTTTTTTATGAAAGTTGTTATCAATAAATAGATTTTATTAAGAGTCGTATTAGGTTATATGAATTAATTTTAGGTTTTAAAATGAATAAGATTTTAAACAAATAGAAGTTTTGAGAAAAATATTTTATTATTATGAAAAGCTAAAAAAAGGAGGTTTATTATTTATCTTATAAAATTCAAATTTAAATGTGAAAAGATTTATCCTTAAATAAAATTATTATAAAAGGTTAAATTAAGTTTTAAAAGGGAATTTTCTTTTTTTACTAAATAGAAAATAAAAGTTAAATTAAAATGAAGTGGATTTTTTTATTTTATAAAATGGTTCTAATATTATTAATTATAAAATAATTTTATTATATTATAGATTTATTAAAAAACAAAGACTTTTAATTATTAAATTAAAAAAAAAAAGGGGGCTAACAGTTAAATTTGATTAAAAAGAGGTTTGCTGTAATTTATTTAAAATAAACAGACATATTATCTTAATTAGAAAAGGATTTATTAGTTTGATTTTTAAAAAGGTTGATTAAGGGGTGGATTGGTGATTGGGGGATAAGTTAGCGGTTAGTTAGGGTGTGTGTGTGACAAATGGTGTGATTATGCAGCAGTAGAAAAATAATAAGCAAAAAAAATAAAATAAGAAAACACAAACAGAACCCTAAAGTCCCTCCCCCCCCCAATCGGCGACTGCGTCGTTCATCCCCTTCCTCCGTTCTGCTTTACGACTTCGTCATCTTTTCCTTCTTCTCTTCGCCTCCCAAATTTCTCTTGTCTTCTTTTTCTCTGTCTTTTCCCTACATAAACAAACAAACAAAGAACACCAGATTAAGGTTAGCGAAAAAAGGAAATCTCACATTTTGATGGATTTCGCAGGTTTCGACGGCGAGTGGTGAGAGGGCTTCGACGGATGAAGTTGAAGGTGGGCGTGAATGGAGATAGCGGTTTGGATTGTGGTGATCCCCGATGAAGATTTTCGGCGGTGGCTGAAGGCTGAAGGCGGCGCCGATGGACAAAAGGGGTAAGTTTTTTTCTTAGGGTTTTGATTTTAGGGCGTATTTCCGTGTGAAAGGGTTATGGATTTTGCGATTGGGGATTTGGCGAATTGCTATGTGTTAGTTGTGAATTCTGTCTCTCTCCCCTGAATGTTGTGAATCCTTCTCCTCTTATAGGCTACTTCGAATTCAGTCCTTCAATGCTTGAGAGAATTCTTTCTTATTTTAGACCGACATGTCTAAAGCTGTTTTGGAAACAATTCATGGCTGTGTTAATATCGATTTGGAAGGCTTTAACTATTGTCTGATTTTGTTTTGGAATTGCTTTCGATTCCTGATATTGGTAATTTACGAGTTGAATTAACCGTGTTTGTTGACATGTGCAGAGTCTAAGACTTCCAAACTTGTTCTTCGTTCTCTGTTCACCAGTGGCAATTCGTCAGCAATTTCACATCTTCACGACCCATCGGCAACACTCTTTCGGAAACTCCATTTTCTTGTTGATTGGAGACTGATGCAGAACCTCACAGCCACTGGTGTGTGATCAAGATTGCCCTTGTAAACTTCCCCATATCCTCAAATTTGTTGAATCTGCCACCTGAGGCCAATATTATCACTCCGCACACATATATTACACTGGTGAGTGCTTCGGCTGCTGTGTGGTATTTTGAATTGTCAAAAGTAGCGGACTGACTTGCGTCTGTTGTTTGTAGGTGAAGATGACAAATTTGGTGGTTGCTTGCTTCCCATCAGACCATGAAGGCGCTCTTCAAGCGGCCATCCGCGGCTATGGGTAATAGTCTCAACCCTTGTCTATGTTTGGAGTCCAAAGTTACTCTGTTCCCAAACCAAGTAGAAGATACTTCTGCCTCACAAAATGACGTATTCACAGGTTTTGGTCATGTTCTGGTGACATTACAAACAAAGCGTGGCGAAAGACGAGTTATCGCAGCTATGGGCTCTCAAATATTGACGAAGGTATCGAAGTTCAATCTTATCCTTGATTGTCTTATTTATCTCATTACTGTCTTGAGGCACACGGTTCCTTTGAAATGGTACCAAGATTAACTACATTAGTCTTGTTGACATGCCGAACTATTGTTACGGGATGTGTTAGTCGTGATAGATAGTCTGAATCTAATTGGTTTTGAATAATATCTGCAGGTTTGTCTTTGTAGACTTTTATGGTCTCTAAGTAACGGCCACATCCCTCTAGGCTCCATCCACATAAGAGGGTGCAATCATGGAGCACAACCGTCTTCGTAACTTCAAGTAGAAGCTTCAATACATCCTCCACATCAAGATGGCATAACAACATCAGCAAATGTCCAAATGTCGTGCTTGTTGCTTACAAGTATTGCATTGTGATTCTGAGTAGGTTGAGAATTTGGTAATTGATGAAGTTGCAGGAGCAGTAGTAATCATATACTGTAGTCCTTCATTTTCAATGTATTTTAGTTTTTGAGTGTATGATGATAAAACAATACTACGTAGTTATCCAAGTAATGTTTTGTTGCCTACTTCAATTTAATTTCATGAGTTCCTTTACATGAAGCATTTTGTAAATTATGGGCTGATAGTTATCCTTGTGTTAATTTAGTTCTTCACGTACTTAATAACGAGCCATGACAATTGGTGGAAAGGAAAATTAGAACGATCCACAAATAATTGACAAAAGATCTGAAGCAAAGCTCAGCGGTAAACCAATGGGGTCCTGAAGAAAAAACTTGAAAAGGCAACCTCCAAAATAAGCTCCTCAGTACCTTAACTGCTAATAGCAAGGAGATACTTCTTTTATATCATGAAGACTTTCTGATGTGAATCAATCTTACTCAAAATAAAACTAACTCTTCATGAATGAAACTCGTGAGTGGAAGGCAACTTAGACGAATCTTGGTTTAGTTGGAATCTTGAGCATTGAAATTCTACTTGCCCTTACTATGATCGATCCTCAAATGACTATGCTTAACCCCTAATCAAACTGAATTAGGCTCAACTGACCATATCCCTGATGCATTTAAATTGTGAGAAAGAAAATATTATCTCCAATCGATATTACTGTGTCTGCACAAATTGGTTAGTCACATAAATATTAAATATTATATTAAAAAAAGAGTCAAATAATAATATAAAAAGCGCAAAAAGAGGTGGAATCCTACGGTCAAAAATTAGGGTGCAACAGATGCCCCTATTTAAGTTACTCCTATTCGGAGATATGGAGATCGAAATCTCCGTCTCGACGAGATGGGAGGGACTTAAATACAACCATTGCACGAATTTTTGGCCCTAAGAAACCACCGAATGCAAATGATATGCAATGATATGAAAATGCAAGACAGACGGGTCCTGTGGAGAAACGGAGCCACAGGGGAAAAACGCAACACACGGGAAGAACAAGCTCAATAAAGCGAGACCCCACAAGGAAAGGTAACAATCAGCATTGTAGATTCTCCAAAATAAAGATGAGATATGATAATACCACCAGGAGTACAGTAGCTCGTCAGTGAAATAGAAACTTGAATGTGAGGGGTAACCTGCTACCAGCGTGCGACGGCCTAATCAAGGATGTCCTGTTGAAGCAGAGAAATGCGTGCTACTTAGGTATCTGATAAAAGAAATACGCATTATACCTACTATCAAACATATGATAGTAAACACAAAGGAAAGATGACCTTCTACCAATCTTGGCAGCCTGAGCGAAGGTGTCTGACCGAAAAGAGGATGGTATATTACCTACTATCAATTGTATGACAGTTTAAGCGAAAGTAATAACCAAAAAGGAGGAAAGATTACCTACTACCATATGATAGTCTAAGGGAAGGTATCTGACCGAAAGGCGTATTACCTACCATCAAATGTATGACAGTCTAAGCGAAAGTAATAACCAAAAAGGAGGAAAGATTACCTACTACCATATGATAGTCTAAGGGAAGGTATCTGACCGAAAGAAGAGGTGTATTACCTACTATCAAATGTATGACAGTCTAAGCGAAAGTAATAACCAAAAAGGAGGAAAGATTACCTACTACCATATGATAGTCTAAGGGAAGGTATCTGACCGACAACAATACTGGAGGTTGTCAAGCTTTGACGGTGATCTCTGGGAGAGATGCAGACCGACTGATTAGCAAAATACGTGCTGAACTCATTGGTGAGTAAATTCTTGAAGAGTATCTTCTTTGTTGTAGTTGTAGATGTCGTTGTAATTGTCGTAAATGTCGTTGTAGACCGCAGATGTAATTTGGAGATTGTAGATGTAGAAACTTTGTGAATGTAATTGAGATTGTAGAACTTCACCGGGGATCTTCGGAAGAGATGTGAGCCGGTTGAATTGCATTGTATGTCTTCTTGTAAAATCTTCCTTGACTTCTCTTGGGAGATGTTACTTGATGGAGATAAGCTTATGTGATGATCTCATTGGGGAATTCATTCTGAGAGTAAATGATATGTCTTGTAGAAATTGTCGTTTCGTCGTTTTGAACAAGATTCTGATCAAAACGAGTTGCTCGAATAAAGAGATTACTTGCAATCCAGATGCATATTATCGAGGAATCCTTGTAATATTTGCTGGAGAAATATTTGTCTTCAATAGTTGTCTTCATAAAAATCCCTCCTGGGGAGCCAGGTGCAAAATAAATGCACATTGAATCCAATATTCAAAGGTTGGAGAAATCCATAATGTGATGGCCGAGACTGAAGTTCAATTTAGGGAATAACTGAAGAGAAACTGTCAACGAGACCCGACCATTGAGGTATGAACTCAAACGGGAACGCACTAAAACAACCGTCTTCCATGAGAATCGAATTTCATGGGGAGAGTAGAAATATCGTGTTCTTTCTGCCTAGGGCTGAAAATTCTACTTTGAAGGAGAAGACACGCCCAACCATTCGGGGATAAACACGACCAAAGCGACAGAACAAACAACAAAAGGATGCAAAGAATGCATATGCCATGTGATCTATCTATATGTTATGCGTATGCTGATGCTGACAAAACAGACGGAGATGGAATAAACATCTCGGCGGAGGGCACTCAAACCAAATCTTTACAAGTATTGCATTGTGATTCTGAGTAGGTTGAGAATTTGGTAATTGATGAAGTTGCAGGAGCAGTAGTAATCATATACTGTAGTCCTTCATTTTCAATGTATTTTAGTTTTTGAGTGTATGATGATAAAACAATACTACGTAGTTATCCAAGTAATGTTTTGTTGCCTACTTCAATTTAATTTCATGAGTTCCTTTACATGAAGCATTTTGTAAATTATGGGCTGATAGTTATCCTTGTGTTAATTTAGTTCTTCACGTACTTAATAACGAGCCATGACAATTGGTGGAAAGGAAAATTAGAACGATCCACAAATAATTGACAAAAGATCTGAAGCAAAGCTCAGCGGTAAACCAATGGGGCCCTGAAGAAAAAACTTGAAAAGGCAACCTCCGAAATAAGCTCCTCAGTACCTTAACTGCTAATAGCAAGGAGATACTTCTTTTATATCATGAAGACTTTCTGATGTGAATCAATCTTACTCAAAATAAAACTAACTCTTCATGAATGAAACTCGTGAGTGGAAGGCAACTTAGACGAATCTTGGTTTAGTTGGAATCTTGAGCATTGAAATTCTACTTGCCCTTACTATGATCGATCCTCAAATGACTATGCTTAACCCCTAATCAAACTGAATTAGGCTCAACTGACCATATCCCTGATGCATTTAAATTGTGAGAAAGAAAATATTATCTCCAATCGATATTACTGTGTCTGCACAAATTGGTTAGTCACATAAATATTAAATATTATATTAAAAAAAGAGTCAAATAATAATATAAAAAGCGCAAAAAGAGGTGGAATCCTACGGTCAAAAATTAGGGTGCAACACATCCAACTACAAATAGAATTGATAATATTACATACTACACATGAACAACATTGTTCATGTTTAAATTTATTAAATAAAAGGGGGAGTAATAGCTATCGACAAATTTTTAAATTTTTATCGATAACATCATGTAACTAGCTATAGAATTTATAATACATTATTATATTATCACTTATTCTAATTAAACATATATATTTTTCTAATAAAATATATACGCTTTAAAAAATTAGTTGTTTTTAAAAATAGAATATATATTATATTATTCACTTATTCTAAATATATACACTTATAAATATTTATTCTAATAAAACATATATTTTTTAAAAATAAATATACACTTATAAATATACTTTTTATTGGTCATGTATTTATTTAATTAAACATATAAACACTTATAAACATACCTTTTTTTTTTATAAATATACACTTATAAATATTTTTTTTTGTAAATGTATATTTGTTCTAATTAAACCTATGTTTTATATATATATATATATATATATATATATATATATATATATATATATATATATATATATATATATATATATATATATATATATATATATATATATATATATATATATATATATATATATATATATATATATATATATATATATATATATATATATATATATATATATATATATATATATATATATATATATATATATATATATATATATATATATATATATATATATATATATATATATATATATATATATATATATATATATATATATATATATATATATATATATATATATATATATATATATATAAACTTATTATTCTCTAATTAAAGATATATTTTTTGTTAAAAATTTATATACTTTCTATAAATTATAAATGTATATACAGTATCAAAAATTATATATATTTTTTATATATACTCAAAATAATACTAAAATATATACTTTCTTTAAATAAAGATTTTTCTTTCAATTACTAAAAATATTATTAAAATATAGTACTAAACTAAATTTTTTTACTAAACTATATTATAATACTAAGTAATATATTTTTTTATTGTTTTTTTACTAAACTATATTATTTATATTATAATACTAAGTAATATCTTTTTTTACTAAACTATTTTATACATGAATTTAATTATTTTACATTGTCAACCAATCACCCTCATGCATTTCACTAAATCAGATTGTAAATTTAAGTTAACTGTATGACATAGCAGATTAAATATTCCTATTGGATGATAATGTTAAATTATTTTACACTCTCGGTACATACCAATTAAACTCTTTTTAACACAGTTTTTTTATAAAACATATTTTTTTTTCTATTTATAGGTTATTTTAAACTTTGTTTTTTCAAATTTATAACATGATATACGAAAATCGAAGAAAAAAACATTTCCACTTATTTATACAAACTCATTTTTCTCTATTTATAACATTATCTATTTATTATATTTTTATACTTTTTTTTAAATAAATAAATTATATTTTTTTAATACTGCTTTTTTTTATAAAATATATATTTTCCCTATTTTAAGTTATTTTAAACTGTTTTTTCCAATTCAAATTTATAACATAAAATTTTTTTTAAATAAAAACAAATTCTACCTATTTATACTAAATCCAGTTTTCTCTATTTATAACATATTTACTAAACCCATTTCTTATTCAAAAATTTTGAAAAATAATAAAACGCAAAAATTCTATAAAACAACACCCAACATCAATAAATTTCAATACAAATCTAAATAAAAGATAGAAAAGAAAAATGTACTTTGGATGAACTAAAGCTACTCTAACCTTAGATTTAGATCTCTTTGTGAAGTTTGAATCTTTAGATGATGAATATGAAAAATAAAAACAAGTAAAAAGTATTAATAAGGATAAAATATAAACTGAAAAAATATCAATTAAATAGAAATGAAATAGAAAAACAAAAATAAATTACCTTTATTGTGAATTTTGTTGTGAATAACGATAAAATTCAATATCAATTTGTGAGACAAAGAACAATAGCAACCAAAATAAATGGTCTACAACATTCGTACACAGATAATATAACAAAATAAGATACGAAAAATCCGAAGTTTTGTTTATCTAGTTCGATCAAACGATCTATTCTGGGGGAGAGATCAGCTCTCCAATTCACTATACTCATAAATATTTTACAAAAGATTACAGATATGTTACAAGAAAATAACTTTTGCCTTCAGGTTCCCAAGAACAACCCTGAAGGCGCCCAAGAACAACCATATTCTTTACCCATGTGTTTCTTTAACTCTCCAACTCTCAATATATGAATCACTCAAACGCAAAGTGCAATTCAAGGTTTTCTTTGTGCATAGTTGAAACCCTATGTTATACCTTTAAACCCTTGCTCTCCCTTGTTGGTATAAACTCTAAGATTGTCACACATTAAGCATATAAGAGATACATATTTGTAATAGCAAATACTCAACAAATAAAACCCAAAATCATATGGATCCATGGACCGAATCAAAAAAGTACGAAAACTCGAAAACACTATTCACCGTACAAACAACATTATTCACCGTATGAACGTCACTATTCATTTGTACGTATAGCACTATTCAGCGCACAGATGACACTATTCACCGTCCAATTTTTTTTCTCGACTTTTCGTCAGACTTTCAATTTTCGCTGTAAATGCAATCTCCAAAATATGTTTTCTTTCTCTTCATCAACAAAGGTTTTAAGGCACATTTAAAACAATCTCCACCTTGACTTTAAATCGTGTTGATACCAATTTAACAATCAACAACATTGCTGCTCTCTATCAAGTTGAAACTTTAATCAATAACTTTGATCAAATTCAAGCAACCCTTGAATCTTGATCTCACAACTTGAATCCACTTGTTCCCAATTACCCTTTTCTGCCAAGGTAATTTAACAAGCCTACAAGTTTGATTTTTAAACCACCCTTGACTCCATCTGTTTTCAAATGCCTCCCTGAAGGTTTTTCTTCTTTTATTTTGCATTCCTTCATCCACATTAAAAACATAATATCCAAGGCTAGCATAATTGTCCCTTTGAGATGCTACAATAACCCTCCTTACCTTATCATGAGTTAAATGATAATTAGAGATCTTTGTAACCGTTCCCTCACTACTGCTAGCATCCATAGTAGGAAACTCTACCTCTAACTGAGTTTTCTCCGTTATAGTTTCTCCCAGGTTTCTCCCTTGGTTTTCACTAATCTTCTTCTAAAAAAATTCTCTACCAACCAAGTAAGTTGTTTTAAACTCAGCTCTCCCCCAAAAACTCAATAACAACTCAGCGGTAACATGCTTTTTTATCCCTTGATTTTTGAAAAATTCATTGTATTCTTCTGAAACTTTCCCAAGGCATTCATAACGCCTTAAACTCAAATCCCATAGCTTTTCCTTGTCATAAAAGCCTCCACTAGTTAATGATGAATGAATAATAAAATTTGAACCTTCTAAAATGTATAGGCCACATATTTTAGACCTTTTAGCAATAATCAATTCTTCACGCGAAATATTCAACACTCCATGTTCAACTCTAGTACAATAGCCTAGATCATCAAACATACTTATGGATAGCAAATTCCGCTTGAGTTCTGGAACATACCTCACATTGTGAATAAGAAGTTCACGATCATTAAACATTTTAAATCTGACCGTACCAATAAAGTGAACCTTGCGTGCCTTATTATTACCAAGGCAACCTACTCTACCTTGCACCTCTTCAAAGTTTCAAAGTATTCTATTTTTGGACACATGTGATAAGAGCAATCTGAGCCAATGACCCAACTATCTTTAGTTTCCAAACTCGATACTACTAGTGCTTCGATATCCTCATAACTTTCTTCACCCAATATAACTGCAGCTTGAACAGAATCTTCATTGACCTTTCTTTCTAGACAATCCCTTTTAAAGTGATCGATTTTCTGACAATTAAAACATTTTACATTTGACTTGTCAGACCTTTTTTATTTGTACATCCCTTTACGCTCACCTCCCCCTCTTGACACATTTAAGCTTTCATCACTATATTCAATCTTTAAATCTTTCGACTTTGAAAATTCTTTGGATTCCACCACCATCTGGACTTCATCCAAAGTAATAGTACCTTCTTTACCATAAAGAAGGGCATCCTTAAAGTGCTCAAAGGATCTGGGTAATGAACTCAATAGGAGCAAAGCCTTGTCCTCATCATCAATATTCACATCAATATTCTTAAGTTCATCGATAATCTTGTGAAATTCTATGAGTTGTTTAACTATGGATTTGTTCTTCACCATTCGGAATGAATAGAGTTGTTGTTTCAGATACAACTTGTGAGCCAAAGACTTTGTCATATAAAATTATTCAATTTTTCCCACATATCAACTGCAATTTGCTCCCTGGAAACTTCTCTTAGAACTTTATCCTCGAGGCACAAGATAATGGCACTCCTGGCCTTATCCACCATCTCGGTCTTCTATACCTGTGTAAGCCCTGCATGCATTAATGCTTCACTGTTCAAAGAATCAATACACTTATCTTGAATTAAAGTTGCTTGCATCTTAATTTTCCACAACCCGAAGTCATTGTTACTGGAAAATTTCTCAATATTCCATCTACTAATCATGGTGCTCACTTGTCAATAATATCTCTTTGCTCTACGCTCACTGCACCACTTGTTGTGAATCTTGTTGTGAATTACGACAAAATTCAATATCAATTTGTGAGACAAAAAACAATAGAAAGCGAAATAAATGGTCTACATCGATAATAATTCGTACACATATAATATAACAAAATAAAGTAAGAAAAGTCGAAGGTTTTCTTACCCAGTTCGATCAAACGATCTACTCTGGGGGAAAGAGCATCTCTCTAATTCACTATACTCAGAAAGTTTTTATAAGATATTACATATGAGTTACAAGAAAAACGTTTTCGCCTTCAGGTCCCTAAGAACAACCCTAAGGCACCCAAGAACAGCCCTATTTTCTACCCAAGTATTTCCTTACCTCTTCAACTCTCAATATATGAATCACTCAAACCCAAGGTGTAATCCAAGTTTTTGTTTGTACATAACTGAAACCCTATGCTATACCTTTAAACCTTTCTCTCCATTGTTGGTGTAAACTCTAAGATTATCACACACCAGGCATATAAGAGATACATATTTATAATAGCAAATACCCAACAAACAAAGCCCAAAATCACATGGATCCATGGACCGAATTGCAAAAAGCCCAAAAACTCAAAAACACTATTCATCATGACAATAATACTATTCACCGGACGGACATCACTATTCATCGTACGGATAACACTATTCATTGTACGAACGACACTATTCTCCGCCCAATTTTTTTCCTCGGCTTTTTGTCATACTTTCTAAAACTTCCGATTTTCATGGTAAATGCGATCTCCAAAATATGTTTTCTTTCTCTTCATCAACAAAGGTTTTAAGGCACATTTACAACAACCTTCATATTTAAGGATGAATGTTTGATTTTAACGGATGAGTTTAATTTTAAGAGATGAAGGAGAAAAAGAGTCGAAGTAAATTGAGAAAGTGTGGGAGAAATAATAAAACAATTCTAGAAAAAAAATCTAGATTTATGGGTGGAATCTACGAGGGGGCTCCCCATGTGTGCTAAACTGTCACTTTTTGCTTGGGGTAGCCCCTCGCAAAATGAAGATATCATTAGAGTATATTAAAAGTCGACTATTGGGAAATAGTGATGTGACATGGTAAATAGGGAATCTCACATAGGTCGATGGGATGCCTCTCACAAATGTAATAGTGAATTGTGGCGAGGGGTTTCCCCTCGCAGATGCACGCTTTTAATGGAGCCATTTTCTTTGTGTGTTGGGTGACCCCTCACAATGTTCAATTCAAATTTTAAAAATCCCTTCTTCTATTTTGAGGGGGGCTTCCCCACACTCCATTTTGTTTTTTAATTTTAGTTTTTGTTTATGCATTGTGAGAGAATAAACCCAGAGCAACGTTTACATTTAGTGAGGGGGCTTTCACCAAGCAAATACCCCTAGCTAAAAATGTCATTTCTTATAGTGATTCATTATAAGTAGATTCATAAGTTAGATTATTTACCTTATTTACTTTGTGGTTTATTATAGGACATTGGTAGATTTCTTCCTATTTTGTAAATTAATCAGAGGAGTCCATGTTGTTTTTCGTCCCATGTAATGTAAGCTCTCTTGAAATCTTTTTATTGTATTCTATATCATTTAGAGTGATTCCAAAGACAAGCAGAATTTATGTGACCTTTCTCTCTGCACTTGAAGCAAGTTGGATTAACAATTGATCTATCTTTACTTTGATTATAAAATTATGGAATTCGTTTTTGATGCCTTAGGAATTTCTTGAATTTTTAAAACATGAGATACACCTCTTCATCATTTTCACTTTAACAGTCTTTATCTTCTAACTACATGTATTTGGTCTCTATAAATTTTAGGGATAAAGATTTCTTCTTTTTGTTTCCTTCTACGTCATCAGCTAACCTCTTTAGCTCCATTTCATATTCCTTCATTTTTTTCAAATAAGGCAGTCAAATCCATAGAAGACAAGTCTGTAGATTCACAAATCATTGTGACATTAGGTTTTCATATGCGGTTTAGGCATATAAAAACTTTGGTATAAAAAAAATCCTCATTTTAAAATTTTTTACCTAGAGTTATCATATGATTCACAATGTAAACGAAATATTTTTTCTTACCTTGAGTGTTTTTGTAACACCCCCTTCTATACCCCCAAATAAATGCATATACAAATTTATCAGAGTGAAAATTTTAGAATAAGGTATAAAGGAAGAATGTCACAATTTCACCAATGAAACACTTTAACATTTGCTCCATAAAATATGTAACATTTGCATGGTTTTAGAAATCATATTTCAACATTTAAATTTAAGCGGAAGATAAAATCATTTAATCATTTCCAAAATATTAATTCACATACACATAAGATATCCAGATTAATACATCATGTCAAGTAATTACAAAACCACATCAGATGATACATCGCAATGTATCACAAAAGAATAATTATACTAGTCTAACTACCCGATGTTACATATCAGAGCAGCCGACTCAAAAGAATGAAGATAACTTCACAAAAAAAAGACTCCAGCATCCTAATCTGCAATGCCTCGTAGAGCATTATAAAACAGCAGAAGGGTGAGAAATATAACCATAATAATTAAAGCATAAGATTATATATATAGGTAATCATATAATTCAACTCCATATTTCTCCCCACAATTCACCCTCTTAGTCATATATATTTACCACACATATATAGTCAACATGAATATTCACAAAGCATTCCCACATCATGCATACACTCACATTTCCACAATCATATCATTCACACATAAGCATCTCTTCATGCATATGTCATATATCAATGTGACTCAACAACTCAATGCAACTCATGCAATGCGGTACCGACTCTCGTTATCATTTTTCGGTTTTTACATTAAACTGGGTCCACTCTTCTAGACCGATAACCCGTTATCATTTTTCGGTTTTTACATTAAACCGGGTCCACTCTTCTAGACCGATAACAACAAAGGCCCGTCCTCTAAGCCTTCAAACTCACTCTTCTAGGTTTGGGACAAGCCACTGGTTTCCACGAAACTAACAGACATTGCCTCTTGACTAAATGATGCATATGCAATCAACCACAACAATGCACTTAAGACCGTTCTCGCATCTTAATCTCATGCATTTAATAATTCATCTCTTCAAGAATTACACAATGATTGCACATACAACATATATCACAACAATCAAGGTATTCACATCACAATACCAATCATACAATTACAAGTTATGCACACATATTCATAATGTTCTCATGCATACTCATCACATAATTGTATACACATCAAGCATTCACAAGTTCATTAAATAATACACACATAATCACCTATCATGTTCACATGTAGTTATACCTGATGCAATTAACATTCAAATCACAATTCTAGGATTCACGCCCGTAGGCTACCCACAGCACATATCATCACAATAGATCACATACATACTCACAATGTAGAGGTATTAGTCTATGTGAAACAACTAAATCATCAACACATAGAAACCACAGCAAAGAAAAGATGCTATCAAATTCGCCCATATTCGCCTGGAGAACCCTCTCAGCGAACACTCGCTAGGCCTTCGCCTGGCGAGACTCCCCAGCGAGCCAAAGTCAGTAGCTACTGACTTTGTTCGCCACCATTCGCCAGCACCTTCGCTGGGCGAACCTTCGCTAACCAACCTTCGCCTGGCGAACTCGCCAGCGAAGTCCACTGGGACTTAATCATAATTATTCGCCAGCGTTTGCTAGGCTTCTCCCGGCGAAGCTTCGCCTTCGCTCGCCTGGCGAGAGCCAGCGAACCTGCGCAGAACAGAATTTTGTTCTGTCTTCTCCTTCTCAAACCACCACCAACCAACTCCCAAACATCAAAACCAGCTCAAACAACATAACTACATGTTACCCGACTATTCTACGACATTATTACTCAATTCCAACCGATTAAATTACAGTTCTACCGATTATTCCAACTTTTTCCCTAAATGGAAAAGGATGGAAACTACACCAAAACCCCAACCCAACATATATAACATCATGCAATGATTAAATAGAAACATTTCTCACCCTTACCTCGATTAATCGAAGCTTTGATGTTGGTTCTTGATGATTTTCCACTTTCCTCTTCTTCTCCTCTCTTTCTCTTCTTCTTTCTTTCCAAATGTTTCTCTTCTAACTTTCTTTTCTTTTCCTTCTCTATTATATATTTCCTTTATTTTCCTTCATTCCAATTTCCTTCTCAATTCTCTATTAATTCCAATTAATAAAAATTAATTTTCAACATTAATAAAAATCCCACTAAATCAATTAATTACTATAATTAATTATTTAATGAAATTCGGGCTGTTACAACCCTCCCCCACTTTAGGAATTTTCGTCCTCGAAAATGTTACCTGGTTCAAACAGTTCTGGATAAGACTCTTTCATCTGGCTCTCAAGCTCCCAAGTAACATTTCCACCAGTCGGTCCTCCCCAAGCGACCTTCACTAAAGCAATCTCTTTACCTCGAAGATGCTTCAATTTCCGATCCTCTATCCGCATAGGTGATGTCTCAACAGTCAGGTTATCTCTCACCTGCACATCATCTAATTGGACTACATGAGATGGATCTGCAATGTATTTCCTCAACTGAGATACATGGAATACGTCATGAAGATTAGCAAGCGACGGTGGTAAAGCCACACGATAGGCCACTTCTCCTATCCTCTGCAAAATATGATAAGGACCAATTAAACGTGGTGACAACTTGCGCGACTTCAATGCCCTACCAACACCTGTCATCGGAGTGACTCGAAGAAACACATGATCTCCCTCTTGAAATTCAAGTTCCTTCCTCCTCTTGTCATAATAACTCTTTTGACGACTCTGACCAACTCTCATCTTCTCTTGAATTATCTTGATCTTATCAATAGTCTGTTGAAATAACTCGAGTCCAACAACAGAACTCTCTCCGGACTCAAACCAACACAATGGTGTCCTACACCGCCTACCATACAACGCCTCAAATGGTGCCATACTGATACTCGAATGAAAACTTCTGTTGTAGGTAAACTCAATCAAAGGCAAGTAGCTATCCCAAGCTCCTCCTTTTTCCAATACATAAGCTCTCAAAAGATCTTCAAGCGACTGAATCGTCCTCTCCGTCTGACCATCTGTCTGAGGATGATACGCTGAATTCAAACGCAACTTAGTACCCAAAGCACTCTGCAAGCTCTCCCAAAATCTCGAAGTGAACCTCGGATCTCTATCTGAAACAATACTCGACGGAATACCATGCAAACACACAATCCTCTCAATATACAATTTAGCCAACTTCTCCAACGGGTAATCCACACGCATAGGGATAAAGTGAGCAGATTTAGTCAATCTATCCACGATAACCCAAATAGCCTCAAAATTACTCGGCGTCCTCGGCAAACTCGATACAAAATCCATGGAGATACTATCCCATTTCCACTCAGGAATAAACAACGGCTTCATCAAACCCGATGGCTTCTGATGCTCAATCTTTGACTTCTGGCAAGTCAAACAAGAATACACAAATTCCGCAATATCCTTCTTCATACTAGGCCACCAAAACACTTTCCTCAAATCCTGATACATCTTAGTAGCACCCGAATGAATACTCAATCCACTACGATGTCCTTCCTCAAGGATATTCTTTTTAAGCTCAACAACATTCGAAACACAAACTCGATCCCGACATCTCATAATCCCATTCTCATCAATCCGAAAATCACCACCTTGGCCTTGGTTGATTAAAGTCAACCGATCAACTAAACTCAAATCCGATTTTTGTCCTTCTCGAATTTCATCCAAAATACCACTTGTAAGCTTTAACATACCCAACTTAAATCCAAAAGAAGTTCTCTCACATACTAAACTCAAATCCCGAAATTGCTCGACCAATTCCAACTCTTTCACCATCAACGCCGACATATGCAATGATTTCCGACTCAATGCATCCGCTACTACATTCGCTTTACCAGGATGGTAATTTAAACCAAAATCATAATCCTTCAAAAGTTCAAGCCATCTTCTTTGTCTTGCATTCAATTCCTTTTGATCAAAAAGATATTTCAAACTCTTGTGGTCACTAAACACTTCAAATCTTGCACCAAACAGATAATGCCTCCAAAGTTTCAACACGAACACAACAACGACCAACTCTAAGTCATGCGTCGGATAATTCTTCTCGTGCACTTTGAGTTGCCTCGAAGCATAAGCCACAACTTGGTTATTCTGCATCAACACACCTCCTAAACCCATCAAAGAAGCATCACAATACACAACGAACGGTTCTTCCGGATTTGGCAAAATCAAAACAGGGGCTGTCGTCAACCTTCGCTTAAGTTCTTGGAAACTCGCTTCACACTTGACATCCCAAACAAAAGCTTGACCCTTCCTAGTCAACTGCGTCAACGACAACGATAACTTAGTGAATCCTTCAATAAACTTCTGATAATAACTGGCTAAACCAAGGAAACTTCTAATCTCAAAAACTGACTTCGGAGTCTCCCATCACGATACCGCTTCAACCTTCGACGGATCAACCGCAATACCATTACTCGAAATCACATGACCAAGGAAACTAACTTCCTTCAACCAAAACTCACACTTAGAAAGCTTTGTAAACAACTGCTTCTCTCTCAACACAGATAACACAATCTTCAGATGCTCGGCATGCTCTTCTTCGCTCTTCGAATAAACCAAGATGTCGTAGATAAACACAACCACAAACTTATCCAAATAAGGATGGAAAATCCTATTCATGTACTCCATAAATACACCTGGTGCATTAGTCACACCAAATGGCATCACAGAATACTCATAGTGTCCATACCTCGTCCTAAAGGCCGTCTTCTGAATATCCTCAGCTTTCACGCGAATCTGATGATACCCAGATCTCAAATCAATCTTGCTGAACACACTTGCACCAACCAACTGATCCATCAGATCATCAATCCTCGGAAGTGGATACTTATTCTTAATAGTCACCTTGTTCAACTGTCTGTAATCCACACAGAGTCTCATAGAACCCTATTTCTTCTTAACCAACAACACCGGTGCACCCCACGACGACACACTCGGACGAATAAACCTCTTTTCAAGCAAATCCTCAAGTTGACTCTTCAACTCTTTCAATTCTGATGCCGACATACGATAAGGAGCCATCGATATCGGACTAGTTCCAGGAATCAAATCTATTGAAAACTCCACTTCTCGCTCCGGTGGTAAATCCTTTATCTCTTTAGGGAAAACTTCCGGAAAATCTCTAACAATCGGTAAAGCACCAATCTCTTCACTTCCACCAATTCTCAAAGTTTCCATAAGCATAAATACCTTAGTTCCATCTTGCACTGATTCTTTCACTTGTCTCGCTGTCATAAACAAATCTCTTGCAACGTCCGATTCCGGAAAAATAACCGTCTTGTCAAAACAGTTAATATATACCCGGTTGAATTCCAACCAATTCATCCCAAGGATGACATCGAGTTGGTCTAGGTGAAGACACACTAAATCAATTCCAAAATTTTTACCGAAGATACTCAACGGACAATTCAAACAAACATACGGTGTAGTTACCGAACCCATAGCAGGAGTATCAATAACCATACTGCCACCAATCACAGACAACTCAAGATTCAACCTTCTAACACAATCCAAAGAAATAAAAGAATGCGTATCTCCGGTATCAATTATAGCGATCAAAGGTATACCATTAATGAAGCACGTACCTCGGATCAATCGATCGTCGCTAGCAGTCTCAGATCCAGATAGAGCGAACACTTTTCCGTTCCCTTGATTCTTCTTAGGCTTATCACACTTGGTACTAATGTGCCCTCACTCACCACAGTTGTAGTAAGTCACATCGGTACCGCTTCTACACTCAAGAGCCTTGTGGCCTGGCTTGCCACACTTGAAACACTTCTGTTCAACACTCTTGCATTCGGGAGCACGATGTCCCGCTTCACCACAGTTATAGCATCTAACCGGAGTAGAAACTCCCCCACTTGGCCTCTTACCATAATCCATTATCTGCTTCCCTTTGTCTGCAGGAGTCACATAAGGTTTTTCTCGGAATTGACCTTTTCCTTTCTTATCACTTAAACTCTTGTAGTGGCTAGACCGAGCCCTATTGTCTTCATCATAGATTCTGCTCTTGTTCACTAACTCAGAAAATCGCCTGATTTCCTGATATCCAATAGCTTGCCTAATCTCGGGTCTCAAACCGTTCACAAACTTGAGGCACTTAGACCTCTCGGCATTAGCAATATTGTAATGAGGACAAAATTTGATCAACTCTTCAAATCTTGCCGCATACTTCGCTACCGTCGAATTACCTTGTTTTAACTCAAGAAATTCAATCTCTTTCTTCCCTCGCACATCCTCTGGAAAATACTTCTCCAGAAAATTCTCTCTGAACAGATCCCAAGTGATCACAATATCATCTTCCTCAAATCTTTGGCGAGTATTACCCCACCAGTCTTCAGCTTCTTCTTCGAGCATGTGAGTCCCAAACTGCACCTTTTGTGCATCTGAGCAATTCATAACCCGAAAAATCTTCTCCACAGCTTTCAACCAAATCTATGCTTTGTCAGGCTCATGGGTTCCCTTGAAAATCGGAGGATTGTTCCTTTGAAACCTCCCCAAAGCACGGAATTCATCTTCAACAACATTCCCCGCATTCACATTGGCCGGAGGATTCTGCCCAATCGCTCCCGCCAACCTTGTCAAAGCTTCTGCAATCGCTTCATCGTTCCTCCCTGCAACCATCTTACTAATTCCAACAACAGACCCACGTAAGAACAACCAATATTGATAATGCAACACACGCATATCAATAACACACAGGGAAAACACTCTAACAACTTGGTCGGACGAACCGACCTGCTCTGATACCACTATTTTAACACCCCCTTCTATACCCCCAAATAAATGCATATACAAATTTATCAGAGTGAAAATTTTAGAATAAGGTATAAAGGAAGAATGTCACAATTTCACCAATGAAACATTTTAACATTTGCTCCATAAAATATGTAACATTTTCATGGTTTTAGAAATCACATTTCAACATTTAAATTTAAGCGGAAGATAAAATCATTTAATCATTTCCAAAATATTAATTCACATACACATAAGATATCCAGATTAATACATCATGTCAGGTAATTACAAAACCACATCAGCTGATACATCGCAATGTATCACAAAATAATAACTATACTAGTCTAACTACCCGGTGTTACATATCAGAGCAGCCGACTCAAAAGAATGAAGATAACTTCACAAAAAAAAAAACTCCAGCATCCTAATTTGCAATGCCTCGTAGATCATTATAAAACAGCAGAAGGGTGAGAAATATAACCATAATAATCAAAGCATAAGATTATATATATAGGTAATCATATAATTCAACTCCATATTTCTCCCCACAATTCACCCTCTTAGTCATATATATTTACCACACATATATAGACAACATGAATATTCACAAAGCATTCCCACATCATGCATACACTCATATTTCCACAATCATATCGTTCACACATAAGCATCTCTTCATGCATATATCATATATCAATGTGACTCAACAACTCAATGCAACTCATGCAATGCGGTACCGACTCTCGTTATCATTTTTCGGTTTTTACATTAAACCGGGTCCACTCTTCTAGACCGATAACCCGTTATCATTTTTCGGTTTTTACATTAAACCGGGTCCACTCTTCTAGACCGATAACACTCTAAGCCTTCAGACCCACTCTTCTAGATTTGGGACAAGCCACTGGTTTCCACGAAACTAACAGACATTGCCTCTTGACTAAATTATGCATATACAATCAACCACAACAATGCACTTAAGACCGTTCTCGCATCTTAATCTCATGCATTTAATAATTCATCTCTTTAAGAATTACACAATGATTGCACATACAACATATATCACAACAATCAAGGTATTCACATCACAATACCAATCATACAATTACAAGTTATGCACACATATTCACAATGTTCTCATGCATACTCATCACATAATTGTATACACATCAAGCATTCACAAGTTCATTAAATAATACACACATAATCACCTATCATGTTCACATGTAGTTATACCTGATGCAATTAACATTCAAATCACAATTCTAGGATTCACGCCCGTAGGCTACCCACAGCACATATCATCACAATAGATCACATACATACTCACAATGTAGAGGTATTAGTCTATGTGAAACAACTAAATCATCAACACATAGAAACCACAGCAAAGAAAAGATGCTGTCAAATTCGCCCATATTCGCCTGGAGAACCCTCTCAGCGAACACTCGCTAGGCCTTCGCCTGGCGAGACTCCCCAGCGAGCCAAAGTCAGTAGCTACTGGCTTTGTTCGCCACCATTCGCCAGCACCTTCGCTGGGCGAACCTTCGCTAACCAACCTTCGCCTAGCGAACTCGCCAGCGAAGTCCACTGGGACTTAATCATAATTATTCGCCAGTGTTCGCTAGGCTTCGCCCGGCAAAGCTTCGCCTTCGCTCGCCTGGCGAGAGCCAGCGAACCTGCGCAGAACAGAATTTTGTTTTGTCTTCTCCTTCTCAAACCACCACCAACCAACTCTCAAACATCAAAACCAGCTCAAACAACATAACTACATGTTACCCGACTATTCTACGGCATTATTACTCAATTCCAACCGATTAAATCACAGTTCTACCGATTATTCCAACTTTTGCCCTAAATGGAAAAGGATGGAAACTACACCAAAACCCCAACCCAACATATATAACATCATGCAATGATCAAATAGAAACATTTTTCACCCTTACCTCGATTAATTGGAGCTTTGATGTTGGTTCTTGATGATTTTCCACTTTCCTCTTCTTCTCCTCTCTTTCTCTTCTTCTTTCTTTCCAAATGTTTCTCTTCTAACTTTCTTTTCTTTTCCTTCTCTATTATATATTTCCTTTATTTTCCTTCCTTCCAATTTCCTTCTCAATTCTCTATTAATTCCAATTAATAAAAATTAATTTCCAACATTAATAAAAATCCCACTAAATCAATTAATTACTATAATTAATTATTTAATGAAATTCGGGTTGTTACAGTTTTCTTCAAATTTAATTCTGAAAAGCTCGTGCTTGTGAGGCAATGTGTTCATCTTGGCCATTGTTTACCTTAGTACTATCTTCATGGATAATTTGAAGGGTTTCCCACATTTCTTTTGCACTTTCACAATGAGAAAGATGCAAGAACTCATCAATACCTAGAGTTGTAGTTGTAGCTATATTGGTAAAAGAACTAGCGAGGGAGACAACCATATGTCGCCCTCAGGAAAGGCATCAAGTATATTCCGCCCTTAGAGAGGTATCGCCTCGCTCCAATGCTCTATGTCATACCCAAAATTTTACCCTCAAATTCTCTAATCATTTTCATATCATTTTAAGTCGGCCATCTTTGCATATACAATTATGTTAGTTCATTAGTCAATAATCATGCTTTTGTTCCGTTTAACTTTTGTCATCTTATATCATCTTGATTTTTGTCTGTTTTGTTTCGTAGATTTTCTTATCTCATTTTTATTTATTCAATTTTTCAGGCATGTTCTTTACATTTAGTCTTATTTTAGAGTTTGTAGAACTTTATGTTTGTTTTAATTTAGAAATTTTATTTATTTACAATTCCATTTTTTTAAAATATATTTCCCTTTCAAATTAGTAATAATTATTTCTTTTATTTTTACAAAATACAAATTTATTTTTCCTAATATTTCTTTTTCTTTCAAATTATTTCTTTATTTTTAGAAAATTCAAATTCAATATTAATACATGAAGCCCAAATTTTTAATTTATTATTATTATTATTATTATTATTATTATTATTATTATTATTATTATTATTATTATTATTATTATTATTATTATTATTATTATTATTATTAATTTTTATTAGTATTATTTTTATTAGTATTATTATTTTATTACTATTATTAGTTATTTCATTTATGAGTCCATAAGAGAGGACAAACTTCAATTAGTCAATATGTCCTGCTATGTCATCTACCAAACAAAAATACAACAGGACGTATCATCATTCTAAACAAATCCCACTACACTCCAAACTTTGCACCAAAGTTAACATTTCTTGCTGCCACACTGCTGCTACAAGCTACCTCACAAAACTCCATTTTTTCCTACCAAAATAGACCTGCATCGATCCCTACACCATGCCTCGCAAAACCACAATATTACAACCCAAATTACTCAAAAACCAACACAAACCTACAATGCCCATAAAAAAATAGACTTCATATCACATTACACCAGGACCACCATTGAGGAGAGAAGAAAGAATAGAAATTTCAAGCAAGGAAAAGATGAAGTGGTTTCTTCGTGAACCTCTTCTTCAAAAAAGTACTGCAAGGTTCTGATGTGAATGCTTCACCCGCGCCGTATCGGATAACAACAGGCTAAAACTGCACCTGCTTATTGGCTTTTGAAGAACAACACAAACAACTGCCTCCCTTCACCATCTACCATACCGCTAACGACGAGAGCACAACCATATCCTCGTCGAACAGCAAACTCAAACCCTTCTCCACCTTCTTCTTCGACACCTTTTCACCACCCAAAAAAAACACACTATAATACAGCCACCATAATTATGCATTGCTCAAAAACCAACATAACCTTAAATCCCTTTTCACACTTTCATCCCAAAATACTAGTTTCCGACATTATCACCTAACCCTTTACACCTTCGAAACCTCTATTTAAACCAAATCCCAATAAACCTAAATCACAGACTCGCGCAGAGAGATTGAGTAGAAGAAGAAGATTGATCGAAACAACCACATAAAATTAGAACCACACAAACCTGTAAAGAGGCAATTCAAGTCGAATTTGAGAAACATTGAGAGAGAAAGAATAGCGAGAATGAAGGGAGACCACGAGACAAGAACATAGTGAGGAAAAGGGATCACATTTGAAAACCACTTTTAAAAATAGCGTCTCGGCAGTCCTTGGATGATGATGTTCTGAGGAAAAAAAAGTCATTTGCGATACCGTTTTCTTATTTTGAAACGTAAGATGCAATATTGAGGTCTACCCTATTTTTTTTTGTTTCTTCTTCTTATCTTGAATGGGTTAGGCTTAGGCCCAAGTGCTTTGATTATTCACACTCCCATCACACATACACACCTCATTTGGGTCAAACTTTGACTTGTTTTGGACCAAATTTGTGAAGCCTAGTCGTATTGAATCCATACACCCTTGCATTAATTAACACCCCTCCCATTTTTTAGTTTATTTTAGTTATTTAGTTTTTCTTAAATTAGAATTTAGTTAGTTAGTTTTAGTTAATTAGTCTTTAATTTAATTAGTTAATTAGTTTTTTTATTTAGAATTAATTGATTGGGTTTTAATTAGATTATAGTTTATTTAGTTAATTAGTTTTTTTTAATTAGAATTTAGTTAGTTAGTTTTAGTTAATTACTTTTTAATTAGATTTCAGTTTAATTAGAATTTGGTTAAATTAGATTTTATTTTTAGTTCATTCTTAAGTTAATAATGACATTTCCGTATTTTGATTTTAGTTAATTCTTGATGTTCAATTTTGAATATAATTCTTGTTTCTTTAGACTGTGATTAAATCCATATTTTGATATTCTATCTTTTGAGCTTTTGACTTGTCTGAGCATTTATTGTCTATATTTCTATTCATCTTACACTTGATACTCGAGGTTTATCTCTTTGTCCCTCAGTTGCTTGTTCTCTTTCCAAAGGAAAGGATCACTCCGGTTGACTATCATGTCATGGTTGATAGCCTTGTCCATCTTCCCCCTAAGACCTTGTGAGAGTCTTTCCTGTTGTAACCTAGTTTAGGTTTGGATACGCTGCACTCTGTGTAAGTGTCATGGTTATGAACACTTACTATCTCCCTTGGAACTTTGATTGTTATCAAGAGTTCCTCATCCCTAGTTAGCCAAACAACGGAGGCTCTGATTCCTCATTCCTAGTCAAAATACATAGGCACAAGATACGATATCTTGTTGAGCCCTCTAACCACTAACAATTAACTCCCTTATCTTACATCGTCGTGCGATTGAGATTAGTTTACCTTACCCTTGATCCTAGCCCTAGGATTGGATTCGCCGCACTCCATATAAGTGTCATGGTGATGAACACTTACTTTCCTTGTTTAGCATAGCCTTGGGTTTGGAGTCGCCATACTCTATGTAAGTGTCATGGTAATGAGCACTTAATTTCTTTAGTTAGTTTTTCAACTTAGACTTAGAGAGTTTGTGAACTTTATGTATTGTCGTGGTTATGAACACTTACTTCCCCGTTGGAAGCTTGACCACAGTTAAGAGTTTCTCATACCTAGTTAGGTAAACTATGATTGCTCTGATTCCATCCTAGTTAGGATATGTAGGCACGAGATGCGATGTCTTGGCGAGCATACTTTGTATATACCCCTAGGCCTTTACCTTAGCACCTTTCCCTTAGCAAGCAAACTTTAGCATAACACAAATACTAACAGAAGGTTCATGTAGAGTACTACAGATGCTTAGGATGCTAACACCTTCCCTAGGTATAACCAACCCCCGAACCTTAGATATCTAGTTGTGTTGTTACATATCACACTTAAGGTTTTATTTCGATCTTTACCATTTCCTTTGGATAAATCAACGCTCGGTGATGAACTTCGTGATTTGTGATTCAAGTTAATTAATAACTTGATATCCGATTCTCACCACAACAAAAATGGTGACTTCACTGAGGATCTTCTCCCCTAAGAGGGTTAAGCCTATCTTGTTTGTATTTGTGTTATTTTATATGTTTTTTTGCTTGTATACTTGTATGTTTATATTTGTATATATCTGTTATGCTTGGGTTTTTCTGTATGCATGGTTGTTACCTTGAGTGGTGAGATAAGTCCTAACTCGGACTTGAGAGTACATCTATGATAGGATTGTGGTATAATTAATAGTTAGCTATTGAGAGTAGTCTTACCATGTCTAGCATATGATAACCATGCTCAGTGGAGGCCCCTTTGGGATTACTAGTGTCTGTTGCGAGTAGTCATATTAGCATCACTTTTTTTGACCTGGGAGTCCGTGAAGCTGAGGACGTTTAGCATCCCTTCACCCCTCTATGCCTTTTTAGGATGTAGTGCAGTGATTATCCAGGTGTAGACTTAATGATTGTCATATGGTACTACACTCAGACGAGTTTATCTTGAGAATATTATTAGCCCACATTAGTAGTTGTGTAAGTCGATAATATCCGAAAGATTTATCGATGACTATGGGGACCTCTTAGAACCCTTGTTTTGCAGGTGCAAAATCCATAGTACATACTCTTTTTGGGACGGGTAGACCATGGTTCCATGCTCGTGATCTTCAAGCCTAGGCCCTTGTTTGTTTGCTTGTACATATCTGTATATATGTGAATATCTGTATACGCGTGTTTGTGTATACATCCATCCATACATTCCCACATCCATGAGTAGCCCTTTGGTTTCAAGGAATTTAGATGTTCATTTATTTGCAAAAATCAATAGATATCATGGATTATGAAGTGAAACTTTTCAGTTTTTCCAAAACGTTTGCAACTTGCCATTGAGTTCCTTGAAACCATTTGACTTGTGTTGCAGTGAGAATCGGATATCAAGCTATTGATTAACTTGAATCTTAATTCATTAAAATTCACCATCGAGCTTTGATTTATCCAAAGGAAAGGTTAAAGAAAGAAAAACCTTTTACGCGATGTAACAACAATGCTAGAGTTTTGGGGATCGGGGGTTGGTTATGCTTAGGGTAGTTATTCACATTCTAAACATCTGTAGTACTCTACAGGAACCTTTTGTACATGTGTGTATGCTAATTTATCTAAGTTGTTGTTTGCTAGGGTCATGAGATCAAGGTTTAAGTAAAGTTTGAGGTAAAGACCTAAGGATAGTTCTAAGTTTGCTCACAAAGATATCGCATCTTATGCCTACGTATCTTTACTAGGATGGAATCAGAGCAACTGTAGTTCTCCTCACTAAGATTGAGGAATATTTAACTATGGTCAAGACTCCAAGGGGGAACAAATATAACAATGTTTGTATAGAGTTTGACAAAACTCTCTAGATATGAGTTTAACACTCAAGGGGATTGACTTTGACCAAAAGCCAAGAAAGGAGTAAGTAATCATGACAATGATTCTTACATAGAGTTAACAAACTCTATCTTAAAGTTCTAAATGAAGGATACTCCTAACAAGGGGTAGGTATTTAGACTTAAAGAAAAGTCTAATGGATATAGGTTATAACTTAACTAAGTTAAAGGACCTAATGACTTAACCAAGTCGAGGGGAGGGGTAATGAGCTACCTATGATAGTGAAGTCAATAGAGAGACTTTCCTTTGGAATAAGGGATAACAAGGCAACTGGATGAGAGCTAAAAAGATACATCACTTGGGGAAACTTAACAAAGCCTAAACACATATATGCATTCATTCGAACACGATGAAGATATAAAGAGCATGGTAACAACCAAATAAGATAAGGGCAAGCATGTGACAACATTAAGCAAAGATGATAACAAGGTTACAACCAAGTATTCATCCATAGAAGTTTATAATTAAACCAAATGGTTACAACCAAAGGTAAACGTAGATGTTACAACATCTAAAAGGGGATATGCAATAAAGTTCTTACAAGACCAAACATTATAGATGACAAGTGCAAGTGAATCATGTATAAGTCAAAACATTACTTATCATGGCAAAGTTCAAAATTTAAGATCAACATGCATAAATCATAACAATATTTAATGCATGTACGCAAATCAAGTAGAGGTGACAACCAAAAAATTTTTTAACAAGGGTGTGACATCTGTGACAACAACATGTGAATTATGGTGAATCATATTAAACAAGAAGATAACAACCAATATGGGCAAGCATGAAACATGTGTAACAACAACATCTTCATCAATGGTATTCAAACAAAAATCATGCGAACAAGTTACAACTTGAATCAAACATGGTATATGAATCAATTAAATACAAATGTAACACATTCAAGACATATTGATGACAATCAATCATGGATAAGCAAGAAAAGTAACAACAATTCAAGCATGGATTCAAACTTCACAAAAGGAAAGATAAACAAGATTCATGGTAACAACCAAGGCAAGGAACAACCCTAAATATGTTATAGTTATAAAAATACATATAAACAAGTAAAGTGGGGGTGGAGGATCATGTTCATGAAGTTACAACATCAAGAAACATATCATAGTTCACAAAAGAAGTTTCAAGGCATACTTTTCACATTCATGCATTCACAAAGGCAAGTAACATCATGGTAAAGCAAGGAGCCAAGTGTTTTAAAATATATAAACATTTTATACATTCAACAATGATTCATAAAAGATCAATATCACAAAAAAAATCAAGTACCATGTCAAGAAAGTTCATGAAAGCCAAAGAAAACCCCTAAAAAGGCCATGTCATTCAAGTGGACCAAAGTATTTCAAAAATAACAATTTTTGAATTCTTTCTTCACAAATTGAAACTAGACATAATATGGAGCATAATGCAAAAAGAGTGGCATAAAAATGATAAAAATAAAATAAGTTATGCACATTTAAAAACTAGGCACAAAACTAGGCAAACTAGGGCAAAAAGCAAGGCAAGGCAAGAACCAAGGTTGGGCAGATTTGTAAGAAGAGTCATAACTCACTCAAAACTTAACCAAATTGGATGAAATTAAAAAGAAAACTGTGTATTTTTTCACAAGGAATCCAATGGTGGTGGTGGTTTTCTCAGATCATGCACCATGTGAAAAATTCAAAAATATCAATGAAAATGACATGTTATGTGCAAAAGCAATGTGACAGTCTAATGTACATGTTCTAAGCAGCAAGAAATGGTTCAAACATAACATATGAGACATATAGAAAATGATTACAAGAATCATACATTAATAGATGTCATACCCTGAATTTTCCCATACTTTTTTTGTTAATCAAAGGCATTGGTACAAACCATCAGAGGGTTGTCAAGAAATTTTGAGGTTTCATCATTGGTAGAGGCACGAGGTAGAAGTTTTTTGAGCACCTCAGAGGTCATGGTGGAGTTGGAATGATCACCCAGTTCATCTGCACAATGCCCAAGCAAAAAGGGTGAAATTAGGGTTTCAATTTTAATCAGGATAAATTTGTTTTTAAGGGCAAGACTTGTTTCCATGGCCTTCCATGTGTCCTAAGGTGTGTGAGGATGGGAGATTGACCATCAATTTTAATCAGAAGAGCTTCAATTGATCAGTCAATTGAAAATCAGGAGATTTAGGGGGAAAAGTCAACTATAGTTTGACTTTTGATTTAAATGGTGCTCCAATGGTGGGATCATGGTCCATGAAGTTCATATGGCTTAGTGAAGTCTACTAAAGAAGTTTCAAGGCCTCAAAAGATCTGGAACATCGATAGTCGACTCGGTAGTCATCGATCGATCGTTTCGTTGACCAAAAAAGTCAACTCTTCAACCATGAGGAATTTGACCTCAAAGTGTGAATAAAAAATGTTCCAAATGCCATATTACACCTGCCCATGAAGTTTCATGACCATTTGAAAAAGGCAAGACCAGAACTCCCTAACCACACATCTAATTGAGTTGGTTCAAAGCTCATTGGAAAGCTCTTGACAAGTCCTACAAAAGTCCCACAGTGGTCCATGAGCAGAAAATGCATAGATTTGGAGTTATGGCCAAAATCATTACAAGAGGGAAAATAACTTAAAAAAATTCTCTGTTATTAGCCTTTTTAGGCATGTTTTTTAGCAACTTTGAGTGGATTTTTGACCTAGTTCCACTTGGAATCTGAAGATCATGAAAACATGAAAGTTGTAGAGATTCATGAGGGCTTTCCAAAATATACTAGAACTCTTCCATAGCCCTTATGAGTTGAGAGTTATGAATTTAGTAAGTTGAGGTTTCAACACTTGAGTCCACCATTTTCATTTTTTCACAAACTCACCTTTTGATCACTTGAACCATTCTCAGCCCTTGGATCATGTTTCTATCTAATATTTAGAGAGTATGATGAATGAAAATGCAGAAAACTAAAGGGTTTGATGGATTTGGCAAGTGATAAGCAAGTTGGCATTATTTTAATCAAAGAAATCAAGGAAAGAGAAACTTTATGAAATCTTGAAGCTGCAGTCCTCCTACTCCATAGCCATAATTCAGTCAATTCTTTGTCATCCATGCCACTTGATTTATGCATAAACTAGAGCCAAGAGCTTGGATTTGCAGCTGTCCACAATATTGAACAAAATTGCATTTTACAAAACTCCCTCCAAAATGCCAAAAGACAAATCTGCCCAAACCTTTCCTTGCCTATAAATAGAGGTTTCCTCTATGTTGAAAGGTACACCAGAGCACTCTAAAACCCAATAGAAAACCCTTGCTCTCATCTAGCTTTGCATTTTCTTACAAGTGAAGAAAACCATCCAAAAACTTCCCAAAATCTGCCTTGAGCAAAACACCTTCTAAAATCATTTTCACCCACTCAAAATCACCACAAACCATCCACACAGTCCACAAATGATGTGTGTGAGGTGTTCAAGCCTTTAAACCAGTCAAAACCCTCATTTTCCCAAAAGTTAACTTTCAACCAAGGAAAGTTTAACCTCACATACAAAATCTGCCAAATCACATACCAGGCCTGTTTTGATCATTGTAAACATCCAAACACCTTAGGTTTATGATGTACCAACTGTCCATAACCTAAAATACCATCATCATCACTTGTTTCAAGTTCTGGTCCAAGATTCACTTGTTTACTTCAAGTGCAAGAAAAGTTGTCATCTTCATCAAGGCATTAGATTGGATCTTATTTGGAGCATCAAGATTTTCCATACTGCACAAACTTGCTTGGAGGTCTACAAGAGGTTGGTAGTCACTATCCTCATCTTAACTCATCATGATATTGTTTGATGTGCAGTAGTTTGGTTTGAGATTAAGAGCAATGTGTTTTGAATACAATGCAGTTCATGTTTGAATCTGTCCTACTTTGCTTGTTTGCTCATTAATGTATATTGCTTTCATAATCATCATACCATGTCTGTATTGATATGTGTTAAACCTTGGGATCCTCTTAAAATGTCATGTATGAACATATGAGGGAATGTTGGCAACTGTTATGAAAGTTTGGCACTGCATTGGATCTGTTCTGTTGGTGAGTAATGTTTACTTGCTTCTGTTGCAGCAACACTTTTAGGTCTTGATCTGTTTGATGGCATGTTGGCATGAAAGCCTCATATATGTGTTTATGTGATGTTTGTATTGTTGAAAACTATGTGTGATTTTGATCTACAGCATCTTTGTTCATGTGCATTTTTCAGCTCATATGCCTTTTTCAACTCTTAGGTCATTTTCAAATCTAGTACACTTTTGAATCATTTTTGTGCTCAAACTTGGTCTATAACATATTTTGAGTGTGCTTATAAGTTGTTTGGTCCTGTTGGATTTGGGATGACTCATGTGATGTTGATGACCAATACCATATTTTGCTGCCATATGCTTGTGATTGTCATGAGATGTTTTGCCTTGAAACTTGATCCTTACCCTTGTCATGTTAAGTATGTCTTTATGTTTGGTTTGAGCTGTTGATGGTGATTGGTCTATGTTTGTTAACATGAGATTGTGGTACTCTTGGAATCATATTTTGCTAGATATTTGGCACTGTCATGTGTGCATCTGTTGCTGTCATCCTTAGGCATTGTGGTATGACTGTTTTCAAGCTTGACATAATCATATCTTATTTGCATTGAAGTTGTTGTCCATTGTTGTATGTTGGTTAACATGAAAGTGTGATATTCTTTGAATCTGATTGTTTTCAAACTTGACATTATCATGTTCATGCTTGCACCATATTGCTGTCATCACTTAGGCATCATAGTAGGGTTGTGTTTGTGACCATGATCTATCCATATCTTGTTTGCATTGGTCAGCTGTGATGAGCCTATGTGTTTTGTTTTGATGCATTGTAAGCCATTGTGTAAATCTGTCTGGAACTGCTGGTTAGCCTCATTGGTCATTGATTTGAGTACTTGCATCAATATGTCATATCTATTCTGTTGAGAGTTCATGAAACTGCCATAGCATTATCTGTTGTAGGTTAACATTTGACATATGTTTGCAAGATGATATGTGCATGTAGAATTAGGGGTAACTGTTGATTATTGGCATAGCCATATGTTGCTGCTTTAACTGTCTAACTCAAGTCAAATTACCATTTAAACTTGCATTTTGTTATATGCATTGAAGCCTTTAGGTTTAATTGTGGTTTACTAGCATTGTCATGTTAGGTTTCTTTTTGCTGCTAGAATTGGTTTTTATGCTAAACTTGGTCCATTTTCATTACAATAGAGTTGTGACTCTTTAAAGCATGTTGTTGAATTGATGTCTTGGTTTGGCATTGTAAAAGAAAACCTGGCTGCAACTCATGTTGTTTCTGTTGCTATGTGATCTGCTGCAAACCATTTTACCATGATTAACTTGTTAGGCTCTTTTGCTCAAGGCCAAGTTGCCTTAATTTGAAAAAACCATATATGTGTGTATGCTGTTTTGGCCAAGAAGCAGGCTTGCTGCTAGCTTCTGCTTTCACTTCATGTGTTGATAAGTCCTCTTGCAATATTATGTTTGAACTCATATTTGTGATATGTAAGAGATTCATTTTATGTGTATTGAGCTGAGGCAGGTATGCTGCATCATGACTGTCTATGTTTTCCAACAGCATTTCAACATTTTGTTCCATCCTTGCAACATTGAATGACAGATTTTGTTTGAACTTGTTTTTGACTGATCTTGGCATGTAGAATCCATGAATAATATATTTGGAAATTGTGCATACCTTCATCTCATCATAACTACTTATGTTTTGAGCTATGGTTGTCATATTGCATTTCCAAAGAAATTCTTGCAACTTGCATACCAGTTTTGGTTTGGAGCTGTTTTTGATTGGTCTTGGCATGTAGAATCCATGAATAACATATTTGAAACTTGTGCATACCTTTACTTGGTCATAATCACTTATGTCTTACATCATAGCTTCCAAAATGCATTTCAACACTTTTGTTCACATAGTTGCAAGAAGCATGACAAATTCTGTTTGGAGTTGTTTTTGTTGGATCTTTGCATCTAGAATCCATGGTTTGTATATTTGAAACTTGCTCAGGCCATTACATGACTTTAGATGCATCTGGTTTGGTCCTTTGATTTCAAAATGCACTTCAAACTTTCACATTGCAGCTGCTATCGAATTTTAATTTGTGTGCACTATCTTGGAAAACTAATATTGCCATTGTGTTCCTTGTCAAATTTCACCCAAGTTAGACCTAAATTTTGTCAAAAATGGTTGGGTTTTGAGTGAGTTGTGATGTTCTCGTTTTCATACTATTTCCTTGTTCTTGCTTTCTTGCCTAGGCCCAGAATACCAACATTTTTAAGCTTATGTATTTAATGGGGTGGCATAATACTTGGATGTATCGCCACCCCAGTGGAGATCAACCCTTTGCTTGTCTGGGTTCGATCCATTGTGGAGATCAACCCTTTTGTTTTATTTTTCCATTCTTCATGTTTTCACTAATTTGCTCCTTTTTTCCATCCACTTGCACGCGCGTGCCTCCAGTTGGTTTGGCTAGGTTTTAGGCTGGTAATCATGAGGTGGTGGGTTCAACACCCACCAAGTGCATTTCCTTACTTTTTATGACTTAAATGTTTATTTTCCTTTTAAAATTCCAAATTACATAACTTTGTCAATATTTATTATTTTTGATTGGTTCTTTTTGCAAATTTCTCATATTTTTGGATATTTTCATGTGATATTTTAATATCCTAAGAATTTTCATTTTTGAAAGCACTTTGTATTAAAAAATTGCCATGCTTCTTTTAGAGTTTTTACCTTCCTAATCATTCAAAATTTTTGATTCATTTTTCTTAAGTTTGTTGTTGTGCTTGATGTAAGTTTTTGTTTGTCAACCTTTTGTGTATGTGATTGTATTGTTTTTGTTTGTAAGCATCATATTTGTTTCACTTGATTAACATTTAGAATCCCCTTGAAGTTTTTAAACTTCACACTTACATTTGTTGTGACATTGCATAGGCATGATGCCTATAAGTATACACGTTATCTCGTAACCCCTTTGAAACTTCATCTTTGTTAAGATCTCCTTCCATTTTTATTAAGATGTACCCCATTTATTCGTTAAGATATGCTTTAATTTTCATCTTTCACTAGGTCTGAATAGAACCTTCCCCCTTAATACCTCGGTCCCGTACCGAGTGCCTTTTCAAAACACTTCCATAAAACAATCAATATCTCTTTGTATTGAATTAAAAAGAGAGGATTAAGTGTAGACTTTTTCCTCTCCGAGTGCTGGGATGCTCACTGTAGTGTGGGTGGTTTTGACACTCGTCTTTCAATACGAAGACGCTTATACGTTTTCAAATCCCTTTTCTCCTAAAAACCTCGGTCCCATACCGAGTCCATTTTCAAATCTCTTCAATAAGAAAATCAATATCTCTTTGTATTGAATTAAAAAAGAGGATTAAATGTAGAGTTCTTCCTCTCCGAGTGTTGGGATGCTCACTGTAGTGTGGGTGGTTTCAACACTCGTCTTTCAATACGAAGACGCTTATACATTTTCAATCTCTTTTCTCCTAAAAAAACCTCGGTCCCGTACCGAGTCCATTTTCAAATCTCTTCCATAAAGAAAATCAAATCCTCTTTGTCTTGAATTAAAAAGAGAGGATTAAGTGTAGACTTCTTCCTCTCCGAGTGTTGGGATGCTCACTGTAGTGTGGGTGGTCTCGATACTCGTCTTCCAATATGAAGACACGACTTTATCCATCACTTATCTCTTTCCACACCTTTTCCCATAACTTCTTTCCGCAACCTTCTCACCTAAAACCTCGGTCTCGCACCGAGTGCAATTTCAAACTCTTTTCTTAACAAAAACTTGAATGGTCGTGGAGTGGTTAGGCGTAGGCCTTCTCCTATCCCAAGTGCTGACGTTTACTGTAGGGTTCTCTATCGCAAAGCACTTACAATTCAAAACCAAAAACATATTTAATAAGAGAACGGAGTTCTCTTTGCATTGAATTAAAGAGAGAGAATTAAGTGTAGTCTTCTTCCTCTCTGAGTGTCAGGATACTCACTGTAGTGTGTGTGGTTTTGATACTCGTCTTTCAATACGAAGACGCTACGTTCGCCACACCAGTTTCATAACAAAAACTTTGAGATAAAGAATTAGGTACTACCCGTAGGGGTTACTATCCGAGGACTTATATCGCCCTTAAAAAATAATTCAATCAATCAAATGTGACATCTTGCCTCACATGGCGAAAATCTAATCATTTCAAAAAGGATATGTTACGTCCGTTCTGCCGCAAACAGGTAATGCATAAGTCTCCTCACATGTGAGCAGCAAAACACCTAAACTGCTAGAATGTGCACGATAACATCATCCATAAAAACATTAACAAACCGTAGGCCGAACTACGGCTGCTCGGATTCTTTACTTCTTTCAAGTAAAGATACGTAGGCACAAGGACCACAATCCTTGCTGAGCACATTCCCCCTATATCTGTAGTCCCGAACTACGTCGACTCTGATTTTCTCACATCCATTGAGAATACGTAGGCCTAGGACCGAGAAGTCCTATCGAGTCTGTTCTTTCTCTTTTCTTCCCTGTTCTCTCTTTCCTCCTAACCTCTCATTTTCCTATTTCAATCCCTTTTCTCTCCCCATTTGGAACACTTTTTATAGCATAATCTTTAAGCAAATAAATTCACACATCGACAAGCAAATGGTTTCCATCGAGTATGATGTATGCGAAGGGTGCTAACACCTTCCCTTCGCATAACCGGCTTCCGAACCCGTTCTTGGTTGTGAGACCATCTTATCCATTTCTTTCTTAAGGTTTTCTCGATATTTTCCTTTCCCCTCATGGGATAAATAAAGTTCGGTGGCGACTATTCTGTCTATCTTTTTTCGCCTCCCCATCGTTGCACGATGCATTTTTCAAGTAGCGACAATAGACAAGCTCATTCAATAGATGGCATGTGTAATGGAAAAAATGGCAAGTTTTGTGCAAGAACAATGTGACTGACAGAAATGCACCAATTCAACATCAACCAAATGATCAAACATGTCACATATGACATATAAATGATGTTTACAAATACCAATCACATATGCCTGACCAGAATCAAAAAGTTGCATATTGAAATGAAACTTACAGCAAGCTAACAAGCCAAACCAAAAGGACACTCATGAATACTCAAGTTTATGATCAAAAAATGGTTCAAACATGACCTATAAGACATATCTAGCATGTTCAAACTCAGTGTACATCAATATTCATCATAATCTTAAAAGTAGTAAGTTGGAACACTTACCTCTTGTAGTCTTTTCAAGTCAATGCACCAAATAAGAAAACCAGTTGATGAATGATGATCCAAGCAGCTCCAATATGCTCCAAATAAGATGTTCAAATGATGAAAACTCCCCCAACCACACTGCTTGTACATAATGGCTTCTTGTGCAAGAAAACACCAAAAGCTTCAAAGTGAAACTCTAAGAAATGGTGTTACAGAACTTTTGTGATGCCTTAGACAGTTCAAATAACTTATTTAAAGAGTGTTTGAAGTGTTAGAATGATTGGAAAAGGTCTAGACAGTGACTTGACTTTGAAAATGCAGAAAAGTCAAGTTTTGGTGATTTGAGAGTTGACTTTCTGTTCTAGCAGGTTTTGGATGGTTGTAATGGTTTGACCACCTTCAATGCATCATATGTGATGTGTTTGAGATGTTAGTTCAAGTGTTTGGTGTAACACCCCAAATTTATTGGAATATTTATTTAATTTTTTTAAATATGAATATTCGTATTTTTGGTGATTTCCAGTGGTTGGTGTGAATATTGAGAATTATGGATTTTAAGTTATTTATTTGAATAATAGTATATAATATGAATATATTGGTATTATTATTAATTTAAATGAATATAAGTGAATTGAGGGAAAATGGGACTTTGTAGGAGTTAGTGAGGGTGAAATTGGAAAGCCCGTTTTAAGACCCAAAGTTAGATTTAACAAAAAGGAATTTTGAGGGAATTAGGATTCATTATTGTTAGACCGTGAAAAGGAAAGAAATAGAGGCCAGAGCTCTAAGGAAGAGGATTGAGGCAAAGCTTTGTGAGGTTTCCAAGAATCAAGGAGAAAGGCTTAGAGTTGGAAATTAAGGTATAGGGAGTATTACCTTCATTGTTTTTAATATATGATTCAATGTATTTAAAGCCGATTTAAGGATTTAGGAGGTTTATGAGTTTGACGAAATTAGGCCTTCGGGGCCAAATCTGTTTTCGAGGTTGTTTAAGTATGGGGAGTATTGCCTTCATTGTTTTTAATTATGTGACTCAATGTGTTTAAAGCCAATTTAAGGGTTTAGGGAATTTGAGTATTGAATTTTTGTTGCCTTTCTGGTGAGTTTAATGAGTTTGAGGGATTTAAACTGATGGTCTGGTAGGTTTGAGGCTGATTTAGGAGTAAGGGAAATTAGGCATTCGTGGCCAACAATCTGTTATTGAGGTTTTAACCGTATAGAGTAATTGATTATGAGAACTCTAATGAATGTGAGAAAATTGTAAGGATTTTACGGGAATTGGAGGCGTAAATATCATACAGGATTGGCCTAATAAGTCGTAGATTTTGTGCCTTTATCGCTGTAATACCTTAGGAATGATTTAGGGATGTTTTTGGGGCATTGGGGAAGGAAATCATAGGAACTTTTGGGCTGGTTTTTCTACTGGTACGTAACAGTATTTTGCTGTAATCGCGAGTTCGCACGACAAACACTCACCCCAGACTCGCACGTCGAACTGTCCAGCGAACATAGCAAAGTTTCGCGAATTATGTTCTGGTTCAGTGATGTCTTGATGTTTTAATGCTGTGATTTTCTTGATGAATTACTATGAGTATAACTGTGATTCCTATGTGATTAATACATGACCGTATGATGAGTTTCCATGAGTATAATTGTGATTCTTATGAGATTAATACATGATTGCATGATGAATCCCCATGAGAAACTATGATGATTTGTGACGTTGATTCCATGAGGTTTTGATGATTTTATGATGACGTAGTTCTTATGATTATTTTGATGAATGATGATGCACCTAATGGGATTATTATGAGGATGATATTGACGTGTGCATCATGCATTCATATGCATTCCGGACTTCGGTCTAGTGTTTGAGTCTTGTGGCTTCAGTCCCATTGTGCGGATGTTAAGTATTTTATTGTGCTCCGGTTCTTATGTAGAATCGATCCTATTAATGGGGATCTATGGAGGGTTGATGGCCCAGGGTCCATCGAATTTTGTTGAATTGGTACCACATGCATGAGTCTTGTTGCATTTTCATTTATGTGACAATTTGGTGTAATTTATGATGTTATGGATTTTTGATGTTTCCTTGATGATTATGATGATGTTGGATATGAAAATGATGTTATTTTATATATTAATTATTATGAGTCGCTTTACTCACCCTGCCTGTTTGAGTGTTGCCTCCACGTGGGTAACGTGCAGATGACCAGGTTTAATCGTGGATGTCGTCGAGGACTTTTTGGAGTTTTTGACATTTTGGTTGAGTTAGAGGGTCTTGCTCTGATAGTGTAACATCGGGTTGGGGTCTTTGAGTGAAACCATGTTTTATTGATTTTTGTTATTTTGATTATGTTGTTGTGCAAGAAAACTTTGGATTTTCCATTTCGAGTTCCGCTGCCATTTGAGCAATTTTTGAGTAATTTTGGGAAAACCCGTTGTTACGGAGCATTGACTTTGAGTTGAATTATTGAGAATTGTACGCCCTTTGAGGTGATTTTTTTGTGTTTAAAATATTACTCTGATAAATGTGATTGATTTGCCATTATATTTTTGGGGTAGAAAAGGGTGCTACATTTGGTGGTTGTATTGAGTTGTGGCAGAGCTTTTGCAAAGGCAGTTTTTACTTCACAAGGAAGCAACCTCTACCACTTGCAAAAAGATGGTGATCAGAGAAATGAGAAAGATTCAACTTGGTTTCTAGTAGATTCTGGTGTTATTTGGATGTTAGAAGTGTGTTTTATTTATAGGCAAGCTTGGAGAATGAGAGGTATGGGCAAATTGTGCCAACTTGCCAAGTTTGTCCTTTTTGGAGGCAAAATGAGGAAATCCAACTTGGGATTTATTTTCGGAGCATGAGCCACCTTCCTATGTGTTTCAACATTATCAATAGCCTGCAAATAGTTGATATGAAGTAAAGGAAAGGGAGTAGTTGAGGCAATAGTTGAGGTGTAGCAGAAAATGCAAAAAGTTTCTCTCTTGTTGCCACTTGCATCCACTTGCTTGAATAAACAATTCAAGAAATCCAATTTCTGGTTTTTGCTCGTGGTAATCCAATGTAATCTCATCAATTAAGTCACTAAACATAAGAGAATGAGTTAAACAAGTGATTAGAAGAGGTTTGAATGGTTTTTGCATCAAAATGCAAGTGCTGAACTTGGTTTTGTGACATGAAAAACCTCTAACTTGCTCTCTTTGATTCTCCCTAACCACAAAGGATGTGAAAATTCTATTGTACTTTTTAAAAATCCCCAAATATGATCTATAATGTTCATGTTTGTCCAAAGTTCAGATTCCAAAGGGAACTAGGTCAAAAATCCTCATGAAGTTGACTGCAAAACTTGACTTACAAGTCAAGAAACAAGAAAATTTTCTAAGTGTGGAAATCCTTCACAACTTGATGAGCTCACAACTCACAATCTATGAATTTTTGGACCTCAACCCTCTAGGACACTTTTGTAGGACTTCTAAAGAGCTTTCCAACCAGCTTTGGACCACTCAATTTGGATGTGTGGTTTGATAGTTATGACCATTCCAAATAAGCTTGTAATTAGGGTTTTTTCATAAACCCTAATTTCTTGATTCACAAGTTATCCATCAATTCTTGATTAAATCTTCACCAAAATCACTATTTATACATAACATGTTTTTGGAAACCTTGATTGCTTCAATTTGGGGTCAAAACCCTAAAAGTCAAAGAGTTGACTTTCTAGACAAACGAACTGAACAGTTGAAATCTTCAGGATCGATCCTTAGTGTTATGGGGTTTTTGAACCTTTAATACTTCTTGGGTGGACTTAAATAAGTCATAGAAACATCATGGACTATGGTTCAAGCTTTGGAAACTCATTTAGACCAAAAGTCAAACTACACTTGACTTTTTCAACTAAAAACCCTAATAAGGGTTTTGCACAGTGCTGCTGCAATTCTCTTGGTAACAACCTCAAATAGCAATTTTTCTTGGAAATATATGAACCCGTTGATGATGTGAAGACTTGATATGTAAAAGATCAATCCAAAACCTGGACTGATCAACCCACATGATTCTTGATTTTAACAGCGTGAAACCCTAATTCATCTGCATCTTGACAAAGATTAACTTGGAAGAAGTTAGGGTTAGATAACATATGCTTGATGCACCTAGAATTATAATGGAATCTAAGGGGTCAAAATTTGGGGTATGACAACCTGCATCTGTATTCCATGCGCATGTCGTCACATTTTCATTTCATTTGCATTTCTCAGCCTTGAGTCTCATCTATCCTTTGTTCATACCCCATTTGACTTCCAAAAGCGAACATTGGATTGAAGTAGCTTCTGAATGATCATGAAATCAGGAGGGCAGAACCAGTTTGTGACAAGAGCGAATTTTGAATCGATGAAAGATCAGTTGGATCAGATTGTGGAAGTTATGACAACCTTGGCAAAGAGAGATGACAATATTCAGAGGACTTATGTGAACAATGTTGCTCAAGATCAGCCTGTGCAGATTCCTATTGGGAACCAAGTTATACAAGAACATACCATTGTCCTAGATGGACATTCCTCTTCTCTTGATGATACGGACTATCAGACTTTTTCATTTTTGGTGCCAGATTATCAAGAGGCAGTCCCTGTAATAGAAACCAAGGACCCACGATATGTTGAAATTATGGATAAATGTCGTGTGGTGGAAGAAAATCTTGAAGCTATTAAAGGTCGTGATTCTGCTGATCTGAATGCTTTTGAACATGTGTTTGGTACCCGACCTCGTGATACCACCAAAGTTTAAGACACCAAAGTTTAAAAAATACAAAGGGGATAGTTGTCCAAGGAAGCATTTGGTGATGTTTTACAGAAGAATGGCCTCGTGTATCTATAATGATAAGCTCATGATCCACTATTTCCATGACAATCTGAGTGGGGCATCACTAAATTGGTACATGTAGCTAGATAGTAGAAACATCCAATCATGGTCAGACCTAGCTCATGCCTTTGTGAAGCGATACAACTATAATCTTAACTTGGCTCCCAGCCGCCTGCATTTGCTAGACTTATCTCAAGAAGACAATGAATCCTTCAGAGGGTATGCTCAAAGATGGAGAGAAATAGTTGCTCGTGTTCAACCACCACTCTTGGATAAGGAATTGGTTGACTAGTTCGTGGTTACCTTGTAAGGCTTGTACCGAGAAAATTTGTTTAGCATTGTGACATCAAACTTTTCTGACTTGGTAATAGCTGGAGAGCGCATCGAGAACGGTCTCAAGAACGGAAAAATTCAAGGCACCTCGAATATCCCAGCTAATGAGAGTGAATCAGTTGTCATTTCTCAAGAAAAATGGGAGGAAGAAAGTAATTCCATCAAAGAATCCCTAATATCTCAGCCTCAAGGCTCATGCAACTCAACTGTTCAGATTCAGCAGTATTTTGGGTCTCCACGACAGACACCATTCTATCCACAGGGGCAGCATTTTTCTCCAAATCGAAGACCTCCTCAGTATCAACGGTCATACCTCCGTCAGCTGCGCCAACACGCCCGACGAAGTCCAAGGAAGCCAGAGATACATTTCACCCTGTTACTAATGTCATACTATCACATACTTCCAGATTTGATCAAAGGTGGACTGATCGTACAAAATGAGATAGATCCAGTGATCCCTCCATATCCACTGGGCTTTGACGCCAACATCCGATGTGGCTACCATCATGGGGCAGAAGGGCATTCAACTAAAGACTGTAAGGTGCTCAGGAGCAAGGTTTAAACTCTACTTGACTCTGAGATGTTATCATTCATGCCTTAAGGAATTCAAATCGACAATTCTTCACCAAATCAGGCAGGTTCATAAGTCCATGAGATGGAAGAATTTGCAGAGAATAGATGTGAAGATGATTCTCAGACTGATCTCGACAATTAACTTTGAAGATGGCTAGCTCGATAGTAAATCAAGAAAGGAAAGCCAAGTTCCCCGAAGCTGGCATTTTTTTGGCAGTTTCAACATTTTTTGTTGTATTTTATTTGCATGTTGGATTTGTTTTTGCTTGTAAGCTGTTGTTTTTTCGAATTGGCAAGATTAATGGAATGTTTATGCATCTTTTGATTCAGTTGATTCATATTCACTCTTTCTCTTTCCTATCATTGTTAAAAACAATACAAAAATAGTTTTTTGTCCATTTACCTTTAAAAAGATTGGGGAGGATGACGAAAACATTATATCTATAACTACTATTGGTATACTTTCAATCAAACTTTTCCGATGATGTAAGACATTGTTTCAAATTCCCAAACACTGGAAAAATAAGGAAGATAATCCCTAGTCAACCATCTTGAGCCTAGAAGTAGGAGTTTCCTTCGGATTTCTAAACCCTTAAATTTTAAATCTTGGGCAGGGTAGTTTTTAGTTTAACTTGGGTATACATTCGAATGCAAGAACCTCATGTAAGACACAAGTCAGCTCTCTTAAATCAAGTTAATAAATGTTGTACAAATTTTTCTCAATGTGATAAATAAGGAAGGATCGTCAAGAAATCCTTACTCGAAGAATGATCGAGTCCCTTTCAAGGCAAAAGCGAAGAAAGATGGGAAGCTTGTGACCTCGCCTTATACAAAAGGCATGTATGATAACTAAAAAGAGGAATTCTTTAAAACTTTAACTCTTAAAAGTCCTTGATAGAAAAACAACTAAATATTTTAATGGATTAGTGATTGCCTTAGGTTTCTAAACCATCACCAGTTGTCATCAGTTCAATTTCTAGCCTATAGGAACCTGAATGTATAGTGTGAGTTAACGGAATGTAGGGTTGAAGTTCATTATGAAGATTTGGTGGGGACAAACAAAATTTGAGATTTAACCCTTAAAAGACCTAATTGAGATAAGGTTATTTTGAAAGCATACTACAACAAGGTTGGATAACCTGACTCCTAATGATCTTTGCTGATCATGTCACCTAACATTTTGTAAATGAATAGATCCACTTTGTTTTTTTATCTTTGAATCACACCATTGTGTTTTTTACCAATAAACTTTGATTTTAAAAGCTTGCATGAATGTTGCATTAAAATTTCCACTTTTAATGAACAATATTGTTTGCAAGACAATCCAATATCAAAGGAATCCCCAGCCGGCTAGGGAATTTGACTTGGTAAAGGAAGTTCAATCTGGGGCAACCAATTTAGAGGATTTGCTAATCAAGCATTCAAGGAGTTGAGGAATCAGGGGAAGAGCTCTTCAAGGTTCAGAATATTTGGGCAAGCCTTCTTGAGGTCATCTTATGGCAAGTTTTTCCCCAACTCCTTTCAAGGCAAGGATTCTAAAAACCAGCCAAAAGGGGCAAGTATGTCTCTCAGTTGTTACTCCCACTGTCTGAGGACTTTGTTGTACAAATATAGTTAATATGGGGCAACTCCTTCACAGATCAACCAACTAGTAGGGACAAGTTTGTTACCCAGTTTCTACTCCTACAGTATGACAAATAAGTTTGAGTACTTTGTTGTGAAAATACAGTTAAACTGGGGCAATTACGTCGAGATTTGTAAATCTCTCCAAGAGTTTGAAGACATTGAGACATCTTGTATGCCAATTCTTCTGTAAAATCCTCTTGATGGTTTATTTTCACAGACCATGCAATCAGGGGCAGAGGAGATTTGAAGATTATTTGTTGCAAGAGCTGCTGCTCATTTGTGATGATCATTATGCAAGACCGAGTGCAAAACTACTTTGTTCTCATAACATTTGTTGACATCCCCCCAGTAAGTTGTTACTTCAGTTGACCTTGTCAATTTCTCCATGGATCTTTCTTTTCCAATAAAGAAATTAAGCTCATGATGGCGATCCTAGTGAAGTCATGACATTATACCCTTAATGGAGTACTCTTTTCCCTATAAAAGGTTGTAACCTTGAGATAGAACTGTTGGTTCTGCATGTTCATCCCTAGTGATGTTCAAATCTGGTGAGGTTGGCTGGGTATCCTTGTTGAGATGTTTATTTTATCTCTAGGTGTGTTTCCCTTTTGTCTGTTTTGTCAGTATAAGCATAAACATGGCATACATGCATATGCATGGCATCTAAGCATCTTTGCTACTATTCTGGTGTTTACCTGTTTCGTTTACTTTGGCATTTATTCCCCAAGTTACTGGGTCTGTCTCTTCTCTCCAAATAGAGTTGTCAGCCCTTAGGCATAAAGCGCCCATCCTTCCTAAATTCCCCACAGAGTTTGATCCTCGTGGATGATGGTTGCTTCAGTTATCTTTTCCATGTTTGGATAATATAAATCCCCATTTCAGTTCATTCCTCAATGGTTGGTTTCTTGTTTGACCATTTTTTTCTAGCTTGTTCCTAGATTAAACTTTGGTCCCTGGAAAATGTTGCTTTTGAACCTGATTAGATCACCGAACCTAATTTGAGCGTGCATTTATTTTGCACTGTGTCCCGGAGAAATAATCTTTTACAGATCCTCGTTGAAGACAAAATCTATTTTCCAGCGGCGTTGTGGTAACAACATCTCCTAGGAATTTATACTCAACAAGTGGCAGTCTCATTGAGAAGCTTGTTTTGGTCATTACTACCTTTAAGACGATAAGTGGCAGTCTCTCCTGAGAAGCTTATTTGTCTTTGGTGTTTCCTTAAGCTTTTTGTGACGATAAGTGGCAGTCTCTCCCGAGAAGCTTATCCCTCCTTGTTGTTATTCAACCTTTTATGGTTACAATTGTTGTTACCCTCGATCAGTCATTTGACATTAACCTTTTTGATGATGACTTTCAAATGCATATTTTTCCATTAACCCCTTTGATGAGATTCCTATTTGAGGTTATTCTTTCTATCAATCTTTTAATGATGTAGCCTGAGATCAGGTTATTCTTTCAGTCAATCTGTTGTCAATGTGTTCCTTTGTATAAGTATTTATTCTGTTAATCCTTTGACGATAATAATGTTTGGTGAATGGTTTCTTTCTGCCAATCCTTTGACGATGATAATGATTGGTGAATTATTTCTTTCTGTCGACCCTTTTTGACAATGTATTCTGAGCTCAAGTTGTGTACCTTCGGATATGTTTTGGTTTCTTTCTATCAATCCCTTGACGATGTATTCCAAGCTCAGGTTGTGTACCTTTGGATATGTTTTTGTATTCTTTTTGTCAATCTGTTGACGATGTGTTCTTTCGGACATGTGTTCATTATGTCAATCCTTTGACGATGATAATGATTGGTGAATTGTTTCTTATTGTCAACCCTTTTTGATGATGTATTCCGAGCTTAGGCTATGTACCTTCGAATATGTTTTGGTTTCTTTCTGTCAATCTTTTGAGGATGTATTATGAGCTCAGGTTGTGTACCTTCGGATATGTTTTGGTTTCTTGCTGTCAACCCTTTTTGACGATGCATTCTGATCTCAGGTTGTGTACCTTCGGATTTGTTTTGGTTTCTTGCAGTCAACCCTTTTTGACGATGTATTCCAAGTGCAAGTTTTGTACCTTCTGACATGTTTTGTTGTTTTGTTCTATCAACCCCTTAATTAAGACTCTCAAGTTTACGTATCTTTCCATCAACTCCTTGATGATACCGCTCATTTTTGAACATGTTCTTTCCCTAGTGGAGACCACTTTCCCGGTTCTACCTCTAGTGAGGATCCATTCCTTCTAAAGTGCCAGCCAGTCATTGCTTGAACTTATTGATTAACTACTCTGGATATTCCCCAGTAGAAACCTTCTCTTGGTTCAACCTCCAGTGAGGCATCTTCCTCTAGAGTATCATTCTGGTCATGCCAGATCATATGTTCAATCATTTTATGTTTCCCTAATTATTTCAGCTTCCCCTGTGTTGTTGTCATCTCTAGTGAGTGGTTACTCATTGTGTCGCCTCTTTCCCTGTTTGCTTTCGTTTTTGTCTGCATCTTTGCATTTTTTGCATTCCATCATGTTCATCATGATAGGGTTCATTGCATGTCAGTATTGCACTTTAGTTGTTCTTTGTCCATAGTATAGCATGTCATTGCATCTAAGGGCAACATTTTTGGTTATCTGTATTTAAATACCTTTCACCATGATTTCACAAGGATTTTCATCAATCATGTTATCCGGTAAAGATATTTAAATAGGGGCAATTGTCACACCCCAAATTTTATCCTCAGATTCTCTGATCATTTTCATATCATTTTAAGTCAGTCATCTTTATATTTACAATTATGTTAGTTCATTAGTCAATAATCATGCTTTCGTTCCGTTTAACTTTTGTCATATGATATTATCTTGATTTTTGTCCGTTTTGTTCCATAGATTTTTTTATCTCATTTTTATTTATTCAATTTTCAGACATGTTCTTTACATTTAGTCTTATTTTAGAGTTTGTAGAACTTTATGTTTGTTTTAATTTAGAAATTTTATTTATTTGCAATTCCATTTTTTTAAAATATATTTCCCTTTCAAATTACTAATAATTATTTCTTTTATTTTTACAAAATACAAATTTAGTTTTCCTAATATTTCTTTTTCTTTCAAATTATTTCTTTATTTTTACAAAATTCAAATTCAATATTAATACATGAAGTCCAAGTTTTTAATTTATTATTATTATTTTATTTTTTATTATCATTTTTATTATTAATTTTTATTAGTATTATTTTATTACTATTATTAGTTATTTCATTTATGAGTCCATAAGAGAGGACAAACTTCAATTAGTTAATATGTCTTGCTACATCATCTGCCAAACATAATTACAGCAAGATGTATCATCATTCCAAAAAAATTCCACTACACTCCAAACTTTGCACCATAGTTAACATTTCTTGCTGCCACACTGCTGCTACAAGCTACCTCACAAAACTCCTTTTTTTCACCAAAACAGACCTGCATCGATCCCCACCCCATGCCTTGCAAAACGATGTAAACCTGCAATGCTCATAAAAAACAGACTTCATATTACATTACATCAGGACCACCATTGAGGAAAGAAGAAAGAATAGAAATTTCAAACAAGGAAAAGATGAAGTGGTTTCTTCGTGAACCTCTTCTTCAAAATCCTCACTGCACCACCAACTGAAAACCACTCTTAATCCAACAACATCACAACAATCCACATCAACCCACATCAACAAATAATGAAGTAAAACAGCAGAAGAAGAGGAAACTCACTCAAAAAAGTATTGCAAATTTTTGGTGTGAATGCTTCACACGCACCGTATCGGACAACAACAGGCTAAAATTGCACCTGCTTATTGGCTTTTGAAGAACAACACAAACCAACTGCCTCCCTTCACCATCTACCATATCGCTGATGACGAGAGCGCAACCATATCTTCGTCGAACAACAAACTCAAACTCTTCTCCACCTTCTTCTTCGACACCTTTTCACTACACAAAACAAACACATTATAATACAGCCACTGTAATCATTCATTACTCAAAAACCAACATAACCTTAAATCCCTTTTCACACTTTCATCCCAAAAAACCAGTTTTCGACATTATCACCTAACCCTTTACACCTTCGAAACCTCTGTTTAAACCAAATCCAAATAAACCCAAATCACAGACTCGCTCAGAGAGATTGAGTAGAATAAGAAGATTGGTCGAAACAACCACCCAAAATTAGAACCACACGAACCTGTAAAGAGGCAATTCGAACTGAAATCGAGAAACATTGAGAGAGAAGGAATAACAAGAACGAAGGGAGATCGCGAGACAAGAACATAGTGAGGGAAAGTGACTGCGTTTGAAAACCGCTTTCAAAAATTGCGTCTGGGCAGTCCTTGGATGATGATGTTCTGAGCAAAAAAAAGTCATTTGCAATACCATTTTCTTGTTTTTAAACGTAAGATGCAGTATTGAGGTCTACCCTATTTTTCTTTGTTTCTTATTCTTATCTTGACTGAGTTGGGCTTAGGTCCAAGTGCTTTGATTATTCACACTCCCATCAGACATACACACCTCCTTTTGGTCAAGCTTTGACTTGTTTTAGGCCAAATTTGTGAATCCCAATCGTATTGAATCGATACACCCTTGCTATTAATTAACTCCCCTCCAATTTTTTAGTTTATTTTAGTTATTTAGTTTTTTTTTAATTAGAATTTAGTTAGTTATTTTTAGTTAATTAGTTTTTAATTAAATTTTAGTTTAATTAGTTAATTTATTTTTTTTATTTAGAATTAATTGATTAGGTTTTAATTAGATTATAGTTTATTAGTTAATTAGTTCTTTTATTAGAATTTAGTTAGTTAGTTTTAGTTAATTAGTTTTTAATTAGATTTCAGTTTAATTAGAATTTTGTTAAATTAGATTTTATTTTTAGTTAATTCTTAAATTAATCATGACATTTCCGTATTTTCATTTTAGTTAATTCATGATGTTCAATTTTGAAGTTAATTCTTGTTGCTTTTGGCTGTGATTAAATCCCGATTTTGATGTCCTATCTTTTGAGCTTTTGACTTGTCTGAGCATTTATTGTATATATTGCTATTCATCTTACACTTGATACTCGAGGTTTATCTCTTTGTCTCTCAGTTGCTTGTTCTTTTTCCAAAGGAAATGATCCCTCTCGTTGACTGCCATGTCATGTAGGATAGCCTTGTTCATCTTTCCCCTGAGACCTTGTGAGAGTCTTTCCTGTTGTAACCTAGTTTAGGTTTAGAGTCACTGCACTCCATGTAAGTGTCATGGTTATGAACACTTAATATCCCCCTTGGAACCTTGATCGTTATCAAGAGTTCCTCATCCCTAGTTAGCCGAACTATAGAGGCTCTGATTTCTTATTCCTAGTCAGGATACGTAGGCACAAGATGCGATATCTTGTCGAGCCCTCTAATCACTAACAACTAACAACTAACTCCCTTATCTCACGCCGCCGCACGATTGATACTAGTTTACCTTACCATTGATCATAGCCCTAGGATTGGAGTCGCCGCACTCCATATAAGTGTCATGGTAAAAAACACTTACTTTTCTTGTTTAGCTTAACCTTAGGTTTGGAGTCTCCGTACTCTATGTAAGTGTCATGGTGATGAACACTTACTTTATTTAGTTAGTTTTTCAACTTAGACTTAGAGAGTTTGTGAACTCTATGTAAGTGTCATGGTTATGAACACTTACTTCCCCCTTGGAACCTTTACCACAGTCAAGATTTCCTCACACCTAGTTAGGTGAACTACAAATGCTCTGATTCCATCCAAGTCAGGATACGTAGGCACGAGATGCGACGTTTTGGCGAGTATACTTTGTATATACCCCCAGATCTTTACCTTAGCACCTTTCCCTTAGCAAGAAAACTTTAGCATAACACAAACACTAATAAGAGGTTCATGTAGAGTACTACAGATACTTAGGATACTAATACCTTCCCTAGGTATAACCAACCCCCAAACCTTAGATCTCTAGCTGTGTTGTTACATAGCGCACTTAGGGTTTTCTTTAGATTTTTACCCATTCCTTTAGATAAATCAAAGCTCGGTGATGAACTTAATGGTTTTTTTATTTAAGTTAATTAATAGCTTGATATCTGATTCTCACCGCAACACTTTCCTCTCACCCAATCATGGGAACATGGGATAAAAATTTTCTTGAGCAGGGAGAAATCACTGTCAATAGCTGATCCACGCACCCTTAGAAATAGGGATTCAATGATCCATCATTGAATGAATGGGGGATGACCTTTTTTACGGAAACTCTAGGCCCAATACCTCTATATATACCTCAGCCCCTAATAGGAGAAATGGTAGGTCCTAATTCATATACTTATACCTAAGCATCCAACACATATATAAAGTCTCTAACCTCATGTGAGAAGGTCCTCTAAACACCACCATACAGAGCTTCTCACCTCTGTGGGCAATCCATAACCACCTCAAATTATTATAAACCTACTAAGGCCTCTAAGTAGCCCTACCCTTGCATAGGTAAAAAACACGCTTATAGTTTTTGACTAGTACAATAGGATCCACCGTGGGGCTCTGGTAAAATTAACATGGCCTGTACCTCTTTCATTCTCCCTCTTTCTATCTTCCCTATGAAGATGGCTGAAAAAACTCTACACTCAAACACAAACACCGTAGGCGTGGGTTTCACTGATGGAATGATTATTGGTTTTTGAACCATCTTTACTAGTCATTTTGGCTTATCATTTTACCTCTTTTTGTACGATTTATTTCCTTTTATCGTATTTTATACTTTGGTTGTGATTTTTTATTGTTTTGAAGGTCTAATCAGTGTTCGAGGTGAAAAAGAATTGAAAATGAGCAAAACATGGAAAAATATCAAAAGTCAGAAAATCCTTATACAAAATCCAGAGGGCTGCTATGCCCACCCTTAGCAGTTGTTATGGGTCGTAGCAGTAAGGCCCTAGGAGGTCCCCATTTTTAAATTCTAGTACGAAAACTAGAGGCTTGCTACAGCCACCCGTAGCAGAAGGGCGACTTGCCTTTTTTTGGTTCCTTTTTTGGACCAATTCTCATATTTTTGGATCTTTGGCATGATTAGATATGAGATATTTTGATGTAATGGCTATTGAACAATGAGATTGTATCCTAGTTTTAGGTTTTTCTATAAAACCCATAGTTAGTTGTGAGTTTCAGAGTTCCAATTTTGTTTTCCAAAATTTCTACATATTTTATTTGTCTTTGTGTCCGAGTCTCCATTGGAGCATTGGATTAAAGCTTATTAATTTAGGTTTTCTTCTTCTTTTTTTCGTTACAATTGCTTGTATAATTCAATTGTTTATTATGAATTCATCTGTGAACATCGATTTGATTGTGTTTTCCCTCACCATGAGTGAGCAGTCCATTAGGGACTAGGAGTTATGGGGATCATCTTATAACCATTTATATGATTTGTCACAATTCGATTACGAGAGTATATTGTCTATATTTATTTTAATACCTGAGTTCATGCATTCCATCCTTTGTACGAAAGTAAAGTGTTCTCCGGTACTAACTCTAGTCTGAAAGGCTTTGTGCCGATACTGGAGCGCAGGTTTTTAAACAAACAATTCCAATACAACGAAAGCGCTTTGATGAATTTGAGAAAGTTTTATAACTGAGCAAAAGTAGCGAATCATTAACGAATAACCTGATTGTGTGTAAGTGGACGGATGATTTTTCATCGATAGGGTAACGCGTTGGCGATATAAGGTGTTGCTGACATTCATCTATTTTCTATAAATTGTGTCAAATTTATCATAATAGAAGAGACTCGGATTACATGAACGTGTCAGAGTGAGAACCATAACCCTAAATCATGTTTGCCTCAATTTTGATTTAAGTGATTTTCCAATTAATCTGTTTTCATATAAGTGCTTTTTATTTAATCTCTTTTTACCAAATCTCAAATTATTGATTCCTCTAGATATACATCGATATAACTAAATTTGTTACTTAAACCATTGGTCTCTGTGGTTCAATAACTTTGTACTGCTTTGCACAACCGTGCACTTGCGTCGTGTCAAGTTTTTGGCGTCGTTGTTGGGGAGCGATTGCGTTTGATATTGAATTACTATTTAATATCCGTATAGACTAGAGTTTTATTTTTCTCTATTTATTTTGTTGTAGTTCTCGCTGCTCTTGTATGCGAAGAACTCGTTCAGTTGGGAATTTAGTCAAACTTGTAAAGGAAATCAAATGTTTCTTATGTGAGACGCTGGAATCTTAGACAAAAAGCGATGGTTGAACCAGTACTTGACACTAAGCCTCTTAAGGATTATGTGATTCCTACCGAAGAGGAACTACATCATAGTATTGTGAACCCACCAATTGGGGTAAATAATTTTGAACTAAAACCTTCTTTGATTGGTATGGTGAAACAAAATCAACTTTCCAGGTTACCGTCTGAAAAATCGGACCTTCATGTTTCTATGTTTATTGGTAATTATGGTACTGTTAAGGCTAATGGCAGTGACCAAAATGCTATCCTCCTCCATTTATTCCTTTTTTCTTCGAGAGATTGTTCGCAAGCTTGGCTTCAATTCTTTCCTGCGAATTTAATTACTTCTTCGACTCAATTGAAAGCGGGATTTATTGCGTGGTACTTTCCTCCAAGCAAAATGGCCCAAGTTTGGAACGATATTAATAATTTTAGTCAAGAATAGGGGGAATAATTGTTAGACGAATGAGAGTGTTTTAAGGAATTATTAAGACTGTGCCATTTTTCACGGGCTTAAGAAATGGATGAATATCCATACTTTTTATAATTTTACTCCACAAGGATGACCTTAGATGCGGCTTTTGACGGAGCCCTCGTCAATAGTCCTTAAGATGTAGCCTATAATCTTATATAAGAGATGGCAAAAAAGTACAACTCATGGGGAAGTGGGCGGCAAGTTGCCGCTAAGCCTACCTCTAAGACCGATGGTCTTTATAAGGTTAATTTGTTTGACCATATGAACGCAAAGGCGCATGCCCTTTATCAAAAGATAGAGAGTTGCTTATGTTACCCCTTCTACTCTCTATTGTGAGATATGCATAATTAATGGGCACATTGATAGAGATTTCCAAATGATCCTTGCTAAAGGACCCACTTAAGAAAATGTCAATTTTCTGAACAACAACCAATAGAATAATCCATATTCTAAAACCTATGACGCAGGGTGGCGAGATCGACCTAATTTCTTTTATAGGAACAACAACCCCTATCAAGCTATGGGATCACCGGTTTCCAAAACGTTATGCCAACTGAGCCTAAGAAATCCAACTTAGAACTTTTGATGGAAAAATTCGTGATGACGCAAAATCGTCAGAACGATGAAATTAGAAATCAAAGCCTTCTCACCAATGAGGCACTTAGGAAGTTGACACTAAGATTGACGATATTTCCACCCATAACAAAATGTTTGAGACTCAAATCTCCCAAGTAGCTCAACAATAAGCTGCTACCTCCGTCTCTTCCAGGTCATTTTTGGGGCAACCCGAGCAAAATCCCAAGGGACATTTAAATGTTATGATAACTCATAATGGTAAGCAAATGGGTAGTTTTAGTGATAGAGAAGAAGAGGTTGAAAAGAGTGTTATAACACCACCTAAAAAGGAGGTTGTTTAAGAGGTTGAGAAGGAAGAACCCTATGTTTCTACTCCTACCTACAAACCTATTATCCCTTTCCCACAAAGGCTTGTGAATTCCAAAGTGGAAGCCTAGTTCAAAAAGCTCGTGGAAATTCTTAAAAAGATCCACCTCAATATGCCTTTCATTGAGGCAGTAACTTAAATGCCCTCCTACACTAAGTTCTTTAAAGAGATTCTTTCCAATATAATGAAGTTAGAGGACCGTGAAATTATGGCTATGACTATTAATAATAGTGTTGTGATCCAAAATATAGTTATTCCTAAGCTCAAATATGGTTTCTCTATCCCTTGGAAAATAGGAACCATGGAATTTGAGATAGCAATTTTTGATTTAGAGGCTAGTGTTAGCTTAATGCCATTGTTTGTGTGTAAGAAGTTATACTTGGAAGAGATGAAACTGACTAATGTGTCTCTAAAACTTGCAGATAGATCAGTTAAGTACCTCATATGTGTGTTAGAAGATGTTATAGTGAGAGTTAGAGAGTACTATGTGCCAGTAGACTTTGTCATAATGGACATCGACGAGGATTTCCAAATCCTGATAAGCTTAGGTAAGCTCTTCTTATCTACGACGGGGGGCATCATCAATGTCAAGAGAGGGAAGTTGAGTTTTGAGGTAGGAGAAGAAAAGGTTGAGTTTATCGTAGCAAAACTTTTGAGAAACCTTCATTAAGGGATTATTTTTGTCTAGTGGATTTGATCACGGGTTGTGTTCAAGAGAGAGCATCAAAGCCTCCCCTAACTAATAAGTTAGAAGAGTTCTTACTTGATAGTGCCAAAGTTGAGAAAGATAACACCAAAGCTATGGTTTATAGAGAATTTATGGACAAGAGTATCAATCTTAATAACCAAGGTTTACGAGCACCTATTGTGAAAGGTGATAAACCCAAAACCCATAGACCTCGTCTAGGGTTGAAAAAGAGTAGGTCTAAGGAGAAGAAAGGAGTGAAAGAGAATGTCCATGAAAAAATGGACCAAAAAATGAGCCTACGCATAGGAGGAAGAAAAGGGAAGAGAGATGCATGAAATGGATGGCTAGAGTTAGTTGGTTCGTGAAAATATCTAAGGGATATGTTAGGGACTCTATCTTGAAGGAAGCACCCTCCTGAGTTTGAGGGTGTAGGTGGTCGAGCTAAACGACCTTAAAAAAAACTCCTGAGCTTTTTGCACTAATTTGTTTTCTTGGTATTTTCTTTTTATTTCAGTTAATAAAAATCTCACAAAGACAAAGTCAAACAAACAATGAATGTTGAAAAAAGTCAAGATAAATCAATAAAGGAATCGTTCCTGAAAGGATCCCAAAATAACATAAACAAAGAAAGTTTCCCATATAAAAACCAGGGGCTTGCTACGGGTGGCCATAACATGTGCTACAGGCCATGGCAACCCTATTCCACAAACCTTTAAAATCCAACGCCTTCCATGAGAATCAGCACCTTACTACGGGCCGTAGCAAGGCCAATGGACCAAAAGTAAAAAAACAAAATCAAATTTTCTTGGGTCCCACACACCTCTCCCTCACCCCAATCATCTCCAATTATTCTTCTTTAAAGCCCTAAAATCTGAATTATAATCCCTATTACCACAAATGTTTCTCTCTCCAGGCCTATCATATCCTTCAATTCTCCCACTTTCTTCCATAATTTCTCAAAAACCTCCTTTGTTACACAACAAAAAGCTCTCACCTTTAACCACTTCCCAACCCCAAATCCTAAACCACCTTCACAAAACCTTCATCAACCATCACCTCGATCACACTTCCAGGCATGAAAATTCTAAAAGACACACTTTGAGTTTTTCAACTTCAACCAACAATGGCACCGAAGAGGAACAATAAGGGCAAGCAAGTAGCAGAGTCATCAAGGCCTCATAAGAGAGGAAGCACTAGATCTTCCAACCCTCACAATACTTTCATTGAGGACGACTCTCAAGCTAAGAGGTACTCCACTCTCATCAAGTGGAAGATCACTCCATCAAGGTACATGTGCGAAAGCATACTCACTACCCTTGGTCTTAAAGCCAGAGTAAATAAAATGTTCCACTCTATAAAGTTTCTTGATTTTATGCAAAGGGTAGTGCCAACCTCTGAGCGCATCACCATTGAATTTTTAAGCACATTGGATTTCAAATTACAAAAGAAGTGGATTGGTGGCATGAGATACTATTATGTTACTCTCAAGTTCCATCTCTTTAACCAAAACCAAGAATTGGGTGTGGAAAAGTTGGGGCACATCCTTCAATTGCCCATGTATGGTTCAGGAGATGTCCCAAAAGGATTTAATGTTAAAAGCTTTTGGCATGCTATTTCAAGTGACCCATTTTATACCGTTGTGGAGGTGAAAGCCTCCACCATCCAAAACTCATGCTTTCTAGTACGCCCAAAAGGTGCTTGCTTTCACCTTTTTTGTACGAAGTGATAACACTGGTGTGGACTCCCAAAGGGGGATTTTTTTTTAGGAAAATTTTCTCGCACGGCTAACTATTTAGGAAAAGTTGCTCGTGCGGCCACTTGAGGCATTTCGATTGGGGAGTATGATTACCCAATTTTCAGAGCACCTTATGTTTGAGTTTAACTTGGTCGAGAACTGTATTATTAAGGGGATGAATAAGGTTCACATGGATACTTTTGTGCATCAAGATATGATTTATATTAATGGTAACACCTATATGATGATGATCTGTAACGAGGTTATTCTTAACTTGTGAAACCCAAGAAAGGTTAGGAATGATATTACGTATAATTGTCTCTACCAAGCGGGCTTCCCCTCTCCGAATAACTCATCCGAGGAAGAGGATGAGCTCGATCTTACTACCCATGTTGCAGGTATAACATGATGCAGGTACAACGATAGAAGATAACATTTTCTCCTACCTAATCTTCCTACCCCAAATTAAGTTGGGTCTTCGAATGAAAATCAAGATAGGTGGGTAAAAATTCAATGCATGAAGGTTGAGTAAGTTAGGCAAGGAGTAATCTTGGATGATGTCTAAGTGATGTGCGACAACTCATGTTGCGCTTCCCACCTCCCGAGTGAGGTTCTTGTAATTTTACTCCCTCTTGCTTGCGCTAAAACATTGAGGACAATTGGTTCAAGTTGTAATACCCTATATTTCCTTAAATGCTCTATTGGGTGTTAGTTGAGATCAATTGAGTTTCTATGCACTCTAACTTATGTTAGTTTGAATAATTGAAGCTCTTAAGTGCTCTAAATGTTATAAGTTGAGACCAATCGAGTGGCTTGTGAACTCTGAGGAGATCAATTATTGATAAAAGAGATAAACCAATATTAATAAGTAGAAGAGAGGATATTTTCATAACCTTAGTATTTGGTCAATTGGTGTCAGATGACAAAATATCAAATGGAGATAATTATGTTCTTAACTATTATTATATTATATTATATTATATTATATATATATATATATATATATATATATATATATAATATATATATATATATATATATATATATATAATATATATATATATATATATATATATATATATATATATATATATATATATATATATATATATATATATATATATATATATATATATATATATATATATATATATATATATATATATATATATATATATATATATATATATATATATATATATATATATATATATATATATATAGTGGGGATCAACATACTCCAAGAGTAAGTTTTTTTAACTTACTCCACATCATAGCCTTTAAATTGAATTTAATCTAGTAGTTAAATTAACATTTTTACTTATAACCATTCGATTAAACATAATTTAAAGGCTATGATTGTGGAGTAAGTTATAAACACTTACTCTTGGAGTAAGTGGATCCTCACTCATATATATATATATATATATATATATATATATATATATATATATATATATATATATATATATATATATATATATATATATATATATATATATATATATATATATATATATATATATATATATATATATATATATATATATATATATATATATATAATATATATATATATATATATATATATATATATATATATATATATATATATATATATATATATATATATATATATATATATATATATATATATATATATATATATATATATATATATATATATATATATATATATATATATATATATATATATATATATATACATATATATATATATATATATATATATATATATATACATATATATATATATATATATATATATATATATATATATATACATATATATATATATATACATATATATATATATATATACATATATATATATACATATATATATATATACATATATATATATATATATATACATATATATATATATATATATATATATATATATATATATATATATATATATATATATATATATATATATATATATATATATATATATATATATATATTTGGTGGAAAAGAATAGAAAGAAGTTGGTAAGAGAAAAGAAGAAGAAAACCTAGAAGTGGAAGAAGAAGAAGACTTCATCATTCGTCATCTTCATCATCAATCTTATTCATCTTCATCTTGTTCTAGAGGTGAGTTTCATTAGATAGTATAACATTGGGAGGGAAGAAAAGCATGTTTTGGGAATTTAGGTTTTGTGTGAAAACATGATTAAATATGAATTTGATGTTGATACATGTTATTTTGATGAATTCCATGCTTAAATCATGTCATACTACGTTTATTTGGGTGATTGTATGCTTCATAAACAAGTGAGTATGATTTTTGGCCATGGTTGCATCCATTTTCACGTTGCTGGAATTCTGAATCCTCGTATGGGTCGCAGTGCGAGCTCTAGACGACCAACTTTTCTGCTACGCTCGCTGTGCGAGCTTCAACGAACAGAAAGCGAGTTGCTCGATAACTGCTTACTATGCGACCAAGGTGACTTTTCTGTTCATCCATCACCATGCCTTAGGTTCATTGTGCAAAGAGAAAGTGAACCGGCCTCGCTTTAGGATCAATGTGCGACCATGACATAATCCTATTTTCCCCATTTTGTTTCCTTTATAACTTTTGAACTGCAACTCAGGTTGAGGTACAGTCGAAAGCGTTGGAAAGTTATATGCATCGGTTTGATAGAATGGCCTTAAATTTAAAGAATATGGAATATTATGTGAATAGGTTAAAATGAACATCTAGTGTGGTACTGAGCACTATGTGATTGGTTTGATCTTTGGTGAGGGGCTTGGATCCGAAAGACCTATCTATCATGTGATCACAAATTAACCAAGAATGTCGGTAGAGGAACAATGATGATTTTAAGCCTTATGTGAGATATTTATGCTTGATGCACTATAATATTTTACTGTATATGTTTATACATGATATATACAAATGTGATTGTGTGATAACATGCTTAAAAGACTATAAGAATGGTAAAGAAACCCTTGATGCTAACTAATGAAATTATTTAGTAAGATGATTAGGTCGTGATGAATAACATAGATTGCAATGCTTGTGCAAGGATGCCTAGGTGTGTATCATTGGCAAGTGGTTGTCTAGTTGTAAGGAGAGCTTTGTATGGAACATTTATGGTTTTATTGTTTATGGTTAAGGTGAATCCAATGCCTTATGATTGTCGAATACAATCACGCTATCCTTAGTGGTTACATAAGCGAATGGAGCTTATGGGTAAAGGAACTTGTGATAGGGTACAACCCATGAGAAGTGACGATTCTTAAGGTTGATGTTATCCCTTAGAATTCGAATCCATTAGACCCTATCTTATGCTTTATCATGTAGTCAGAAACAATCCCTTGCGATGTGTCATTCCATGTTTTGAGGCTTATATAAAGCGCTCCCCAGGAATGTACGTACTATTCTTTGATAAGTATCCATAACCCGTGTCGAGAACTCTTGTGTGGGTTGGCCAGGGAAAGTTACTTATTAGATAGGTATTTGTGACCCGTGTCGAGAACTCTTGTGTCGGTTGGCTGGGGAAAGTTACATATGAGCTAGATATCCATGATCCGTGTCGAGAACTCTTGTGTAGGTTAGACGGGGAAAGATATCTATACTACAAGGATCTGTGACCCGTGCCAATAACTCTAGACGTAGGATTGGCCAGGGAAAGATGCCTTGGTAAGGTTTCCGATTAGTGGTTGTTTAAGTTGATAAACTCAAGAGGCATGTTTTCATACATTGCAAACTGTGTGAACTCAAATCTTATCCCTTTCCTCTTTTGACTTAAGATATGGCTAGAACCTTGTAGAGCCAAGTGAACCTAAAAGATAGGGGAACTCACTAAGATTATTAACTTACCCCATTATTGTTGTTGTTTTTCAGGTATTGTTTGCAAGTTTAGTTTGCATGTGGAGCATTGCTCGGATGTTTCAAGAGAAGCTTAGATTATGCTTATTTTGATATGCTTTGTGTATTGTATATCGCGTACAATGAAGGATATTGTACTTAGATCTTAGTTTTTATTATTTTGGCACTTTCCATACCTTGTACCATAGGTCGTTTCATGTTTTATAAATGGTCAAGTATGTAAATTATGCCAATAGACACTTATGATTGGTGTCAGTACTAGATAATAACTCTTGTATGGTATTATTCTAGATATATATTATACATGGCGTTACACAAATTTTTTATGGGTTGGGGGGGGGGGGGGGGGGGTTGAGTACTTATTTACTTTTATCTTTTTGTTTTTATTTTCTTGTACTTTTATGTTTAAGCTTTTTTTGTTCTTTAGTTATTCCCGCATTTTTCTTTTTCAAAAGACCAAAATTTCAAAAAATTCCCGAACTAGGACCGTGTAAAAATTTATTTTCTTGAAAAGCTTCGATTTTGAGGAAACCAATAAAGTACATAGAGTTAGAGGGATGAAAGGCTAAAGACTAGGTACATTGAGAAAGGCTGACAACTTAGGTATTACCCGAACAACCTAGGTTCCCTGAAGTAGGACGCGAGTCTAATGTGTAGATTTGTGCCATAGACTCAACTTATGAGAAGTTTTCCATGGTTAGGTTATAATGACAATTCGACATAAATTAGACTTGCATGCATGTATTATTGGTTGGGAAACAAATAATTTTATCACAAAAATGATGAAAATGCGGTAAAAGGAAACTACACCTTCTAAGTTGGGTAATCGTCACCCAATTATTTAGCCTAATCATGGTTGAACCTTAAACATTATCCTAAAGTGGACAAATAAGCGCACAAAAGTGTGTAACTTCATCGAAAAACTATAATAAATTAAAAATGGTGTCTGAACAAAACATTTCTACTAGTCTCGTGCATGTGACGACAAAAATAATTCTAATTGCCTTAATTTGATTTTCCAAATGAAAGGGGTGAAATAGAAAAATATACTTAAGAATAAAGCATAGTTGGAGAGGTGTCTGAAAGGGAGACTTAGGTTTGTTGTTTTACCATGGTTAGTGTTCTTGTGAATACCTTTGTTGCCAAGTGATTCATGAGAGAACTAGGCTTAGTCGATCGGAATGAAAACTCTCGTATCACTACTGGTAACTTCATTTTCATATGCTTTCTCATGTAGTGAACCACTTGATCCAAAAATTTGCATAAGCAAGCTTTGTTGCTTGAGGACAAGCTACAATCTAAGTTTGGGAGAGTTTGATACATGGTTTTTGTACAGTCTTTACTAGTCATTTTTACTTAGCATTTTATTATTTTTTGTCTGATTCTGTTAACCATATTTTATGCTTTGGTTGTGTGTTTTTACCAGTTTTAGGGTCTAATGAGTGTTCAAGGTGAAAAAGGATTAAAAAAATGAGCAAATCGTGAAAAATTGTCAAAAGCCAAAAAATCCACATACAAGATCCATAGGACTGCTACGCCTACCCATAGCAGCTGCTACAAGCCATAGTAGCAAGCCCCTAGGAAGTTGCCAACTTTGGAAGTCTAGTACAAGAAGTAGAGGTCTACTACGAAAACCCGTAGTAGCTGTTACATTTCGTAGTAGGAGGGCGAGATACCTTTTATTTCTTTCCTATTTTAGACTGATTCCCATGTTTTTGGATTTTGGCATTATTAGACATGAGATATTCTGATGTAATGGCCATTGAACAATAAAATTTTATCCCATTTTTAAGTTTTTGTATAAAACTCACAGTTAGTTGTGAGTCTCAGAGTTCTAGTTTTATTTTCCAAAAGTTTTTACGTACTTTATTTGTCTATGTACTCAAGTCGCTATTGGAGTATTGGATTAAAGCTTATCAATTCAGATTTTCTTATTTTTTTATTACACTTTTTTATATATCTTAATTATTTATTATAAATTCATCTGTGAACATCAATTTGATTGTTTTTAGTCCATTAGGGACTAGGGGCTATGGGAATCATGTTATGACTGTTTATATGATTTTTCACAAGTCTAATATGAGATTATTTTGTCTATATTTATTTTAATACCCTAGCTCATGTATTCCAACCCTTCTAAGAATGTAAATTTTTCTCAGGTACTAACCGTAGTATGAAAGGATATGTGTCGATACCGAAGCACAGATTTTTAATCAAATAAACCCAATACAGCGAAAGTGCTTAGATGAATTTGAGAAAGTTTTATAGATGAACAAAAGCAACGAATCTTTGACGTATAATTTGGTCATGCAAAAGTAGACGAATTATTCGTCATCGATAGTGCAATGCGCTGGCAAAAATAGGTGTTGCCGACATTTATCTATTTTCTATAAATTTTTCAAAACTCTCGCAGTAGAAGTGACTCGGATTGTATGAATGTTTCAGAGTGAGAACCATAATCCTAAGTCTTGTTCGCCTCCATTGTGATATAAGTGATTCTCCAATTAAGTTGTTTTCTTGTAAGTGCTTTTTATTTAAGGTTTTTTTACAAAAATTATTGATACCTCTAGATATACATCAATAGAACGTAATTTGGTACTTAAATCATTGGTTTCTGTGATTCAATAACTTTTTATACTTTGCACAGGCATGCACTTGCGGCATGTCATGGAGATATCTCTAGCTCTTCCATAAGGAAATGCACAAGAAAGGTGTTTGCAGCAGATGTAATGTATCCTGGTTTCCCCAAGGGCGCACGGGGGAACACATGGGTTAACATCACTTTTTTTGGTAAGGATGCCAATTGAGTAAACCCTCACAAAAATGACCCCCCAATCATCACTGTGCAACATGGCAATTAGGAGATCAAACAAGTCTTGATAGATCCTTGTTGCTCTACTGACATCTTGTTTTGTGAGGCTTTCCAAAAACTGTAACTCAATCCTAACGAAGTTAAAGTGTTTAGTGGTTTGTTAATAGGATTTTCATGAGAATAGGTATAAGTAAAGGACCATGTGACCCTATAGACTACATGTGGAGAGGGACTAAATAATAAGGAAATTTTCAGCTACCTCATTGTAGATTACATGTCGCCATATAACATCATCCTTAGGCGACCCACCATCAATGCTTTATGTGCGATCATTTCCACCATATTCTTAGTTCTGAAATACCTACTTCCTAGAGAGCGAGTCGGTACAATCCGAGGAGACCAACATATTGCTCAAGAATGTTACTAGAGTAGCTTGGCAACAAAGAGGGAAGAGCACGCCTTTGTTGGTGTACCCCTTTATAAAGTTCTAAATGCTGACCTTGATTATTGGAATCCTAAATTGGGTATGGATCGAGATGGAAAGACTTACACCCACTAATGACTTGAAGGAGTTCCAAATAGGCCCTTTGTCCCATCAGGTGACAAAGATAGGAATTTCACTTATCCAGAAAGAAGGACACGGGCTAGTCGACCAAGTAAGTAAAAATTTCAACTTGTCCGCTTAGGCCCCCTCGGATGTGTATGGGATAGACACTAAAGTGGGGAGCCATAACCTTGCCATCCACCCTTCTGCCAAACCTGTGATGTAAAGGAAGTGGGAAGTTGGCAAGGAAAAGAAGGAAACCATTGACGAGGAAGTAGGCCAACTATCTGACGTGGGGTTTATTACATAAACAAAATACCCTACCTGTCTAGCCAGTGTGGTCTTAGTACGAAAAGGGAACAACATATGGCACATATGTTTAGACTTTACCGATCTGAACGTCGCCTGCTCTAACAATCCGCATCCACTACCAGGCATGGATTTCCTTATCGAAGGGACCTCAGGATACCACATGATGAGCTTCATAAATACATAATCGAGTTATAACCATATTTGGATAGACCCTCTAGACACTACCAAAACATCCTTCATGTCGAATCATGATACTGCAATGTCATGTCCTTTGACATAAAAATGTTTGCACCACCTATCAGTGACTTATGGAAGATGTGTTTTCCTATCAGATAGGGTGGAATCTAGAGGTCTATGTTGGCGAAATGATAGTGAAACCTATCAAAGGGTGAAACCATGTCGAAGATTTGAAGGATGTGTTACAGTCAGTCATGAAATATGATATGCATTTGAATCTCGCCAAGTGTTCTTTTGGAGTCCATGATGCAAAATCCCTAGGGTTCATGCTGACGATATGAGGAATTAAGGCCAATCCGGATAAATATTTGGTAGTCAGCACCATTAGAAGATCCACCAATGTCAAGGAAATGCAACAAATTATAAGCCTCATTGTCGCCCCATCTCAATTCCTCTTGTGTGCAAGAGGTAAATAATTCCTTTTCTTTGCCACCCTAAAGAAGAAAAATAGATTCAAATGGATAGGTGAATGTGAAAATTCTTTCTCAAGGGTGAAGGCCTTCACCGCACTGCCTCTCATTCTCACTCTCCCAATGGAGGAGCCACCACTACTCCTATATCTTTAAGTCATAAATCAGGAAATGAGCTTTATCCTTGTTTAGGAGACACACAAGGAAAAAATACATGTCTATTTTGTAAGCAAGGTCTTAAGAGGCGTTGAACAACGTTATCAAAATATTGAGAAGATAGCACTATTTATTGTCATAGTGACGAGGAAGTTAAGACCTTAATTTCAGGATCATAATATCTTTATTGAAACTGCGTTGAAGAAGCTAGATTATATAGGAAATATGGTATTAGATGGTTAACTCTTGGAATACGACATACAATATGTTCCAAAGGGAAGCATCAAATCTTAAGCTTTGGCAGATTTCGTGGCCGAATTTAGCTCGCCGGTAGACAAGGAGACATCCTCGGAGTGGGTACTATATATAGATGGCGCCTTGAACGTGAAATAAAACAGTGTCGGGATAGTCTTGGAAGGACCTGACGACATACTCGTCGAGCAAGCATTGAAGTTCAAGTTCACTGCCAACAACAATCAGGCAGAGTACGAGGCCCTCTGTCTTTGGTATGGTTCTCTCCTTAGAGATGGGAGCCTCAAGATTTAAATCCCAAAGCTACTCCTAATTAGTCTCCATTAAGTACCAGGAAAAAGAACCATAAATGATGAAATATCTGCAAAAGGTATGAAGTATATCCTGTCAGTTTACTTCCTTTTAAATTGAACATGTTCCCTGCAAGTAGAACTTCATAGCATACCTTTTATCTAATAATTGCACCTCGAAGGCTGTAGGTTTTAATAGAAAATTAATCCAGGAAACTCTCACCTCCCTCGGCATTGATTCGTACGAGATATACTCCTTGGAAGTTGTTCCCGAGTCTAGCTGGATGTCGCCCATACTGCATTACTTGTAGGCGAAAAAACTTCCACTAGACGATGAAAAAGTAAGAAGAATCTGAAAGTAGGATTCTAAGTACACTCTCTTCTTGGATAACATTAATAAAATGGGGAGAGATTCTTACTTGCTATGGTGCCTAGGAGAGCATGAAACCACCATGGTACTTGCATAAGTGCACAAAGGAACCTGCAACAATCACATCGATGGAAAAGCCCTTGACCACAAGCTACTAAGGGAAATATATTATTGGCCTACTTTTATGAAGGATAACATCCCCTTCGCCAAAAAGAGAAACCAGTGTCAGAGACATGTTAACATTCATCATGCCTTAGCTGAACGTATTCAATCAATGACAACACACTAGCCTTTCTACCACTGGGATGGACTTTTTAGGCCCATTTCCCCTAGCGCTCGGTCAACTTAAATTATTGATAGTGGGAGTGGGTTACTTCAAAAAGGGGACAGAGTCTGAAGTCATCACCAAAATCACAGCAAAAAGAGTTTGTCGTTTCTACTGGCAGAAAATTATGTGTAAGTTTGGGCTTCCTAGAGCAATTGTCTTTGACAATGGGACCCAGTTTGCTAGCGCTATGGTTATGAATTTTTTTTATATATAGGAGTACATAAAAATTTTGTGTCTTCAACTTCCTCAAGCCAATGGTTAAATTGAAGCTGCGAACAAGGTAATCCTGATGGGACTCAAGAAGAAGCTTGATGATGTCAATGTCTTATAGGCCGAATTGCTCCATGAGATATTATGGCAGTACCACTCTACCACAAAGGAAACTTTGTTTTCCATGGTATATGGAGAGGAGTCCATGATGCTTGTAGATATTGGCACACCCTCATGGCGACGATCCTAGTTTGATCAAGAAGTAAATAAGGCCATATTGGATTGTGTGGCGGAATTTATCGACGAATTGAGAAAAGTCGCTCATATCCAAGAATTTTCTATCAAGCATAAAGTTTCCTGATGATATAAATCTAAATTGAAGTCAAGATAGATGCAAGAAGGCGACATGGTCTTAAATAAAGTGGTTATACCCACACATACGAGAAAAATACAACCTAACTAGGAGGGGCCATATTGCATATTCTAGAAGCTCCCTCATGGGGTGTGAAATATTCGGAAATGGATGGACAAATCTTGCCCATAACCTATAATGCTCTTCATCTTAAGTATTATTATAGTTAGGATGTTGTAATTTCTTAAGAGACATAATCATTTGTTTATGAACAATTGCCTAAATATTTATGACCAATAAAGATATTTTTCAATATTTTGTATGTTGGACTTCACAACGAAGATCCTTGCTACCCCTTGAGGCAATATTTTTATGCTAGACTTCATAGTGAATATCCTTTCCGCCCCTTGAGGAAATATTTTTTATGTTGAACTTCATGGAGAATATCCTTGTCGCCTCTTGACGCAATATTTTTTATGCTGGACTTCATGGTGAAGATCATTGTTGCCCCTTGAGACAATATTTTTTATGTTGGACTTCATGATGAAGATCCTTGATACCCATTAAGGCAATATCTTTTATGCTGGACTTCATGGAAAAGATCCTTGTCACTCCTTGAGACTATATTTTTTATGTTGGACTTCACAGCGAAACTCTTTCCCGCCTCTTGAGGCAGTATTCTTTATGTTGGACTTCATGGTGAAGATCTTTGCCACCTCTCAAGGCAATATGAACAAGCTATTCAATGCCTCACCTGAGGGGTTATAGTCTCATCAGACAAGCTACATATAACTTTGCCTAAGGGACTTAGATTTCTTATACTATTTAAACTCTCGCCTAAAGGACTTACAGTTTCCTCGGGCAAGATCAAACAAAGAAATCTCGCTCAAGAGGTGCGACCGAAGTCTAGCCTACTTAGTCGCTAGCCTTGTATGAGGGCTTGATAGAAGTCCTTCCCAAAGCTTCCAACGCCTTTCCTGGTGGAATTTTAGTCTCATTAACTAGGCTTCATATAACTCCACCTGATGGACTTAGTTTCCCAGGCTATTTAAACTCTCGCCTGAAGGAATTAAAGTTTCCTCGGGAGGAATCAAACATAGAAATCTTTCTTAAGATGTGTGGCCAAAGACTAGCCTAAGAGAGTTAATCACAAGTATCATCTAAGGGATTTATAGAAATCCTGCTCGAAGGGTCCAATGCCTCGCCTGAGGGACTTATAGTCTCATCAGGTAGGCTACATGCAATCTCAAATAAGAGACTTAGAATTTCCTCGGATGAGACTAAACAATATAATTTCTCCTAAAAAAACCCAGAGCCTAATAAGCCTAGCACGTGACATATACCATCATGAATCTTAGGGCATCAAAATACTCCCTTGTACCACAGTCTAAAATTAAATCGCCCCCTATCAAGAAATTAGTGCTTCAGGGAATATGTAGTGTTATATTTGTAAAAGGCTTAGCGAGGGAGAAAACCATATGCCTCCCTCAGGAAAAGCATATACCATATTCTGCACATAGGGAGGTACTTCCTTGCCCCAATTCTTTCCTCTCGCCCAATCATGTGAAACGTGGGATAAGATGTTTCTTGGACAGAGAGAAGTCACAGCAATTAGCTAACCTACAGACTCTTGAAAATAGAGACTCAATGGTTCTCCATTGACTGTGTGAGCAACGAATTTTCCCAAGGAAAACTTAGTCCCAAAGTCTTTATAAATACCTCTCCCCCAACAGGAGAAATGACAAATCCTAATTCATACACTTATACCTAAGAACCAAACACATATACATAGTCTCTCACCTCGTGTGAACATGTCTTCTAAACCATCATAAACACCACCATATAGGGCTTCTCGCCACGGTGGAAAATCCTAACCACCACAAGTTGTTATAAATCTACTAAGGCCTCTGAGTTCCCTTGACCTTACAAGGGTATCATACACACATGTACTTTTTGACCAGTATATTAGTGATAATGGTTTTTTCTTTCAAACTGCACTGTACTTTTTCCAAAAGAGTTTTAGGGGATCGTACTTTTTTTTGAATTTTTAGTTTTCTACAAATTTCTATTCTACACATTCTGTAAAAGTCTTTCTAGGGAGCACTCAGATTCGAGGATTCTTATTAATTCAAGTATTTTATTTTCATCAAGTTCTTATCATTTCTTTCTTTATAATTGATTTAATCATGTTTGTTATTATTATAACCGATTTAATTTATTTTTCCCTCACCATGAGTGAGTAGTCTCTTAGGGATGAAGGGTCACAAACCTAACTTTTAATTGTCGATATAATTTATTTACCCCTTATGAGAATTCGAACACATTTATTTTATAAACCTGAGTTTTTATAGTTTACCATTGTTATGAAAGTAAAAGAGTTCTCAGGTATCAATGATGATCTGAAAGGACTTGTACCGATACCCGACAACAGGTTTTTAAATAACTAAATTCGATGATTCAAAATTACGCGAGTAAGGTTGAGAAACACTCCATCTTTATAGCTCTGCAAAAGTAATGATCATTGACAAATAATTCTGCGCGAGCGAAAGCTGACGAGCGTCTTATTTGTCAAAGATAGGGCAACACGCTGGCGAAAGTAGGTGTTGTCCATATTTATCTATTTTCTATAAATTGCGCTAGAATTCTCATAGAAAAAGTAATTCAATTAAATGGATACGTCAGAGTTAGGGATTGTGACCCCGAATCCTGTCTGTTTCTAATTAATTTCTAAGTTATTTACAGTTAAGTTGTTTTATTTATGTGCTTTTCTAAATAAGTTGTTTTGGCTTAAGTCACTTTTCACTTAAGTTTGTATATTTCAAACCTTTCAATTGCTCTAGATTTACAACGAAAAAATAGAAACCGGTAGTTAAACTTTGGCCACTGTGGATTTGTTTATTACTTTGACATTAGCCGTGCGCTTGCAGCGTGTCAAGTTTTTGGCACCATTTTCAAGGACCAATTGCGTTAATATTGGAATTCTATTTGATCACCATAGAGACTAGGGTCTTATTTTACTGTTTATGCAAAGAACACGTTCTGCTGACATTTCAGTTGAACTCGTTGAAGAAATCGAGTGTTTCTTGCGAGAGAGACATCGAGCTCAGAGACGGCTTGCGATGGTTTCCCCTTTTATGGATACCAAACCTTTGAAACTCTACATGATTCCCACTGATGAGGAAACACATTGTAGTATTATACACTCGCCTATTGAGGCAAACAACTTTGAGCTTAAACCGTCATTGATAGGTATGGTTCAGAAGAACCAATTTTCTAGATCACCCTCTGAGAGTCCAAACATTCACATGTCGATATTTGTTGATAATTATGGTACAGTAAAATCCAATGGGATCGACCAGAACACCATTTGTCTTAGACTTTTCCCATTCTTCCTAAGAAACCAAGCACGAGCTTGGCTTCAATCTCTACCTTCCAATTTCATTACTTTTTGGCCTCACTTGAAAGCCGCTTTTCTTGCGCGATACTTTCCGCCAAGTAAAACCACTAAGGTTAGGAATGAGATTAACAATTTTAAGCAAGAAGATGGTGAGTCTTTATTCGATACTTGGGAATGTTTTAAGGATTTGCTTAGACTTTGCCCTTTTCATGGGTTTGAAGAGTGGATGATCATCCACATCTTTTATAATGGTCTTTCACACCCCACTAGGTTAACCCTTGATGCGGCTTCGGGCGGAGCCTTTATGAACAATCCTAAGGACGTTGCTTATAACCTTATTGAGGAGATGACCAAAAACCATCATTCTTGGGGAAGTGTGCGACAAGTCACCGCTAAATCCACCCCTAAAACTGGGGGGATATATGAGGTAAATGCCTTTGACATATGAATGCTAAAGTTGATGCTCTTTATAAAAAAAATCGATGAGCTAAGCATCACTCCTACCGCCCCTACCTGTGTTGCTGTCGTTGCCCCCGCTTCACTCAATTGTGAGATTTGCAGAGTGAATGGGCATATGGGTAGTGGTTGTCAAATGACTCTCACTGGAGGATCCGCACAAGAGAATGTGAATTTCCTGAACAATCAAAGAAATAATCCTTATTCTAATACTTACAACCCTAGGTGGCGGAATCACCTAAATTTCTCTTGCAAAAACAACCAGCCACAATAAGCTGTTGGACCACCTAGGTTCCAAAATGCTTCACTAACTCCTCAAAAGAAATCTAATCTCGAGTTGATGTTGGAAAATTTTGTGGCATCTCAAACTCGCCTTAACGAGGATATTAAAAATAAACACTTGCAAATAAATGATACTCTTAGGTAGTTGAACACCAAGATGGATGGTATAACAACACACTCTAAGATGCTTGAGACCCAAATATCTCAGATTTCTCAGCAACAAGCATCCACATCCGTCCCTCTAGAAGCTTTCCCGGGGCAACCCGAACAAAATCCTAGGGGACATTTGAACGCTATAACCATTCTAAGCGACGAGAAATTAGCCCATTTAAAAGAGAAAGAAATAAGGGTTGAAGAATATGTTAAGGTAAGAGTAGATGAAATTGAGAAGGGAAAAATAATGCCATCTGAAAAGAATGATGTAGGAAAAAGGGATTTCACTACTCAATCCCCCTTTGAGGTTCAAATTTTTCCCCGAAGTAGAAAAAATGGGATTCAGAAGAAAACTCGTCTAGGGAAATTCATAGAATTATTGAAAAAGCTTTATGGCAATATCCCTATTCCTGAGAATCTATCTCAAGTTCCCTCCTTTGAGGAAATCATAAAGAGGGTTCTATTCAAGAAAGGGAAGTTGAAAAAGCATGGGACGGTTGTAACGCCCCAATTTCGATTATTCCCATTTTTGTTAAGTCTTTTGGTTCAATTGGGTGATTATTATTTTAATTATGGAATTGATGTGTTAATATGTTATGTTTGCATATTATGCTATTTTACCGATTTTGAGAGTTTTCGGGGAATATAGATTGGAGGGTATTTTAGACATTTAGTATTTAATGTTAAGTTGGATATTTGGTGAGAAAATGGATTAATAGATATTTTGAGAGAAATAGAATAGAAAGAAATATAAGTGGAAAGAGGAGAGAAAAGAGATAAAAAAAATAGAAGGAAGAGAAAGAAAGAAGAGAGAAGAGGAGAAAGAGAGGAAAAGCTTGGATTCATCAAGAACAACATCTAGGCTTCGATTTAACCGGGTAAGGGTGTGAAATGTTATTATCTTATCAATGTTTATGATTATGTATGTATGTGTTTGTATTTGTTGGAGGTTTCCCATCTTTTTCCATTCTAGGGCATAAATGGATTTAATCGGTAGAATTGATGATTTAACGGTTAAGATCTGGAATAAATGGTATAAATTAGTCGAGAAATGTTAGGCTAAGACCACTAGAGTTTGTTGGAATTGAATCGGTTGATTTGGTGTGGATTTGATGATTTTGGATAGTTGGGGTTTTGAGCATCGCAGACGTTCGCTAGCACCTTCGCTAGGCGAGCAAGTCGTGAGTGTTCGCTGTAGCGAACTAGTAGCGAACGGTCCTAGACTTGGACAGAATGGAAACGACCCTCTTCGCTGGTAGCAAGGGGTTCGCTAGGCGAAGCCCCAGCGAATGAGTAGCGAGCACAACCAGTAGCTCAGGATCAGACTTCGCTAACATGTTCGCTAGGGCCTCGCTGGGCGAGTAGGCCAGCGAACGTGACAGCAACTTATTTTATTTTGCTGTTTCCATCCGATGTTGACGATTCCGATATATATGCTTATAACGTATAAATGTGTACTGTTATGTGATATATTGTGGGTAGCCGTATGGTGTGAATCCTAGATTATGGAATCGATTGTGAAATATGGCCTTTTGGCATATATATGTGCAGTTTAAATTGATTAAAAATGCATGGTGACTGTGATGGAGTTTGTTGCCGTTTGGCATGACATTATGAATGTATGATGATAGTATGTGATAATATGAGAAGAATGCATGAAAACATTATGAATATGTATGCATTTCAAGAAGTGTATGAAGTCATTTTGCATGTGAAGAATCATGATATACGTTCTTGTGCTGATTGATTCCGCGTAGAATCTGCTGAACGATTGTGTGCCCATGTGGGGTGTGAGCAATCGGATTGTGTGCCCGTGTGGGGTGTGAGCAATCCATAAACATTGTGTGCCCACGTGGGGTGTGAGCAATGGGTGAACATCGTGTGCCCATGTGGGGTGTGAGCGATGGTTCCAATAAGTTTCTGAGTGAATTTGAGATGATTGAGTCGGTACCGCATGTGCATCTGCATAGAGTCGTGAGTCGGTCTCTATGAGTTGCATTTATCATCATGAATTGGGTATTAGTAAATAAACATAACTGTAAATGTTTATGTGGAGTGATGAATATGTTTAATGTGAATATATACATTGTGATGTGTATGAATGAATGGTGAATATATGTATGATGAATATGCTTGGTGAATTATATATATGTTGCGATATGTATATGATGAATTGTGACGAATTGTTGTGAGAAATGTGGAATATGTGTATTCTATGTTTGTGCATATATATGATCATATGTTTTGATGTTATTCAATATTTGGATTTTCTGCTTTTATTCTAAATATTGAGATGTGGGTATAAGGACTAAGTTCCTATGTTGCAAGTTACCCCATTGTTGCATATCAATTGTTGAGCAGGTGTTGGATGTTTTAATTTCGTGGATAATGTGACATACCTCTTTTATACCATGTTTTAATTATACTCTGATGGAAATGATTTTTTAATATGATCCTAAATGATTTAATTGATTATTTGGGGGTATAGAAAGAGGGTGTTACAACGATAAAGCTCACTGCCAAGTGTAGTGCAATAATCCAACATGGAGTGCCTCCGAAGTTAGGGGACCCCGGAGATTTCTCTATACCTTGTGAGATAGGAACCTTGAGCTGTCCTAATTCCCTGTGTGACCTTGGCATTAGTGTCAAAATGATACCCTTATCTATCCATAGAAGGTTGAATTTAGGAGAGCTAAAACCCTGTAGCATCCGCTTACAACTTGATGACTGAACGGTGAAGCCCGTGATGGGAATTTTAGAAGATATTCCTGTTAAATTCGGGAACTTATTCATACCTACCAATTTCGTAGTCCTTGATGTAGATGTGAAACCATGATGTACCCGTTATCTTAGGGAGACCCTTCATGGCTACAATCGAAACGATCATCTATGTTAAGCAAGGAGTACTGACCATCAAGGTATGGGAGGATAAATTAGGCTTCTATTTTCCAAACAAACAACAACTTTTCGATGCCCATAACCAATATCTTAACCTCATAAAAGAAGTGACTACTAGAGAAGGATCTATGGAGAAAGATAGGGGAGGAGTAGGCTCAATTCAGGAAACTCTGAAAAGAAAGAAAAAGAATATGTGTTTATCTCTAATGAATGTATTTGGTTGGGACCCTAAACTTGTAAGAGGAAGTGTTAGGGACCCGTCTCTCAATGAACCGTCCTGAGTGGTGACACTCAAGGACCGTCGAGCCATGCGACGTTAAACGGGGCATTCAATGAGAGGTAACCCACCATTTTTGAGCTAATCCTTTTTTTTCGTTCTTGTTTTTTTTTTCGTTTTTGATTTTGTAGATAAGCAGGTAAAGGAGACGAGAAATCGAGAAAAAAAATCAGTGCAGGAAATCGAACCCGGAAAAATCGAGCCAAAAAAATGAAAATCCCATAGTAAAACCCGTGGTGCATTACGGCTCCCCGTAATGGGAATTACGGTCCGTAATGCACCTAGACCTTCTCCCCCTAATAAAACCTGTGGCGCATTACGACCGCCCGTAATGGGGATTACGATCCGTAATGCGCCCAACAGACAAAAATTCAAAATTTTCAAAAATTAAAACCACCCCCACTTTTCTCTCTCATCTCATTAAACCCCATTAACCACCATCACTCCCCACTTTATTCTGATTTTCTCACTCTCTCTTCCATTGTCTCACATTTTCTCCAAAAACTCCATTAAAGCTCCAAAAAAAGCCTTAAACTTTACCCACCTACACTACCCAAAAACCCATACCTCCTTCACAAAATCTTCACCATTCATCCCCCTCATCCGTAATCCGAGTTCTTTTTCCAAAAATATTCAAAGAATTTTTTTCTCGAAATTTTCTCATGGCACCAAAAAGGAACGACCAAAGAAGGGAAGTCGGTGAGTCATCGAGGCCCAAAAAGAGAGGGAGCACCAGAGCTGCGAGCATCCATGGCATCATCTTCGCAGATGACAAGTAAGCAGAATGGTACAGAGTGCTCACTAAGCGGAAAATTGTTTTGACCAGGTATCTTTGTGAGCAAGCCCTTACTACTCTAGCCTTAAAAACTGAAGTAGATAGACTGTTGAATAATATTGGTTTGTTGGATTACATGTTGAGGGATGCTCCCACTTTCGAGCGTATTACGGTCGAATTTCTGAGCACCTTAAATTTTAAGCTTGAGAAAAAGTGGCAGGATGGAGTTAGGGTCTATTTTGGAACCCTCTATTTCTGGCTAATGAATCAAGACCTCGTCTTGAGCATCAAATATTTAGGGGAAATTCTCCGACTTCCTAAATTTGGACCCGGAGACGTTCCCCAAGGGTTTGATTTTACTAGTTTCTGGTACGTCATAATTGGGCGTAATGATTATCCTGTGGTCAATGCTAAGGCCTTAAGGATTCAAAATCCTACTTTCATGTACATGCAAAAGGGCTTGGCATATTCTCTGTTTGGTCACGGTGAATCTACATGTGTTGCTTCCTAAAGGGAACTATTTTTCATATTTTCTATGATTAACAATGATTTGTTAAATGTTGCAGCTTTTGAAGTTTACCGTTTAGGTCGTGTTGTTAAAGCTTCTACATGTGACATATCAGTGGGTGACATGATCACTTTGATCACCGAATACCTTAGGCTTGTTTTCCGTTATGAGGTGGACACTATGGTGCTAGGAAAGACCAAGGTGAACATGGAATCTTTGGTCCACCAAGGCATGATTCATTTGGATGGTGGTAGCACCTACTCATTGATGGTGGACACCACAGCTATTCTTGACCTGCCAAACCCGAGGAAATCGCGAGTTGATCTAAATAGGAATTGGTTATATACTAAGGTCTCTTACTCTCTGGGTAATTCCGAGAAGGACGAAGACCTTAATTTTGCTAACGTTGATGCAGGTACCTCAGTGTCAAATGACTCTGTCGTGCCTCCCCATCCTACCTACACTGAAACAGGCACTTCAACACAAAGCCAAGATATGTGGGATTGCGTTCATAATGAGATTTAAGGCATGCGAGGTGAGCAAGCTCATCAGGCCACAATCCTGGATGACATGAGAGGAGAGCAAAATCGGCAAGACACACTTCTGGAGAGTGTGGAAGAGATGATGCAACAAATGATGTTGCAGTTTCCTCCACCTCCTCAGTAAGGTTCTTTGTAAGTTCCCCCTCCATTTTCTTTTGCTAAAATATTGAGGACAATATTTGGCTTAAGTTCTGGGGGGTCTTTACCTGCTTTCTAGTTTTCAATTCTTGTTATTTATTTATGTTTTCTTTATGTTTTTCCCTTCAATAATCCAAAACCTCTATTGAATTCCACCCCTCTATTGTTGTTGGTGCATGCATATCTCGAATGGCTCTGACTTTGTCTAGATCCACTTATATACCTTTTTGGATGACAATGAAACCTAAAATATTTCATGAGCAAACACCGAAAGTGCATTTATTTGGATTCAAGTGGAGTCTGTATTTTCTCAAATGCTGGAACAACTTTAGTAAATATTCCACATGATCCTCTTCATTCTTAGACTTAGAAATCATATCATCAACATATACTTCAATTTCCTTGTGCATCATGTCATGGAATAGTGTAGTCATAACCCTCTAGTATGTAGCACCAACATTCTTCAAGTCGAAAGGCATCACTCTATAGCATAATGTTCCCCAAGGGATGTTGAACATTGTTTTTTCCATGTTCTCAGGTGCCATCTTAATTTGATTATATCCGGAAAATCCATCCAAAAAGGATAAAACATTGAATTTAGTTGTATTGTCTACTAACATGTCAATATGCGGCAGAGGAAAATCATCTTTTGTACTGCCTTTATTCAGATCCCTATAATCTACACACATTCTTACTTTTCTGTCTTTCTTTAAAACTGACACAATTTTGGCCACCCATTAAGGATAAATAGACGTGACAAGAAAACCAACATCAATCCGTTTCTGCACTTCTTCTCTAATCTTGACAGCCATCTCAGAATGAATTCTTCTTAATTTTTTCTTCATTTGCGAACATGCTGGTTTAAGCAACAGCCGGTGCTCTACAATATCAGCATCTAATCTGGGCATATCTTGATACAACCAAGCTAATACATCAACATACTCTTTCAACAGATCTACTAACCTTTTCTTGACATCTTTACCATGCAGTGCCCAAATCTTGACTTCTCTTTTGTTCTCTTTAGAACCCAGGTTGATCAATTCGACAGGCCCTTTATATGGCTGAATAGTTTTCTCCTCGTGCTCAAGCTGATGGGTAATTTCATTTGGAATATCACTGTCTTCCTCACTCTCTTCTTTCTCTTCAATAGAGGGAATTAAAGTTGGGAGAGGGCACAGGGTCGTTGTTTTTAATGGGTTTATTGCTTATTAGTATGCACATGATTTATGCTTAATTTTAGAAAAGAGACAGATGCGAAAGTGATATGCAATAACTAAAATTATTTTTAACAGGTTCTTTAGTTACCATTTTTCAGAAAAATTCAAAAAGAAAAACACATTGGATAACAAAACATCTTTTATTAATTATCTTAAAAATTGAAACAAAGCTGCCCAAAAAAAGACACTTTCACCTTGGGCAGAGTGAAAGAAATTATTTGAAAAAACAAAACAAGTTACTTTAACAATTGAACCACACTAGGAACATCCACAACAGTCCAATTCTAACTAGTCTCTCCATGCGTCATAAAGCAAGGTCATTCTAGATCTGAATCCTCTTCACCAACGGCAATAACAACTTGATTTTCAGTGTGTATAAAACTAGCACTGTGAAACACCTCTTGCATAGGTCTGATAATAGGTTCATGCTTCAATTCTCTTGTAGTTGTATAGGGTGAGAACCCTAAACCAACTATGTTCTTAAGCTTGGGAAGCTCGACAATTTGTCCCCAACCTTCTGCTTGACCGCTCTTCACAACCTGTTGTGCATCTTTCAACGAATCGATAGATGCCCCATTCTTCTTAACAACATTGAATATATCAAGGGCTTAGATATGAGTCCCAATAGCTTCCTCATCTGCGTCTATATATCAGAAAGAAGAAAGGTAGCAGACTAACAAGGCCTGTTCACCATAAACAACTACCAACTTTCCATTCTTAACAAACTTGAGTCTCTGATGAAGAGTTGACATTACTTCCCCAGCATCATGTATCCATGGTCTTCCCAATAAAAAACTATATATTAGGTAAATGTCCATCACCTAAAAAGTGACTTGGAAAATCTGTAGACCTATCATCATCGGAAGATCTACTTCACCAATTATTGTCCTCTTGGAACCATCAAAACCTTTAACTACTACCCCACTATATCTCATAGGAGCACCTTGGTAAGCCAACATAGACAAAGTTTCTTTTAGCATAGCATTGAGCAAACAACCGTTATCAACCAAGACATTGGACATATAGTCTTCTCGACACCTAATAGATATATGCAAAGCATAATTGTGTTTCTTACCCTTCGGCGGCAATTCTTCATCACTGAAGATCAAGACATTACAAGTTGTAATGTTTCCAACTATGCCATCAAACGGATCCACTGTCACATCATGATCCATATAGGTTTGTTCTAACACTTTCATCAAATATTTCCGATGAGGCTCAGAGTTCAACAACAAAGATAACACTGATATTTTTTACGGAGTCTGAAGGAGTTAATCTACCACCTTATAATCACTTTTTATGATTAATCTTAACAATTCTTCAGCATGATCACTCTTCTTAGGTTCATCAGAGGGGCCAACAACCACTGGTTCTTGATTAACCACAACATGGTATTTACCATGCACAAAATCATCCTTTCGGAGAGCTGCTGGAGTAAACATATGACCACTTCTAGTCATACCACTGACATCTGCTATATTCTTAATTAAACGTGTTGATTCAATCATCACCTCTTTACCATCTTCCAACACAGTGGCACTATACTTCCAGGGAATAGCTTTGTCAGATTCATACAGAAATGACTTCGGTAAAAAAACTATTAAGGGATCCGCAACACTTCCCTTACTCTGGTAAGTGACTTCCAAAGGCTCTGGATTATCAAACTTAGGAATAATAACAACTACCTCATCTTCTTTACGTTTAGCACTGACTTGTAGATTACACTGGTTCATCAGGCCCTAAATATATTTCTTCACTAACGCACATCCTTTAGGATTCTACTCACACAATTGAAAATCTATACAATCACTTTCGAACAAACCAATCTTGCATAACTTGGCATGCACATCAACCAATGGAGCCTTCACCAAGTTAACATCAGAAATTAAATACTCTTCGGGACAGGCTTCTACCATACTGACAGAAGGTCCACCATGTTGTAGTAGAGGATTAACTTGCACATTAGGTATGACCTCTTGAAACTTCAACAAACCATTCTTGATAAGCTTATGAGCTTCTTCTTTCAATGAGAAACATGTCTCAATATCATACCCCGGTGCTCTTTGATGAGAAGCATAATGGGCTTTAAGTTTATACCATAATGGAATTGGATTCAGAATAGCTGGAGGATCCCTAGTCTGAATCAACCCCTCTATAACAAATTGGGATATAATTCTGTGTAGGTCATAAGAATATGGTCAAACTGAGCCTTCCTAGGGGCACAAGCTTGCTTATTCTGATTAGGCTATTGATTATGTTGTTGATAAGTGTGAACAACAGGAGCTGGACTAACCACCGGAGTAACTACAACAATATAAGGTTGTTGATAATACTGCTATTGAGATTGGTTATACTTGTAACACCCCTTCTATACCCCCAATTAATCAACATAAAAACAATTACGCACATATAAAAATTTTCATCAGAGTTTAAGAAAATATGGTATACAGAGGTATGCCACATCATCACCAATTAAAACACACAACACCTGCTCAAAATGACATGTAGCAGCGGGGTAGTTTTGAAAATAGAGGAACTTAGTCCTTACACCCACCTATCAACTTTCGAAATTTAGCGGAAGATTAAAACATTAAATCATTTAAGACACATCATCATAAATATATTTATCAAATCAGTTTGTTCATCACATCATTCACGATTTTACAAAACATCATCAACTGATACATAAAAAATGTATCACAAAAGAATGCTATCCAAGCCTAACTACCCGGTGTTACATAATCAGAGCAGTCCGACTCAAAAGAATGAAGCTATACTTCACAAAAAGGACCTCCAACAACCTAATCTGCAATGCCTCATAGAGCATTATAAAACAGCAGAAGGGTGAGAAATATTACCATAATAATCAATGCATAAGATTATATATATACAAGTAACAATTACATATAATCCATATTTCTCACCACAATTCATTTTCATTATCATATGCATCATCATACATTTTACGAGATATATAAACACATATGAATAATAATATAACACATTTCATCATGCACCAATCCATCATTCACAACTCACCAATTTACCAATTCACACACAAGCATAATTCATATAACAATGACATCAATGTTATGCGACTCAATCACGGCTCAATACAACTCAATGCTATGTGGTACCAACACTCGTTATCATTTTTCGATTTTTACATTTAAACCGGGTCCACCCTTCTAGACCGATAACAACAAAGCCTGTCCCCTAGGCTTCAAACCCACCCTTCTAGGTTTGGGACAAGCCACTAGTCTCCACGAAACTAGCAAACATTGCCTCTTGACTAAATGATGCATATGCAATCAACCAAAAAAAATGCACTTAACACCGTTCCCGCATCTTAATCCCATGCATTCAAATAATTCATCCCTTCAAGAATTACAACATGATTGCACACACAACATATTCATAATAATTCAAGGCATTCACATTCAATACCATCATCACATTCATCAAAACAATGCACACATATCCACGATATGTTCCCATGCATTACATACATTAGCATACAACAATATGCATTCACATACTTATTAGACAATACACACATATTCACTAATATGTTCTCATGTATTCCTAGTCAATTCAAACAATACACATATCACAATCTAGGATTCACGCCCAAAGGTTACCCACAGCTCACCACAACAGTACACAAACTATTCATATCACATAGGATTAACATAATTGAACCAATTAAATAATCATTGGATGGATAAAACAGAAAAGAAACAATGTTGTCCTGCTCGCCACCCTTCGCTTGGCGAAGCCATTGGCGAATGCTCGCTGGGACCTTCGCCTGGCGAACTCGCCAGCGAACAAAGTCAGTAGCTACTGACTTGCTTCGCTACCCTTCGCTGATGTACTCTCCTGGCGAACCTTCGCCACTCACCTTCGCCTGGCGAACTTGCCAGCGAAGACCACTGGGAGTTTTCTTGAATTATTTGCCAACTATTCGCTGTGCTTCGCCCTGCGAAGCTTCGCCTTCACTCGCCTGGCGAGAGTTAGCGAACCTGCGATATCAGAACCCTCATTCTGTCCCAAAACTTCTACCCTCCAAAAATCGACCGATTCTCATCAAACCAGTTCCAGTAATCTTAACCCCACATCACCCGACTACTCTACCATATTATTTCCAGTTTCTATCCGAATAAACTACGATTCTACCTATTAAATCCATTTTGCCCTTGCTTGAAAAATGGTGGAAACTCACAACAAAACTCAACCCACACATACATAACCACATACATTGACTTGATAATAATGTTTCTCACCCTTACCTTGATTGGATTGAAGCTTGAAGTTGATTCTTGATGATTTCTCCAAGTTTCCCTCTTCTCTTCTCTTTTCTCCTCTTTCTCTATTCTTTCTCTTCTATTTTCTTTCTATCCAATTTTTTCCACTTATCCCTTATATACTTCTATCATTTTCTTTCCTTCCCATTTATCTCTTCAATTATCTACCAAATAAATCCATTTAATCCAAATCATTAAGATTAATTCCAATAAATCAATTAATTAACATAATTAATTAATTAATGAAATTTGGGCTGTTACAACCCTCCCCCACTTTAGGAATTTTCGTCCTCGAAAATGTTACCTGGTTCAAACAGTTCTGGATAAGACTCCCTCATTTGGCTCTCCAGTTCCCAAGTCACATTTTCATCGGCCGGTCCTCCCCAAGCGACCTTCACCAAAGAAATATCTTTGCCTCGAAGTTGCTTCAACTTTCGATCCTCTATCCGCATAGGTGATGCCTCCACAGTTAGGTTATCTCTCACCTGTACATCATCTGCTTGGACTACATGAGACGGATCCGCAATGTATTTCCTCAACTGAGATACATGGAACACATCATGGAGATTAGCAAGCGACGGCGGTAAAGCCACACGATAGGCCACTTCTCCTATCCTCTGCAAAATCTGATAAGGACCAATGAAACGCGGCGTCAACTTACACGACTTCAATGCCCTACCAACACCAGTCATTGGAGTAACCCGAAGAAACACATGATCTCCCTCTTGAAATTCAAGTGCCTTCCTCCTCTTGTCATGATAACTCTTCTGACGACTTTGAGAAATCCTCATCTTTTCTTGAATCATCTTAATCTTGTCCGTAGTCAGCTGAACTATCTCGGGTCCAACTACAAAACTCTCTTCGGACTCATACCAACACAGTAGCGTCCTACACCGCCTACCATACAATGCTTCGAACGGTGTCATACCAATGCTCGAATGAAAAATGTTGTTGTAAGTAAATTCAATCAAAGGCAAGTAGCTATCCCAAGCTCCTCCTTTCTCCAATACACAAGCTCTCAAAAGATCCTCAAGTGATTGAATAGTCCTCTCAGTCTGACCATCTGTCTGAGGATGATAAGCTGAGCTCAACGCAACTTCGTACCCAAAGCACTTTGCAAGCTCTCCCAAAATCTCGAAGTAAACCTCAGATCCCTATCTGAAACAATACTAGACGGAATACCATGCAAACTGACAATCCTCTCGATGTATAGCTTTGCCAATTTCTCCAACGGATAATCCATTCGCATAGGGATAAAGTGAGCAGATTTAGTCAATCTATCCACAATAACCCAAATAGCTTCAAAATTACCCGGTGTCCTAGGTAATCCAGACACAAAGTCCATAGAAATGTTATCCCATTTCCACTCAGGAATAAACAACGGTTGCATCAAACCCGACGATTTCTGATGCTCAATCTTCGACTTCTCGCAAGTCAAACAAGAATACACAAATTCGGCAATATCCTTCTTCATACGAGGCCACCAAAATATTTTCCTCAAATCTTGATACATCTTAGTAGCACCCGGATGAATACTCAATCCGCTACGATGTCCTTCCTCAAGAATACTCTTTTTCAGTTCATCAAGATCCGGGACACAAACTCTATCCCGACACCTCATAATACCATTCTCATCAATCCGAAAATCACCACTTTGGCCTTGGTTGATCAAAGTCAACCGATCAACTAAACTCAAATCGGATTTCTGTCCTTCTCGAATTTCATCCAGAATACCACTCGTAAGCTTCAACATTCCAAGCTTAACCCCATACGAAGTCTACTCACACACCAAACTCAAATCACGAAATTGCTCAATCAATTCCAACTCTTTCATCATCATCATCGACATGTGCAACGATTTCCGACTCAACGCATCCGCTACCACATTCGCTTTACCCGGATGGTAATTCAACCCAAAATCATAATCCTTCAAAAGCTCTAACCACCTTCTTTGCCTAGCATTCAATTCCTTTTGATCAAAGAGATACTGCAAACTCTTGTGATCACTAAACACTTCAAATCTCGCACCAAATAAATAATGCCTCCAAAGTTTAAGCACAAATACAACGGCGGCCAACTCTAAATCATGCGTCGGATAATTCTTCTCATGCACTTTGAGTTGCCTCGAAGCATAGGCTACAACTTGATTATTCTACATCAACACACCTCCTAAGCCCATCAAAGAAGCATCACAATACACAACAAACGGCTCTTTCGGATTTGGCAAAATCAAAACAGGGGCTGTCGTCAATCTTCTCTTAAGTTCCTGAAAACTCTCTTCACACTTGGCATCCCAAACAAAAGCTTGACCCTTCCTAGTCAATTGTGTCAATGGTAATGATAACTTAGCAAAGCCTTCAATAAACTTACGATAATAACCCGCTAAACCAAGAAAACTTCTAATCTCAAAAACTGATTTCGGAGTCTCCCATTGCGATACCGCTTCAACCTTCAATGGATCAACCGCAATACCTTCACTTGAAATCACATGACCAAGGAAACTCACTTCTTTCAACCAAAATTCACACTTAGAAATTTTCGCATACAAATGCTTCTTTTTCAACACAGATAACACAATCTTCAAATGTTCGGCATGCTCCTCTTCATTCTTCGAGTAGACCAAAATGTCATCAATAAACACCACAGCGAACTTGTCCAAATAAGGATGGAAAATCCCATTCATGTACTCCATAAATACACCTGGTGCATTAGTCACACCAAATGGTATTACAGAATACTCATAGTGTCCATACCTCGTTCTAAAAGCAGTCTTCTGAATATCCTCAGTTTTCACACGAATCTGATGATACCCCGACCTCAAATCTACTTTACTGAACACACTTGCACCAACCAACTGATCCATCAGATCATCAATCCTCGGAAGTGGATACTTGTTCTTGATAGTCACCTTGTTCAACTGTCTGTAATCCACACAAAGTCTCATAGAACCTTCATTCTTCTTAACCAACAACACCGGTGCACCCCACGGCGACACACTCGGACGAATAAACCTCTTCTCAAGCAAATCTTCAAGCTGCCTCTTCAACTCTTTTAATTCCGATGCGGACAAACGATATGGAGCCATCGATATCGGACTGGTTCTAGGAATCAGGTCAATCGAAAACTCCATTTCTCGTTCCGACGGTAAATCCCTTATCTCATCAGGAAAAACTTCCGGAAAATCACGGACAACTGGTAAGGCATCAATTGCCTCACTTTCACCAATACTCAAAGTTTACATCAACATAAATACCCTTGCACCATCTCGCACTGATTCTTTCACTTGCTTAGCAGTCATAAACAAATTCCCTTCATCACCCGGTTCAGGAAAAATAACCGTTTTGTCAAAACAGTTAATGTAAACACGATTGAATTTTAACCAATTCATTCCCAGAATGACATCAAGTTGATCTAAGTGAAGACACACTAAATCAACCCCAAAGTCTCTACCGAAAATACTCAAAGGATAATTCAAACACAAGTACGGTGTAGTTACCAAACCCATAGCAGGAGTATCAATAACCATATCACCACCAATAACAGACATCTCAAGATTCAATCTTCTAACACACTCCAGAGAAATAAAAGAATGCGTAGCTCCAATATCAATTATAGCAATCAAAGGCATACCATTAATAAAACACGTACCTCTGATCAAGCGATCATCACTAGCAGTCTCAGATCCAGATAGAGCGAACACTTTTCTGCTCCCTTGATTCTTCTTCGGCTTATCACATTTGGTACTAAAGTGCCCTTGCTCACCACAATTGTAGCAAGTCACACCCGTACCTCTTCTGCACTCAAGAGCCTTGTGGCCTGGCTTGCCACACTTGAAACACGTCTTCTCAACACTTTTTCATTCCGGAGCACATTGTCCCTCTTCACCGCACCTATAACATCTCACCAAAGTAGAAACTCCCCCACTTGGTTTCTTACCAAAACCAACCCTTTGTTTCCCCTTTTCAGCAGGAGTCACGTAAGGTTTTCCTCTGAATTGGCTCTTTCCTTTCTTATCACTTAGGCTCTTGTAGTGGCTAGACCGAGCTCTACTATCCTCATCATAAATCCTACTCTTGTTTACCAACTCAGAAAATCGCCAGATTTCCTGATAACCAATAGCTTGCTTGATCTCAGGCCTTAAGCCATTCACAAATTTGAGACACTTAGATCTCTCAGCATTAACAGTGTTGTAGTGAGGACAAAACTTGATCAACTCCTCAAATCTTGCCGCATACTCAGCTATTGTCGAATTACCTTGCTTCAGCTCAAGGAATTCAATCTCTTTCTTTCCGCGCACATCTTCTGGAAAATACTTCTCCAGAAATGTCTCTCTAAAAAGATTCCAAGTAATCACCATCTCATCCTCTTCAAATCTTTGGCGAGTATTACCCCACCAGTTCTCAGCTTCCTCTTCGAGCATATGAGTTCCGAACTGCACCTTCTGTGCATCCGAACAATTCATAACCCGAAAAATCTTCTCAATAGCTTTCAACCAAATTTATGCTTTGTCAGACTCATGGGTTCCCTTGAACGTCGGTGGATTATTCCTTTGGAACCTTCCCAAAGCACGGAATTCATCATCAGCATTATTCCCCCCATTCACGTTGGCCTGAGGATTATGCCCAATTGCCCCAGCCAATCTCGTTAAAGCCTCCGCAATAGCTTCGTCATTCCTATCAATAACCATCTTACTGAATTCCAACAACAGAACCACGTAAGAACAACCAATATCGATAGTGTAACACACACATATCAATATACACAGAGAACAACACACTAACAACTTGGCCGGACGGACCGACCTGCTCTGATACCACTTAATGTAACACCCCCTTCTATACCCCCAATTAATCAACATAAAAACAATTACGCACATATAAAAATTTTCATCAGAGTTTAAGAAAATATGGTATAAAGAGGTATGCCACATCATCACCAATTAAAACACACAACACCTGCTCAAAATGACATGTAGCAGCGGGGTAGTTTTGAAAATAGAGGAACTTAGTCCTTATACCCACCTATCAACTTTCGAAATTTAGAGGAAGATTAAAACATTAAATCATTTAAGACACATCATCATAAATATATTTATCAAATCAGTTTGTTCATCACATCATTCACGATTTTACAAAACATCATCAACTGATACATCACAAATTTATTACAAAAGAATGCTATCCAAGCCTAACTACCCGGTGTTACATAATCAGAGCAGTCCAACTCAAAAGAATGAAGCTATACTTCATAAAAAGGACCTCAAGCAACCTAATCTGCAATGCCTCATAGAGCATTATAAAACAACAGAAGGGTGAGAAATATTACCATAATAATCAATGCATAAGATTATATATATACAAGTAACAATTACATATAATCCACATTTCTCACCACAATTCATTTTCATTATCATATGGATCATCATACATTTCACGACATGTATAAACACATATGAATAATAATATAACACATTTCATCATGCACCAATCCATCATTCACAACTCACCAATTTACCAATTCACACACAAGCATAATTCATATAACAATGACATCAATGCTATGCGACTCAATCACGGCTCAATGCAACTCAATGCTATGTGGTACCAACACTCGTTATCATTTTTCGGTTTTTACATTTAAATCGGGTTCACCCTTCTAGACCGATAACAACAAAGCTCGTTCCCTAGGCTTCAAACCCACCCTTCTAGGTTTGGGACAAGCCACTAGTCTCCACGAAACTAGCAAACATTGCCTCTTGACTAAATGATGCATATGCAATCAACCAACAAAAATGCACTTAACACCGTTCCCGCATCTTAATCCCATGCATTCAAATAATTCATCCCTTCAAGAATTACAACATGATTGCACACACAACATATTCATAACAATTCAAGGCATTCACATTCAATACCATCATCACATGCATCAAAACAATGCACACATATCTACGATATGTTCCCATGCATTGCATACATTAGCATACAACAATATGCATTCACATAATTATTAGACAATACACACATACTCACTAATATGTTCTCATGTATTCCTAGTCAATTCAAACAATACACATATCACAATCTAGGATTCACGCCCAAAGGCTACCCACAGCTCACCACAACAGTACACAAACTATTCATATCACATAGGATTAACATAATTGAACCAATCAAATAATCAGTGGATGGATAAAACAGAAAAGAAATAATGTTGTCCTGCTCGCCACCCTTCGCCTGGCGAAGCCATTGGCGAATGCTCGCTGGGACCTTCGCCTGGCGAACTCGCCAGCGAACAAAGTCAGTAGCTACTGACTTGCTTCGCTACCCTTCGCTGATGTACTCGCTTGGCGAACCTTCGCCACTCACCTTCGCCTGGCGAACTTGCCAGAGAAGACCATTGGGAGTTTTCTTGAATTATTCGTCAGCTATTCGCTGTGCTTCGCCTTCACTCGCCTGGCGAGAGTTAGCGAACCTGCGATATCAGAACCCTCATTCTGTCCCAAAACTTCTACCCTCCAAAAATCGACCGATTCTCACCAAACCAGTTCCAGTAATCTTAACCCCACATCACCCGACTACTCTACGGCATTATTTTAGTTAGGACATATGATATATTGATTGTTAAGTATTGTCTACCTTAATGTAATACATTTATAGATGTCATTTAGTTGATGTTGTTTAAGTACCAAAATTTTAATGCTTTACGTAGTATGATTCTATAAAGTATAATGTGAGGTCTTACAGTAGCATAGGCATGTCAATATTTATTTGGGAGAGGACATTAAATTAGATAATCATGTAATTAAATTCTTAAAAAAAATAAATTCATAAAACAATTGTAGATATACTGATCTAGTGGAGAGAAATATCCCACAACTTATAACTCATGTGGATAATGAATATCTCAGTAGAATGCCTCATGCGAAGAAAATTAGAATGCAACGCATAATATGTATGGTAATTCTGCTCCAACCCCTGATGGCATTGGGGATATTTTTTCCAAGTCTATTGGAATATATTTGGTGAAATGTGATCAATCCAGTGAATCAATTATTTTAACAAGGTGTGATCATTCCTATTCTCTATTCAAACAATATGACTTTCATACCCAAACAATATGGAGCAGATTCAGTTAAGCCGCATAGACTTTTGGACTTGTAAATTTTCAATTCAAAATCATCATTAATATCATTGTAGACAGGTTGACCATATTAGCTCCTAAAATTTTTCAAAACATCAAATATGATTCATTATGGGAACACATATTTATGAGTGCGTCGAGGTTACCATGTTATCCATTAATTTGTTGGACAAGAAATCCTTTGGAGGTAGTACAAATTTGAAGATATACATAAAAAAATCCTTTGATACTTTATATTGGTATTATCTTATTAAATTTCTTTTTCAATTTGGCTTTGATCAAAAGTTTCGTAATTCGATTCTTACCATTCTCCAATCATTCAAACTATCAATCATAGTAAATGGGAAAGATGCACGACTTTTCCTTTCTCTAGAGGAGTGAGGCAAAGAGATCCCTTATCTCCCTTACTCTTCTACATTTCTCAAGAGGAACTTAGTAGGTAGTTAACTATGTTGATAGATCAAGGTAACTAGCATGCATATCACTGGTAAGAAAACTATTCATAACCATACTTTTGCATATGAACTTATGATATTTTGCAAATATACGAGGGGAAATTCTCAAGTTATTAACCAACTCCTTCAAGAATATGGTCATAATTTTGGTCATCACATCACTCAAACATACTGTAAGCTTTATGGTGGAGCTAGTTTTGGATCTAGGATGATGCACATTACAAATATGTTTGGATTCATTGGGGACAAATACTATTTAACAATCTGGGAGTTCCTATATTCAAAGTCATGCCTTGTATGACTGACTGGACTAACTGAACTTTACCTATCACAGTAAGAAGGTGGCCTTCCCAGTAGCTATTTGGGTCAATACTCTATCTGCTACTATATAGTCTTAGGATTTGTGAATGGTCAATCAACATTCTTAACAAACTAGATTCTTGCATCAGGTATTTTTTGTGTCCAGGTAGCATAAATAGTAGAAAGATTAATACTATAACTTGGAAGGTTATTTTCTCACCTTTGTCTGAAGAAGCTCTTGATCTGAGAAAAATTTAGACAATAAAAAAATTTGGTTATCTATTTATTTATTGGAAGTTATTGACTTCCAATAATCAATGGTCTTATATGTTTGTTAGTATATACCTAAAGCACAAAAAATTCAATCATGCATCATATTTCTTTTACAACATTGATTGGCATTAAGCATTCTTTTTCCTTTCTAGAGGAACATATTATATGACATTTTGGTAATGGGAAGGAAATTATTTTATGAAGTGACAATTAGTTGGGATAAAAAATTAAATATTTAAACTAGGGGTGGCAAATCGGGTCATGGCCCGCCACACCCACCAAAAAATGGCGGGTTAGGTTAGGAATTTGGGTCTGCTACCCACTAAAGCCCGCCCCGCTAAAGATCGCCATCCACCAAATTCCGCCCTGCCAAAGTTCACCGCCCGTGAAAACCCTCTACACCTATTTGTTCAGCTTGTCCCACCTTAAACCCGTCCTTTTTAAGTTAATTTTAGTAATTCCAATTCTTTATGGTTTTATTTTATAGATTTGTTTGAGAATATATGCATTATTTTTTGAAGTGAAATTTGTTTAAAAGATGCTTTATAAAAATTGTCTAAAAAATAAGTGAAAAATCTAATTGAAATGTAAAAACAAGTCTATTAATCAATTTAAAAATGAAATAAATAAATAAATAAATAAGTAGGCGGGCAAACCCGCCGCCCGCCAACCCGCCACCTTGACTGGGCGAGCTAGATTTTTATGCCCATTTCCACTTCCCGCCTTTTTTTTGCGGGCTTAAGGCAGGGTGAGGCGGGCGGCCCGTTTTGCTACCCCCTAATATAAACCTAGTACTTCCAGTTGATATTCAATTTATACAAACTACGAAGGTTAATTCAATTATCCAGGAAACTAATTGGAACATTCCTCATGACTTATCCATTTTGGCTCCTTAAATTGCTGAAGATATTTTGAAGATCAACTTATCATTTAATAATACTATTGTTGAAGAACTCATTTGGATAATATCTAAAAAAAAGTGATTTATCTTTTAAAGATGCCAACAATTGTATCAAGAGGGGTCTCATTGATCCTTCTTGAACAAATTTCATTTAGCATCCCTGCATACCTAATGCTAAGTCATTAATGACTTGAAAATTGATGCATAATGTTATTGTAACATAATACAACCTAATTAGAATGTTAATGCATATGCCTGCGAGATGCTCTCTGAAATCATGATGTTGAAACTAGAGACTACTTATTTATTAGATGTTGATACTCCTTAATTTTTTGGAAATGAATTGAGAAATTTTTTGGCATAAACATTGATAGAACTAGTTATAAAAGCCTATTCAAACTTGATGGAAATTTTTGTGAGGATTTATATGCTTGCAAGTACAACTGTCTGCAACCATCACATGATAGTGTTTGTTTTGATGATGACGACACCTTAATTCAAATGAAACTTAGTGAATTATATATCTATCAAGATATTTCAATGGTAAAGATGCTTTTTGTTAGATTAAATGTCTATCCATCTCAATGATGATAACACTTGAGGTCAAACGACTTTTAGTGCAGTCTTTGGTGATAAATTTCAATCAAAATCTAATGATGGCATTTGATCAAAGAGGTTATCTAAAGCCCTATCAATCATAAAAGTCAAGTTCTAGTTAAAGTGTTAAGTCATCTATAAAACAAAAAATGGAATTGAATCTCCAAAATTGTAACAAAGAGGCTTGTATAGTCTTACACTTAACACATATCTGAGTGATCAATTTAATGCAATAATATAAGATTAATTCTCGAGATACTAAGGCAACTTCACACACTCAAATATGTTTTAAATCCTCTATTATTTGATAAAACACCTAAAATTTATTTTAATATGATTCCTTGTTATTACTGACTTGTTTAATTAATAAGAAAATCTTTTAAGACTAGTTAATTGATTACCAAAGTATGGTTAATCGATTAGCACATTTGCAATGTCTCCGATCGTTTAGGAAAGCCTTTAGTAGATTAATAACAATGTAATTAAAATACTTTCCACATTAAGGTTGTCTAATTGATTAACACTTATGGTTAATTGATTAAGACATTAAAAATGACCTTGGATCACTTCCTTTTTGAGAAAATTATTTTTCTATAAATAAAAGGTTTCTCCTTATTTCATTTTACACCAGTTTTAGAAGTTGAAACTCCTCTATCTCACTTTATACTCTCTTTTTCTCTATTTTTATTTTCTTACATATGTTTACTTAGGGCCGAGAGAGTGAAAAATACATGTGATATGTTTGTACTAGTGTTGTACTAAGATTGTATCTTACTCAAGAGAGGATTTTCTCTTGAGTAATATCTTTGTAAGAAGTTATTGTTTGGTTATTTAGTTAACCAGTGAAAAGTCCTTATTTTGTTATTTAGATTAGCTTGTGAAAATATATTATTAGTTATTTAGATTAGCTTGGTAAAATCTATGTTTGATTGATGAGTTTATCTTATGAAAAATTTTGTTTGGTTCTTGAGTTCAGCCTACTAAAAGTTCTGTTTGGTTCGTGAGATTAACCACTTACAATATCTTATTTGGCTGTAAGAAGGTTTATGGACATAACCTATAAAAAATTCACATCTCAGTTTAGTAGAATTCTTAAGAGGAAACTCTTGAGGATAAGAGTAGGTCAAATGGTTACGCTGAACCTGCATAAATATCGTGTGCATATCCTCTTTCCCTATCTCTTTATTTTTCATTGCTTTATTTTTTTTATGCTTCATTTCTTTCTCTCTATCTCATCTTCATTATTTATTTCATCTATTCCATTATTTAAACTCTATTTGTTTTATAAAATTAACTTAAAATTGTTATAAGTCAAAATATTTATAATTAGACCTAAACCATTTGATGGTTAATGGTTTGACATTTTAAAAGCAATAATGAAAATATTTTTTAAAGCTTTGGATTTTGATATATGGAAGTTTGTTATAAATGGTCTTCTTATCCCTACTAACTTTGTTAGTAATGATTTAATGAACAAACCAAATAATATTTGGACGACAAAAGAAAATGTAAAAGTTAAATTAGGTTTTAAGGCCAAGTACTTAATGATGGGTGCCTTAGTAACCTAAAAGTGCTTCTATATTTCTAATTGTAGTGGTGCCAAGGAAGTATGGGACGCTATTGAAATGATCTATGAATTCCAAGATTAATCAAGAGTGTATGAATATATGTGTTTAAGAAGATGATAAATCAAGTGAAAATGAAGATCATTTTTAAGGATGGTTCTCAAACATTGAAATCCTTAGGAGTTATTTTAAAAACTTTGTTTGTAACATACATCTCAGACTTAAGAATTGTTGTCAGTATCATGACTCAGTTCTTGATTATAAATATAGAAAAGTTTGTAATAAATTTTAAGAAAATCTAGGAAGGAGGAAATCATCCTGAAACTTAAATAGTTAATTCATCTACTAAAAGGTGAAAGGAAGAACTCAAAAATTCAAAAAACTTTGAAGAATCTTCATCATCTTCAACTTCGAAGTTACATGAAGAAATTATTGAAAAACCAACACCAATAGTATTGTATGAAAGGTCGCTATTTATGAAGGATCCATTAAGGAATCATCATTCAAAATAAATTTCAAAGAATCATCATCTGGAAGAATTTTTGGAGAATAATCATTCTGAAGACTTTTTGAAAAATCATCATTTGGAGAATCATTATACCAAAATTTAATTCCAACATACAAAGACTTGATAGAATCACATGATATAGCATATGAAGAGTCATAGGAGAAACTTCAAATTCATCAACCAAAGATTCGTGTAGAGATGATTACAAATATTTGTTCAAACATTCATTAGAAGACTCTCATGAAGCATATTCAAATAAATCAAATGAAGAGGAATATGTATGTTTTAGAGCTACTTATGAATAAGATAACAATGAGGCAACTATTTAAATTAAGTGTCAAGATTAGTAAATAAATTGAGAAGTTAGAAATAATCATCACAAATTTGAATGATCATATTGAATTTCTTGAAAGAAATAATAACATGTTTGGAATTAAATTTGGCAAGTGTAGAAGACAGTCATTAAATTCTAGAAAATGTGAAATGTGTGATTCCTAGAAAAATGAAGTTAATAGTTTGCATGATACTTTAGGTAAATTAACTAACATAAAAGAAAATCTAGATTTAGTTTTATCTAGTCCAAGGGGTTTATATAACAAAGTGGATTAGGTTATCAACCTAATAAATAATTCATAAACATTTGTCATGCTAATAAGAAGACCGATCAATATATGTTTAAATACAATTATTATCATCAGTTTTGTCATTTAGAATCTTTTTATTAATGTCAAAACTAATGAATTAAGATGGTATAAAGGATATAACTCAAGACATCTTAAACTAACTAGTGCACAAGGACCCAAAATGATTTAGGTATCAAAAACAAAAAATAAATTTATTTTGAAAGAATGATTTGTAGATTTAAGGGAAAAATACAAATTAAATAAAAATTGTGCAAAACCTAAGTTAGAAGACTCCATACAAAAAAAATGGTCTTTATAGTTAGAAGACTCCACAGAGTTCTTTAGAAGGATTATGATGAAAGGTGTTTAAGAGATATCTCTCACAAAGAAGAAATGATTTTCTAAATCACCTCTTGTCATGATTACTTACTCCCTTCTTGGCTTTTGTCAAAGTCAATCCCCTTGAGTGTTAAACTTAGATCTAAAGAGTTTTGTCAAACTCTATATAAACATTTTTATGTTTGTTCCCCCTTTGGGTCTTGACCATAGTCAAGTACTCCTCAACCTTAGTGAGGTGAATTACGGTTGATCTGATTCCATCCTAGTAAGGATACATAGGAATAAGATGCGGTATCTTTGTGAGCAAACTTAGAACTATCCTTAGGTATTTACCTCAACTTTACCTTAACCTTGACCCCATGACCCTAGCAAACAACAACTTAGATAGCTTAGCATACATATACGCAAAAGGTCCCTGTAGAGTACTACAGATGTTTAGGATGTGAATAACTACCCTAGGCATAACCAACCCCCGATCCACGAAACTCTAGCGTTGTTGTTACATCGAGCAAAAGTTTTTTTTCTTTAACCTTTCCTTTAGATAAATCAAAGCTCGGTGGTAAATTTTAATAAATTAAGATTCAAGTTAATCAATATCTTGACATCCGATTCTCATCGCAACAAAAATGGCGACTTCACTAGGGATTGTTTGAGGGTTTAGCCCACTTTCTATGCTTGTATGATATATCTATGTATGTTTGCCTATACATGTATATTTGTGAATATATAACTGTATGTTTGCATTGGATCATTTGGGTGATATCTTGAGTGGTGAGATAAGTCCTAATCCGGACTTGAGCGTACACATATGATAGGATGTAGTATAATCAATAGTTGACTGTTGGGAGTAGTCCTAACATGTTTGATATATGATGTAACCATGCTCCGTTGAGACCTCCTTGAGATAATTAATGGTGTATGAGTAGTCATGAATTTCATTAGTTATTTCAACCTAAGAGTCCGTGAAACTGAGGACCTTTAGTTACCCACATACCCCACTTGGCCTTTTTAGGACGTAATTTCTCACCACAATAATTCACTAATTATTTTTAATTTTTCATCTTTGTGATATTTTTCCATAGTCTCAATTTTATTTTCTAGAGAAGTAATTTCTTTCTTTTGAGATGATATTCTTTTGTACAGAATGTTGCATTCATTAAGAAGTTCATCAATAGCCCCTTGAGCATCGTTATCATAAATGGAAAATTCAGTACTAGCCTCTTATCCATCATCGAAATGGTGTGAAGCCATCAATTCTAGATTTTCACATTCGTCCCTATCCGAATCTGATGAAGAACTTATCTCATTATCATCCCATGCAATATAGGCTTTCTTGTTCTTATTTTCCTTTTTATTCTTGAAGCCACCTTTCTTGAGAAGTTTCGGACAATCCGTCTTAATATGGTCTTGTTTACCACATTCATAACAAGTGACATCAGATGTTGAAGTAGAACCCTCCTTTTTCCTGAAATGTTTCTATCTTTTTTCATAATTGAAATATTTATCATTTTTATTAAAGATTTTACGAAGTCTCTTCACAAGAAGCATGAAGTTTTCATCTTCTTCAGGAGCATCATTTGATTCTTCATTTGATTCAACTTTTAAAGCGATACCCTTGGATTTCTTTTCTTGATGTTCATGTTTTTCCAGACGTCCAAGTTCTAATTCATGTTCTTGAAGTTTTCCGAGCAATGATGCAAAAGTCGTAGTTGAAAGAATTTTCTTTTTGGATACTGCGTCAATTTTGGTTGCCATTCTCTGGTTAAAGATCTAAGAAATTTAAGATTTAATTCATCATTAGAAAATATCTTACCAAGTGCAATCAAATGATTTATTAGATGTACAAATCTTTTCTGCAAAGTGACAATGGATTCTCCGGGCTGCATTCAGAACATTTCGTATTCTTGACTTAATGTATTCAATCTTGATCTTTTAACTTCATCGATTCCTTCATGAGTCTCCACCAAAGTGTCCCAATTTTCTTTTGCGGATTTACATTGAGAAAATGAGGAAGAATTCATCCATACTTAATGCACTTTGTAGTATGTTAATGGATTCCTTTTCATTACGAACTTTCTTTTTTATTATCTTCATCATAAGAAATTTTAGTCTTTGGAGTTTCGACACCATTTAAGACACTAACTGGTTCATGTGGACCATTTTTGAGAGTTTCCCAATTTCCTTCTCCTTGTGATTCTAATTGTGCCTTCATGCGTATTTTCTAGAAATCAAAATATTCACCAGAAAATAGTGGGGGTTTGTTGCTACTACCACCATACTTGAAAACCGGATTTGCGCTTGTGGAAGCCATGCTGGATCTGTAGGAACAAGTTATCTATAACCTACTCTGATACCAATTGTAAGAGGGGTGGTGAATTAGGTAGTTTGGAATTTTTCCGATTTTGATCTTATGTTGTGTTTTGTTTCCTGATTAATTACTAAGTTATGAAAGTGATAGAGTGCAGAAAGTAAACGACACAAGGATATATTCTGGTTCCCATCACAGTTCAAGAGTACTTCAGTCCCCTTTCAACATAAAAGAGATTTTTAATATTGTTGTGACCTATACAAGACTTATCCTAGTCTTCATATCACTATCAAACCAAGAACAATCCTCTTAGATTCTTACAAAAGTTCATTAATAGAACAATCATCTACTTAATAAACCTCTTGCTTCCAACAATTCTAGACAAGGATACAACAATTATTATGAATTTTTATAAGTATTTGATATGAATATTACAATGTATCAATCCTTAGATTGATCTTCTTTTCTAAGAAAGCAGCTTACAATGATATAGTAGTGCTCAAGTGTTTGAGTGAAGAAGAAATTTTCTGACTTGATATGGGAAAAATGTGCAAAAAAATTTCAATGAAAGTTTAAGTATCAAAAACACTTTTTTTGAAAATATGAGTGAGTAAATGATGTTTAACTGCTATGGAAAAGGTGAGGAATGAAATCTGAAAATGAGAGTATATATAAGTGCATTACACCTCTTGGAAAAGGTATAAAATAACTAACCAATGCAATGATTCAAAGATGAAAAACTACAACATGTTTAAAACATTAATTTTATGAAAATGGCACTCGTTCAGTGATGTAACTGGTTACCTCAATTGTAACATAATGATTTTTCAAAAAATATGCTCATGTAACCGATTACCTCACCATGTAACCGATTACCTCAAAAAAAATATTCCCAGAAACACAACAAATAGAATCTGCCAAAACTCATGTAACTAGTTACCTCACCATGTAACCGGTTACATTACTGAAGGTTGAGAAAAATTCTTTTTGAAATCATATGATAAACAATATTGCCAAATGGCTTAACATGTGGGGATGCAAATGAATAAATATTAAGATAATTTTTTAGCACTTAGAATATTAAAGCTTGAATTAAAAACTTGTACCAACATTTGAAGATCAATTAATCAAAGCTTTTGCTTCATGAAAGTTGAAATATCAATTCAAGGCTTTTATGATCTTTTGCTCATCCTTTCTTGATCCAATGCACATATGTTGATTTCATCAAAACATAAATTTTGAAGAGGCTTGACTTCACATGATCCAATTTACAACCAACGAAATTAAAATTAGAGTATCAAACTAAAGCACAACCAATCCCTTTGGAGTACCATAAACACATAAGCGGTGCGTTAGGGATATACCACACAATGCATTTGACCAAATTGAGATGTGATTCTCTAGAGTTTTCTTGAAATCGTGCACATATATAGATAAAGAACATAATACCAATATGATATATTTTATGGTAAAGAATGTAACCGATCATACCTCGATACTTGCTTGGTTTTGAGGACATGTACTAAATTTTTCATGCGAAACAATTTTGTATTGAAATCACCTAATCATGCACAAAGAACCAAGATTGTCATGTTAAATACTGATAAGTTCATTCCATTATTATCTTTGAATTACATGTGAGTTACTTACATATATAACTACACTGAAAATTTTATTTTGATCCATTGTAAAAAAAATTACATATTATTCCGACAATTTTAATAGAATCATATATGTTGCATAAAAAAATTCTTGAGTATAATATATACCTTTCTACCAAATGAATTAAAATACATATATAATATTATAGTATTGTAAGTATTTATTATCTCCCTTTTAATTTTATACATTGAGATTTATAAATATTTTTAAATCATCCAACTTATACAACACTGAAAATAGGTTTTTACCTTTTTACTTCCATGGCTCCTCGATGTGCAGTATAAGTTGACTAGTTCAACTGAAGGATAAATAAGTGATGATAACCCGATCTCAAATCAATCTTACTAAAAACACAAACACCAACCAATTATTTCATAAGGTTGTCAATTCTCAGAAGAGAATACTTATTCTTAATTGTAACCTTATACAGCTGTCGATAATCGACACATAATCTCATGCTACCATCTTTCAAACACACTAATGAGGTAGTCACCGAACCATTAGTTGGGGTATCAATGACCATACTTCCTATCACTCAAACCCAATGTGTAATCCAAGGTTTTCTTTGTGCATAACTGAAACCCTATGCTATACCTTTAAACCCTTGGTCTCCCTTATTGGTAAAAACTCTAAGATTGTCACACACCAAGCATATAAGAGATACATATTTATAATAGCAAATACCCAACAAACAAAGCCCAAAGTCACATAAATCCATGGACTGAATCAAAAAATCCCGAAAACATGACAATACTATTCACCGTACGAACAACATTATTCATCGTACGAACTTCAATATTCATCTGTACGGATAACACTATTCATCGTACGAACTACACTGTTCATCGACCGATTTTTTTCTCAACTTTTCGTCCGACTTTTTAAAACTTCTGATTTTTGCAATAAACGCAATTTCTAAAATATGTTTTCTTTCTCTTCATCAACAAAGGTTTTAAGACACATTTACAACAATCTCCACCTTGACTTTAAACCGTGTTGATACCAATTTAAAAATAAACAACATTGTTACTCTCTACCATGTTGAAACTTTAATCAATAACTTTGATCAAATTCAAGCAACCCTTGAATCTTGATCTCACAACTTGCATCCACTTGTTCCCAATTACCCTTTTCTGTCTAGGTAATTTAACAAGCCTACAAGTATGATTTTTTAACCACCCTTGACTCAACCTATTTTTAAATGTCTCCCTAAAGGTTTTTCTTCTTTTATTTTATAGTCCTTCAGCCACATTAAAAACATAATATCCAAGGCTAGCATAACCGTCCCTTTGAGATGCTACAATAACCCTCCTTACCTTATCATGAGCCAAATTATAATCAGAGATCTCTGTAACCGTTTCCTCACTACTGCTAGCATCTATATTAGGAAACTCCACCTCAAACTGAGTTTTCTCCATTATAGTTTCTCCCAGGTTTCTCCTTTGGTTTTCACTATTCTTCTTCTGAAGAAATTCTCCACCAACCAAGTAAGTTGTTTTAACTTCAACTCTTCCCCAAAAACTCAATAACAACTCAACGGTAACATGCATTTCTATCCCTTGATTTATGCAAAATTTATTGTACTCCTCTAAAACTTTCTCAAGGCATTCATAACACCTTAAAATCAAATCCCATAGTTCTTCCTTGTCATGTAAGCCTGCACTAGTTAACGATGGTTGAATAATAACATTTGAACCTTCTAAAATATATAGACCACATTTCATTACAAGAAAATTGGCAAATTGCGACGGTTTTTTTGGCAGATTACGACGGTTAAAACCGTCGCAATTTGTAATTTACGACGGTTTCCATCCTGTCACGGAAACGTACGTCGCGAGGTCGTATTACGATGGTTGTAAAAATTGCCGTACATAACCATCGTTATTTTCACGACGGGTAGATAATTGTCGCAATCTCCATATTGTGATGGTTTGAACCGCCGCAAGTTGCAAATATTTTTTTTTTTAAAAATAATCTATTGTATATTGTGGCAGTTTGAACCGGCGCAACTTGCAAATATTTTTTTTAAAAAAATCGATGGTATATTGTGGCGGTTTGAACCGCCGCAACTTGCAAATACTTTTAAAAAAAAAATCTGCACTCAATTCATCACGCGAAATTTTCAACACTCCATGTATAACTCTAGTACAATAGCCTATATAATCAAACATACTTATAGATAACAAATTTCGCTTGAGGTCTGGAACATACCTCACATTATGAATAAGAAGTTCACGATCATTAAACATTTTAAATCTGACCATACAAATACCATGAACCTTACATGCCTTATTTTTACCAAGGCGAACTACTCCACGTTGCACCACTTCAAAGTTTTAAAGTATTCTATTCTTGGACACATGTTATAAGAGAAACCTGAGTCAATGACCCAATTATCTTCAGTTTCCAAATTTGATACTACTAGTGCTTCAGCATCCTCATAACTTTCCTCACCCAATGCAACTACAGCTTGAACAGTACCTTCATTGACCTTTCTTTCAGAACAATCCTTTTTAAAGTGACCGATCGTATGACAATTAAAACATTTTACCTTTGAATTGTTAGACCTCTTTAATTTGAACATCCCTTTACGTTCACCTCCTCCTCTTGACACATTTAAGCCTTCACCACTATCTTCAATCTTCAAATCTTTCGACTTTTAAAATTCTTTGGATTTTACTGCCGTATGGACTTCATCCGAAGTAATAGTATCTTCCTTACCATAAAGAAGGGCATTCTTAAAGTGTTCAAAAAATCTGGGTAATAAACTCAACAGGAGCAAAGCCTTGTCCTCATCATCAATCTTCACTTCAATATTCTCAAGATCATCGATAATCTTGTGAAATTCTATGAGCTGCTCAACTATGAATTTGTTCTCCACAATTCGCAATGAATATAGTTGTTGTTTCATATATAATAACCTGTGAGGCAATGACTTTGTCATATACAATGATTCAAATTGTGCCCAAATAGCAACCGCAATTTGCTCCCTGACAACTTCTCTTAGAACTTTATCCCTGAAGCACAAGATAATAGCACTTCTGGCCTTATCCACCATCTCGGTCTTTTGTACCTGTGTAAGCCCCGCAGGCATCAATGCTTCACTCTTCAAGAATTGATACACTTCTCTTGAATTAAAATTGCTTGCATCTTAATTTTTCACAACACGAAGTCGTTGTTACTGAAAAGTTTCTCGATCTATCATCTACTAACCATGGTGCTCACTTGTCAACAATATCTCTTTTCTCTACGCTCACCACACCACTTGCTGTGAATCTTGTTGTGAATTACGAAAAAATTGAATATCAATTTGTGAGGCAAATAATAATAGCAACCAAAATAAATGCTCTTCAACAAAAATAATTTGTACACAGATAATATAACAGAATAAGGCAAGAAAAAACCGAAGGTTAGTTTACCCAGTTCGATTAAACGATCTACTCTGGGGAAGAGAGCAGCTCTCCAATTCACAATACTCAGAAAGTTGTTACAAGAAAATAGCCTTCGCCTTCAGGTTCCGAAGAACAACCCTGAAGGCGCACAAGAACAACCATATTTTCTACCCAAGTCTTTCCCTACCTCTCCAACTCTCAATATATGAATCACTCAAACCCAAGGTGTATCCAAAGTTTTCTTTATGCATAGCTGAAATCCTATGGCATATTCAAGGATAAGTTGAGAATATTCTTAGGAGTTTTCTTAGCTAAGATTTGTGTTTACACCTCCTTTAAGGTGAATTGCATGGGATCGCCCTTTCTATCGAATATGCTAACAAGAGAAATTGGAGATTTTTTTTTGCTTGAAACGGACACAATGTTGGTCATTCATGCATTTTCTAATGTAAATTATGACCTTTGGCATCTTTTAATTAAATGAAAGAATATTTTACACATTATCCGCTCCTATTGATTCAAGATATCGGAAAATGCATGTGTATATAAATTAGTCAATGAATTGTTTTTTTTTTATTATAAAGCTTTGTGGGATTCACTTTATATTTATACTTTTAAACTTTTTTTAGGGATAGACACGATATGTCCAATTATTTTTTCTTCAGAGTTTTTAAGGAATACACAACTAGTTGTTCTTAAAAAATGACACGTAACACTAATACTTTTCTGATCCAATTTACAACTAACAAAATTAGAATTAGAATACCCAATTAAAACACAATTAATCTCTTTAGAGTACCATAAACTTATAAGTATTGTGTTAGAGATATACCTCACAACACATTTGACCGAACCGAAGTGAAGTGTGCTTTAATACGAGATATCGTAAGGTAAAAAATGAAACTCATCATACCACAATACTTGCTTGGTTTGAAGTACACATACTAAATTTTTTATGCGAAGAAGCAATAAGAGGCAGGACCTTCATGTTATTTATTAACAACAAAAATTGAAGTATAATATATACCTTTCTACTGAATGAATTAAAATACGTCTATAATATTGTAGTATTGTATGTATTTATTATCATCTCCCTTTTAATTCCAACGTATACAACACTGAAAAGAGGTTTTTACTTTTGTACTTCCATGGCTCCCCCATGTGCAGTATAAATTGACTAGTTGAACTGAAGGATAAACAAGTGATGGCATGTCCATAAATCTGAGTTCTTCAACTTTAACATACCTTTTTTAATGAAAATTCTTTAGGTAATTCATTGAAATATTAATATTCAAATTATTGATAATGGTCTGTTTATATCCACTTCATATCACATATCCATCATAATAAGAGTATTGAATAAAAAATAAAAATGTATAGAAAAAGTAAGAAGTGATTGTTTTATAATCATTATCAAAACAAACCACACAATCCACATAAACCCTTTCTAAATTTTCTCTTTTTTTTTCCTCTTCCAATACAAGAGAGAGAGAAAACACACATAGAAAAGAGAGATAGAGAGATATGGGAAAGAGTCCCACAACCATCTGTCCTTGCTGATAGACAACAAAACTGCCACACCGCCAATAATGCTTGGGACCTTGCAAATCAGACAACCCTTCTCTCTCTCTCTCCTCTCTCTCTCTCTCTCCTTCAAATGTAGTATCTGCTAGCATAGCATAGCATATCTCTAGCAACCCATTTGAAAACTTTCCACCTTTCATTTCTTACCACAATCCCTCCACTGTTTCTACATCAAAACTTTCTCTCTCTTTTCACACACACAAAAAAAGAATCTATTTCCTTTTTACTAGACTCAAAAACTTAGTTCCTATAACAAAACATCTACTATTATATATAACACTATCAAAGATACATCATAAGAACAAAAGAATAGTTTTTTTTTTCTAGTGTTTGTTATTCATATGGGGTCTTCTCCTGCTTCTTTCTATGCTTTCACATTTATTACCATTCTTTTGTTACAGAATGTTGGTCACATTCATTGATACCTAAACTAAGAAAAAAATTCATAGCATTAAATTTCTCATCTTTATTTCATGGAGAGGCTTCAAGGACCCATCAATTCTTCTGTATGTTACTATTATTCTTTCTCTTCATTTTTTTTAATCCTATTTGTAGAATCATGATAGGTACTTCAATTATTCTTCAAAACTATAGCATTTAATGCATTTTACTATTTTTCTGAAAATTGTTGACATTCTTTTTCATTTTCTCACTTTTAGTAACACTTTTTGTTTTCTTGCAGTTCTTTGGTGAAGTGAATTGTTTAGACCAAACATTACTTGACACAGAAAGTTTAAGATTTGAGGAAGATGAACAGTTTTTGTTATCTAGTTTAGAAGACAATATGCCATTTCTTCAAATGCTTCAAAGTGTTGAACCTCCAATTTATCCTTTAAAAGAACCAAACTTTCAAACACTTTTGAGGCTACAACATATGAAGAAACCATGGGAGGAAGACATAACTTTTATTCCTAGAATGGATTCACTCCAACAAGTTCAAACAACATTGGAATTTGAAAGCTGTGTTACACATGATGTTCTAGAGATGCAGTCACCGGTGAAATCAGAAAGCTATGAACTTCAACACAAAGTTTCAGCTTCATGCATTGAGAAATTGAGCTATGAGTGTAACCAAGAAGAAACAAAAACATGTTCCAAATCTCAACTTGTGACAACTAGGGAAAAGAGGAAGAGGAAAAGAACAAGACCGGTTAAGAATAAGGAAGATGTTGAGAATCAAAGGATGACACACATTGCTGTTGAAAGGAATAGGAGGAGACAAATGAATGACCACCTTAGTGTTCTTAGGTCTCTTATGCCATCTTCTTATATTCAAAGGGTATGCACTTTTTAACCATTTTTTGTGAAATTTTAAGTCAAATTCTCATGACCCTTTTCTTCAATTTGCTTTCTTTTGCTTTAGTCATGATAAAAATTCAATCTTTTTGGTGTTTGATAATAAGGGTTTGTTTGGATTTTATTAAAAATTTCATTTTTAATAGACCCATTTTTTTAAACTCACCCTCAACTTAAATAAGCACTAAAAAATTGTTTTTTTTTTAAATTTTATTTTGAAATTTTCACTTATTTTGATAGGGTGACCAAGCATCAATAATTGGAGGAGCAATAGATTTTGTGAAGGAGTTAGAACAATTGCTTGAATCTCTTGAAGTACAAAAAAGGATAAAAAAGAATGAAGAATTTGGATCTTCATCCTCATCATCCTCGCCACCACAAGCTAGTTATGGAATGAAATTATCATGTTGTGAAGAAAATGAGGTGAAGGCAGAAAACAAATCAGAAGCAGCAGATATAAAAGTGACATTGATTCAAACCCATGTGAACTTGAAAATAGAGTGCAAAAGAAGATGTGGTCAATTGATAAAAGTTATTGTTGCATTGGAGAATCTTAGGCTCACTATTCTTCACCTTAACATCACATCCTTTGAGTCTTCTGTACTTTACTCCCTCAATCTCAAGGTATTACTTTGTCTTTTCATTTTATATTTTACTACTTTTTTTAATGTGGTCAACTCAACTCAACTCACTATGGAATCAAGTCAGAGCACTGTTCTTTTCTGACTTGTAATCTAAGCAAAGTCTGTCTTGCCCTAGTTCCAACATTGTCTTTCACTCGAAATCATCTATCCTCTGCGCGCAATTGTATAGATTATCAAATATCTTTAAAAACTTTTAGCACTTATGCGTGCTTAGACAAAATTGAATTCAAGATCTCTGGTTAAGTCGAGTTTGCTTAGGATTTAACGTTATTTATTATTATAATTTATTATTATTGCTATTTGTTGAATAAATGAGGAACTTTGTGTGATGCAGGTTGAAGAAGATTGTAAGCTAGGCACAGCAAATGACATAGCAGAAGCAGTTAATGAAATATTCAACTACATTAATGGTAACTAGGTTTAACCTTAGGGGAGTGAATATCAGAAGAATAAAGGACAAGAAATTATTGAAGGGGAGAAAGAGGTGACGGGGAACATAGGGCAACGACTTCTTGTCTACATATATCAATGTATGATGTATCATGTTAATTAGGTAGCTCACAAAATAGAGATAGGGTACATCATGTTATTATTTTTCTGTTTATTTTATTGGAATTTTAGTTGCTAGTATCTTATACTAAGTGTGTGTAATGCTTATTAATTTGTTTAGTATATTTTGGTGAATTGATGGCTTTTTTATGCTAACTAGTTTTGCATAAATGGTTGGTATGTGCATAGTTTATGACTTATGTAAATTCTGAATTATTTATATATAGTTTAATTTCTATGACAAAAGTTAGAGCTGTTTTCTATCTTGTGAATATATATATATATTAGATGAATAAATCTAAATAAAATAAGAATATGTAAAAATGAATAAATTGGACCAAGATTTTAAAATTAAAAAGAAATGATTTCCTTGATATTGGGTTGATTTATAAGAAATGGAAATATAGTGTTTTATTTGTAAAATATTGTTTTAAAAATGTTTGAATTTTTCAAATTTTAATATATTATTTATTTCTATTTGTATTTGTATTATAAAAGTAATACTATTATCCATGTTATCTTATATTTAATATATTATATTTTTTATTTAAGATCAAGATATAAAAAATTGATATTTTTATAAATATTTTTTTATTTGTATAAATTATATTAACCTATATAAAATAGACCACAAAATTATTGATTTAAACATGAATGAATATAATAATAATAATAAGAAGAAGAAGAAATTAATAATGAAATAAAATATTTTTATACATACATTTAATTAAATTATGTTAAAAATTATTATTAAATATTATTGTAATTTTTGACATATAACGTTTCTTGGATTATATAATTTAGATGTGTGAAAAGTGAATTTTTTTTTAAATAATACATATTTTTAAATAAAATATTAAAATAATTGAGTTTTTAAAAAAAAATCATCAAACTAACTTACTTTTAACATGTATGTGCTATATGATATGACGATGGAATTAAAAATGCAAATGAATTGAAGTGATGCGCCATATCATATGGCGACACCATTCAAAAACTTTTCAGAAGAGGAGCCATATGTATGACGCCTCAGTTTGAATATGATTTTTAAAAAAGAAAAAGAAAAAAAATGATTGAAGTGAGGCGCAATATCATATGACTCTTTCTATGAGTTTTTTTTAATAGTGTCGCCATATAATATGACACATTAGTTCAATTCATTTGTATTTTTAATTATGTTGTTATATCATAAGACGTTAAAATAAGTTAGTTTGATAATTTTTTTGAAAATTTAATTATTTTAATATTTTATTTTTAAAAAAATCGTGAAAAGTCTTACCCTTTCTAATTGTGAATTATAAGTATAAAATTGGGGCAAATTAGTGTCTAGAAGAAAGAGAAATTGCAATATATAGTATGATAAGGCACATGATGGTGGACTTGTGGGGGGATAAAGGGTAGGGTCCAATATGTGTACATGAGAATGTGGGGCCATGTTTGAAAAAATTAAGAGCAATGATGATTAATATTTATGAAGAGGGGAATTTGATATGATACATCTCTTTTTACATTGACTTTGTGTGATGGGGTATATACAATAAATGATGTTTCGTAATTTTTATGTACATGCCTTACTTTTTTATCGCTTCTTTTTGGCTTTGAGTTTATGGCACCTTACTAGTAGTAATATTTATATAAAGGAAGAAAGATAAGAGAGATATATTGCATAATACCAATACCACAACTATTCAAGTCAAAACAACATACACAAAAATACAACCACCTTTAATAAAAAAGACATACAAAAGAAAAGGGTCAAAATGAGAGATTCATACATTAAAAGAGTGTATACTCAACTCTTATTTGTCGGCATAAATTTTTTGGTTAAATAATTGATAAATATTCAAACTCTTTTTTAAGAATGTCTCTCATTACTATTCTATTAACTCGTGTTTAAGTATTTCTCATAATTATAGGGTTTTAATAATTTTTTACTCACTAATAAAGATTTTAGAAACTCTGTTTCTAAAAGTTGGGAGGAATATGCTTTCTCAAATTAAAAATTATTTGTCTTGAAAAAAACTCAGCTTTGAGAAAGTGGAATAAGAAAGTGTTTAGAGATTTCGATGCAAAAATTTGAATGATGATTTTTAGAAAAAATTTAAAGGATTAATTTAAAATTAAAATAGTTTTGACAATATTTTAATCAAGTGTAAAAAGAGTCAAAATGAGAGTCTCTAGTTTAAGAAACTAATTCATATATTAAAAGAGTGAACATTTAACTCTTATATTATCTATATAAAACTTTTTGATAGGTAAACGGAAAATAGTTTGACTCTTTTTAAGGATGTCTCTGATTACTATTCAAATATGTGTAAGTATTTCTTGCAATACTCATAAAGATTTTACAAACTCTGACTTTAAAAGTTAGGATGAGTCTGCTTTCTTGAGTTCAATGAGATTTGTTTTGCAATTAAAACTCAAAATTTAGAAGAAATATGTGTTGAGGTGGAATAAGGAGGTGTTTAAAGTTTTAGATGTTAAAATCGAGATGATCTAAAAAAATTAAAAGGGCTTATTTGACATTAAAGGAGTATCTTTTGTCACTCGACGATATCTTAATCAAGTGTAAGGAGTTTAAGGATATAGATCTTTTGAGATATAAAGACTCGTTAACTTTCTAAAGATCGCGAACTTGTTGGCTCAAAGAATAGGGACACTAATTTCATGTAAGTATCAAACTTAGTAGAAAGCATAACCAAATTATTACTCTAAAGGTTGTTAATCGGTGGGTGGAAGAAGTTTCAAATGTTTGCTCACAAGAATCTCAATACTACTCTCGACACTTTTTTTGAACCTTTCCAAAATCTTTCATGTTTAGCTAAAATCTAGTATATGTCTCTATCTCCGAATCAATGCCCTGCATTATTCTTTCTTTTCTCTCTTTTAGATATTGTTATTTTGGAGTATAAGTGTGAAGGTAACGAAACTTTGGGAGCAATTATTTTAACTTTTCTTTGATTAATTACTTTTAACATCTTCTAGGAGAGAACATAAGATGGAAATTTGAACATTTCTTTATTAGTGAAGCTTCAAGGAGGTTTTAATTTTTTTTTTTTTTACGTTGGTCCCAAAAGTATAATCTTTTACTCAACTACATGCCTTAAGGTAAACATCTATGATTAATTATTTATATATGTAGACTCTTTTGCTATAAGATTATCTACATTGATTGAACATCTAATTTCTCTAAATCAGCGTGCTTTCATTTTGGGGAAAATTTGTAGATTGGATCATGGTTATGAACAAGATGATTGATTTGGTTAATAAATTTGATGGTAAATTTTGCATATTCAAGGTAGATTTTGAAAAAGCTTGTGACTCAATTATCTAAAGTTTCGTGGACTACATGTTAAGGAGATCCTACATTGATGATCGATGACACAATTATATTAAAGTTTATGACTTTTTTAGTAGTATATTTGTGATTGCTAATGGTTTTACCGACCAATGAGATTAAATATTCAAAAAGGTGTTAAATAAGGCAATTCCTTGGGTTCTTTCCTATTTATGCTAGTGGTTGAATGATTGAGTATTATGATTTGATAGACAAAGTCCTTATCTTCCTTCTGGGGATTCACCTTGGGTGATTTTATGATGGCCATCTCTCATTAATAATATGTCGACAACAATCTTATTATCAGTGAGGTGAATGTTGGCAAATTTTGGACTATGAAGATAATTTTACGTTGTATCAAGCTTGTCTCTAGATTACACATTGATTTCTTCAAGAATAGTTTTACACGTTAATTGGAGATTTAAAGTTTAAATTTAAATCAAATCTTTTTGGTGGAGGTTGTTGAAAAACAAATCTTAACTAGATCCTCTAAAAATATGGACGAGACCATATCTTTTGTTCATTAGAGAAAAACCCAGAAGATTGCATTTCTATTTAAGAAGACTAAAACCTAACGTTTAAAATGCGTAAGTATTGAAGATTTGTGTGTTAGGTTTTATACTTTAAGTCTTTATTTTTGTTGTTGTTTGTGCATCACTCTAGTGTTCGCATTCAAATTTAAAGGCATAAAGTTTGGTTTGTTTAGTTTAGTTGTAATTTAATATTCATATTCTGATTATTTTAGTGATCACTTGGGATTAGTGATTGAGATTATTTCTCATATTTAACAAGAGTCCTAAATAGAAATATACGGGGTAGAATTAAGAAGATGAGCATTGAACATGAGGTTGTTCATCTAAGACACTCTGTACTAATTCTATTAAGGAGTGGATTTCCTTTCTTGGGTTGGAAGCCCTTAAGACGTAGGTGTTGTTTGCAGTAAATTGTGTTAACAATTCTTTGTATCCTTTTATTGCTTTATCATTTATCATCTTGTTTATCAATAATCTGTCAATTCTGGTTTAAGATGTTAAACACCTTGGCTTAAGCATGCAGTCCAACATCTATCTAATTAAAAACAGAATTCCATCTCTTTTGATGAAGTATTTTCCTAAGAACCTCTTGTAATGGATGCAATGTGTTGAAGTTTCCCCTTATGCCCCCTCTTCTTCACTGCTCTCCTCTTTTTTGGTTGTCGTGGTATCAACTGTTTTGGCTAGAGATTTTCTCTTCGAGGACTCTTCTCAATCCATCTTACTAACCTTGGCATATTCATACATGAGGCCTCTCATTATCACACATTGATCACATCCTTAAGTTGGATGCAATGGTTGGTGGTGTGGTCGGACTCTTGTGGAAGCAGTAATACTTCATCTTATCAATCCAGGATGATTATCTAATCCACTTGAGGGCGGCTATCGCCACAAGATTTCTTTTCCGAGCCATGAAGCGATCATTGAAGTTGTCACAAAAGGTTTGTCCATGAATCGACACTCCTATTAGGCTGAGATTTGAACCAGAGCTTCACTAATTTGGTCATCAATAGTGCAAGCATTTTCACTTCACTGCCTCGTTGGTCTGGTAATAACTCAGATGGTCATCAACATGTTGTACATGTTTGTGAAGATCTCCTTTTTTGTCGTAATCATTCAACTTCAGAGGTTTTTTCAATGATTTTTGTTTCGACTATCAAGAATGCGGGTGGAAAGAGGATTATTTTATTAGTTTTTTACTAGAGGTTTCTCCACTTGTTCCTCGAGGGGATCTTAACTATCCAACCTCCTTCTAGATTGCGGGGAGAGGTCTAATTCCTCTAGTGTCTTTAAGGTTTGGAGATTTCAGGATTGCATCTCACCAAATGCAGTCGGCTCACAGATGATGGTATGAATCCTCTGTGATGCGACTCCTAGCATTGTATTACCTTTTGGGTTGGCGTTATGCATGCTTTCTTCGAGACTAAGTCACCTCTCATTCATCTCATATATGTTTTGTTGTCGAACCATGTTGTACATGTCGTTTAACAATTCGTTCGTGCCTTGCACACTGAGGTTGGCCTACAATAACTAGAATTTAGGTAGTGACTCTGGTCAGGTACTACTTGCGGTGTTGGATCCCTGAACGACGATTTGCCTTGTTAGACTCGTGGAGTATAACCTACGAATGTTGGAGGTGGAACGAGATCTTGGTGTAGCGGTTCACTCACCTCTGTTTTGAGGAGGAAGTAGTGGATTTCTTATGGCTTGAGTCGTCGCGACATCGTCACGCAACACAACGCAACAAGTGACTCTGGAACCTGCCATTGTTGGAAGATGTGGAAATCAAATATCTGAGAAACTGATAATCAGAGTTGATCAAAAATTATAATTGATCGACTACATAAATTCGATGCTCGATTTCAAGGAATCTGATTTGCTAGGCTGAAAAAGATCCAGTTTGATGAATCGAGAGATGAATATTGAACTTGGAAAATGCAGAAATCAAATATCATTTTTCACAGACGGCGTCACATTTCCGTTAAGGAACCCGAATTGATCGAAGAACGAAGGTTGCAAATCGCAACAACGGAATTCAACTTTCAATACAGTGAGAAAGCTGACCTATAAGATTATCACTTCAACACTCAAGTCAGTCTAAAAGTAAGATGAGTAAATAAAATTTGAATTACATTTAACAAATGACGCATTTTTTCTTTATATAATAGAACGCTTATAACAACTTACTAAAATCCTAAATACAGAGAGTCGTTAGGTGGATCCTAAATTTAAATCTTTCACACTCTAATTTAAAATAACACTCCTCCTATACTAATAACTTTATGAATTATTATATTTTGAGCCGTAGTTGTAGAATTCTCTAATTAGCCTATTACAAAATCCATATGCCAACTTCTATGATTTTAAATTAAATATATGTTTAATATGATGTTGGTGATATAAATGTGTAAGGTTTGCCTATATATATATTTTTTTGAGACATGTATATGTAAACTGAAATCTTTATTTTGGTCTAAAATAAAAATAAAAATGTAGTTTTTATTAATAAAAAATGAATTATTATTATTTAAGCAATTAACAACAATAAGTACTACATTCCCTATATGTCTTTTATTTGCCCTCTCTTAGACGCTTATATTTTTGAGATAATTAAGTAACACAAGGGAGCCATATTAGGTGAGACACAAAAGGCACCCTCCTTGATATAACTCCCTGAATGGTTGAAAATGGATTATTATTTTATTCCAAAGCCAAACGAAAATAAAAAGGTTAAACAAAGAGAAAGTAATGAAAAATTCCTTGGAGAAAGGTATTTGAAAAGAAACTTTAAAAGTCAAAATAATAATGAAAGGTCAATTCTATTCTCCACAACCCCACACAATAGATCCATAGCCTTATAAGTTATAATAATAAAATAATATATTTGTCTCTCTCCATATATCCTCAATAAAAAGATTTTAAAAAAATATTTATTTCCTCTCTCTCAAATATATATATATATATATATATATATATATATATATATATATATATATATATATATATATATATATATATATATATATATATATATATATATATATATATATATATATATATATATATATATATATATATATATATATATAAAAGGAATATTATAGTAGTATGAAATATGAATGGAGCATTATTGAGAGCAAGAAAAGTAAGTAGCACCCATCCCCATGTGCAAATATGTCAGAAGGACAAAACCAGCTTCTCTTTTACAGGCTCAACCTCAGCCTTAAGTCCTATTCATTTTTGGTCCTCGAGTTTTTTTGCTACTAGTACTATTCCCTAGTGGTGTCATGTATCTTTCTTTTCCAATTCTTGATGGATCCTTCCTTAGCTTTTCTCTTCTATCTTTCCCTTTTCCTTTGCTGTTTCCAAGAGGTGTATATACTACTAGCTCTCATTACTTTAACTTACCTTTAAATCTCTTTCTAAATACTACTACTTGCTACTCATAGTTTCTTCATTCCTTTCTATTTTCTAAATAATATACTTAGATTATTTTTTATTTTAATGAAATTGTTCTTAAATGATTTGTCTAGTGTATATTCTTATTTTATAAATTTATGTTTAATTATTTTACATATAAGAATGATACTTTTTTTCATCATTTGAAAAATATTTCTTAAGAATCTATTTAAAAGAAGGTTGAGAAGTAGATGAAAGGGAACAAAATCCTTTCTGAATCACTTTTTACTTCCTTCAATTTGAGAAAATTTGGAGGCGATAGAGATGTTTTGTTCAAATTATAATTATATTTACACATTATTTATTTATTTAAATATAAGTTTAACTTGTTAAAAATTCTATTTTAAATAAATTTTATCATCCTTTTATATTTTTTATATTTTTATATATAATGTTTTAAGTTTTTTATTTGATTTTTTATATTATCGTAACGTTTTTGTTTATGATCATTTTTGTTAGATTTAATTGTATTTGATAATTTTTTTTAAATTATATATTATAATTATTACATTTTTATAAAATCTTTTGGGATGTTTTCTGATTGAATATTTATATTTCATTAATGAATTTGTATTTGAATTATAAATGGTAATTATTACGAGCCTTATGGTAAAATTATAAAGATAAAAATGTAAATTAGTTTTGAAATACCTCGCTCTTTGTTAACCAAACATATTTGTAAATAAAATGCATCTCCTTCCCTCTCTTTTTATATTTTGAAATAAACATATATGTAATAAAAATCTCTCTCCTCCCTTTTTCCCACCTCCCATCTTCTGTATTGAATCAAATAGACCTTATAAGATAATAAATTTATAAGTACCCAATTTAAAAAATAATACATATTATCAATAAATTTAATATTATTGACTAATAACATTATTTCTTAATACTAAATTTGAATTTATTTATTTATGATACTACATATTAATTGTTAAAAGTTATTTAAAATTCATTTGCCTATGATACGATAATATGAATGGTTTAAATTGTTTCAGGTTCAACAAAGTCTTACGAGCATCTATTAGATCAAGAAATTTAGGTGTTGCATCCATGGTTATTGGGTAGAACGAAGTAATTTACCGATGTGTCTCGTTGGTCACAGCAAATTTATTCTTATTTTATCTATGGAGAACAATTAGAGATTGTCAATGCCATCTTCTCTAACATGATGAGAATAATATAACAAGTGAGTTGGAGTCCTACATTAGTTATAATTGTGGAGAGTTAAGCATTTATAAGTGGGAGAACTCATACACCAATTACCTTAAGATTTTGGGTGAGTATGTGGTGTGTCTCTCACAAAGGTGTTGCTCTAGAAAGGAAAGTCCCTTAATGTTCAATGCTCCCTAGTTGAAAAATCTCCCCTAACAGTGGTATCATGAGCCTTTGGTTTGAGGAAGGGATCGAATCACTTGTACCAAAAGTATTCCCACAAGTGATAGATAGAGTGTCTCGTTGAAAAGTGTCAACGACGGTACAAGTGTATGTAGAAGTAAGAAGAGCTTTCACTTAAGGAGGATCATTGTGGATAAACTCACACTTGAGGGAAAGTGTTGAGAATAATAAAGTCAAGCGTGAGTTGGAGTCCCACATTGATTATAAACGCGGATAGTTAAGCATTTATAAGTGGCAGAATCCATACACCTATCACCTTAAGGTTTTGGGTGAATATGTGGTGTCTTTTTCACTTGTATTGCTCTTGACCCAATATTCAATGCTCCTAAGTGATAAACTCCTCCAACAAATAGTATCATGAGCCTTTGCTTCGAGTAAAGGGACCAACTTATATGTATCGAAATACCCATAAAGTGGCGTCTTGTTGAAATTGAAATGTCCTAAAAGAGGTGTATCGAAATGTCCAGGAAAGAGGTGTTAACAACGATACAAATATATATGGACAAAAGAGTTTGCACATGAGGGGGGAGCATTGTGGACTCACACTTGAAAGGGAGTGATGAGAATAATATAACAAGTGTGAGTTGGAGTCCCACATTGGTTATAATTGTTGAGAGTTGAGCACTTATAAATGGGAAAACCTATACACCCATCACATTAAGGTTTTGAGTGAATATGTGGTGTCTCTTTCACTTGTGTTGCTCTACCCCCAATATTGATGCTCCTCCATATGACCCAAAAAAAGGTATCATGAGCCTTTGGTTCGTAAATGGACCGACTTACTTGTATCGAAATGTCCAGGAAAATGTGTCCCGTTGAAATCGAAATGTCTAGGAAAAGGTGTTCTGTTGAAATTGAAATGCTCAGAAAAGAGGTGTATCGAAATGCCTAGTAAGAGGTACCTAGTAATAGGTGTCAACGGCGGTACAAGTGCATGTGGATAAAAGGAATTTCACTTGAGGGAGAGTATTATGGACTCACGCTTAAGGGGGAGTGTTGAGAATAATAAAGTCATGTGTAAGTTGGAGTCCCACATTAATTATAAATGTGGATAATTGAGCATTTATAAGTGGGAGAATCCATACACCTATCACCTTAAGGTTTTGGGGGAATATATGGTGTCTCTCTCACTTGTGTTGCTCTTGACCCCATATTCAATGCTCCCTAGTGATAAACCCCTCCAACATAACAACCAAGACTTTCTCAAGTTTGAATTAATTTGTATGTCATTTTTTCTTTTCATATTTTCTTTTCCCTCGTATAAAGGGTGATGATTTTTCGACCAAGATCATTGAATCAGAATATCTAGCAAGTCTTATTGATTATCCAAAAATCTTCCATAAACAGATTAGTCTTCCAAAAAGGCTCAAATCCAATGTGCATGAGTAAATAAAAGCTCATGAAACTCTTGTAAAATTAAGGCTTCTCACCATAAAAAAACAATGCTCCAACCTCATGAATTTGCCACGTGAGTTTCACGTTGCTATAAAAAGAAGTTGTCACGTAAATACCACGTTACAAACATTTTTAAAATAGTAAAAAATTTGTGTTCCGCTTTTCACCTGGGAGGAAGGGATAAATTTTGAAAAAATTACCATAAAGTTAAAATAAATAAAAGATTGCACCTTTATGTTTCAACTTTACGTGGGAAAAAATTTGAAAATTTTGAAAAATCTGTAGTACCGTGATTATCACGTTGCTACTGAAATTTTAAAATTCAAAAAATTAAATTGGAAAAAGTTGTTGGGGGAAAGTAAATGTGACTGACACACTTTATTTATGTCATGATAAACACGTCACAGTGTCCAACTTATTTATTCGTTACGATGTGTTTATCATGACAGTATTTTGCGTCATGAATAATACGACGGTAAAAGGGCTATATATAATCATATATGCTTTGTCCCCATTTTAGTAAAACAGATTCTCTTCTCTTCCCCATTTTCCTCTCCTTCATTTCTCTTATTTTGTGCTATCTTTCACCATTTCTCTTGTTTCTTTCAAAATTTCAAACCAAACATACTATTTAGATTATGAGTTTAAATTTTTTTCTTTTGAGGATCTTCGTGTTATTTGATCTTTAGATTCTTGGTAAGAGTGGCAAAAGGGCATGCCCGTCCCGTTTAGACCCACACTGTAAAAGCCCGCAAAAAAATAGGGCGGGGCGGAACGGTCATAGTTTAGGATGTGGGCTTAAATACTAAGTCCGCCCTGCAAAAAAGTGAGGGCAGGGCGGGGGAAGCCCATAAACACTGCATCTTTTACGTCTAAAAACTCAAATGTTTATATAAATGCTCGTGCCTGCAAAAGCCTGCAAAGAAAACTGAATGAGGCGGAACAGACACATTAGGAGGTGAACGCCTAAATCCTTAGTATTCCAAGCACTAAAACACTGACAAAACGGGTATGACCGACGGGTCGAGTCCATTTTACCACCCCTAATTCCTTGTGTCCACCGTGTCTTTGTATGGTCTGCAGATTTTAATCTTGATAAAAAGCTTTTAAACATGGATGATTTGCTCAAGAATATTAGAGACAAAAATTATATTTGAGATAGATAGTGAAATATGGGTTCCTTTGGACTATTTGACTAGTGTTGGTTGACATGGATCTTAAGTCATACTTGCATGAAAGAATGATAGTTGAGCACAATGAATTTTCCTTCTACGCAGATGTGAAATATGAAAAAGTTCATTTTCTGTGCGATTAATGTAGTTACTTGACATTCATTGGAGGATTGCAAGTACACCAAACATTATTAAAAAGAAAAACATTTGAAGAAAATTAAAAAGCTAGTTAGTAAGTTCATTGCTAAGGTTCCTCCAATTGTTTTAGATCATTCTTAAGATGCAACCAAAATTTTCGCTCGTATTTTTGATGATGAGGATGACAACAGTGAAAGTGAAAATCAAGATTCTTCCACACATTCAAAATGGATTAAAATAATAGATGGGGTCCATGAGTCTCTTATAGGTGGCACATGTATTTTTGATGATGAGCATGACATTGTAATAATAGTTGTCATGATTGGATTTGAAAGGTGTCTTGGGATTTCTACCAAACTTCTTTACCCAATTTTGCACTATTCTTATTGGGATTTCTACCAAACTTCTTTACCCAATTTTGCATTGTTCTTATTGGGATTTCTACCCATCTTCTTTACATTCAAACACTAAATACCCAAACACAAATTTACATTCTCATATCTTTTTCACAAAATGTTCAGAGAATCTTTTTGAGTTTAATCCCTTAAATTAACAAAAACCTGTGATTTGATTTACTAAAAACAACAGTAAATCAATGCCTAATAATGCGATTCATTATATGTGGATTTTGTTGGAAAGTTATTTTTTAACATTTCAGCTCGTGTAACCGGTTTCTGGATATGTGGTAATCGGTTACATGATTTTTACACTAGAAACTGTGGCCCCAATATGGTAACTGGTTACACGAGACTTATTTTTTTTGTGTTTTTGCTTATTTTTTTAAGTTTTTTTTTTGTATTTTCCCATTTTATTTGTATATGATGTATAAATAGCCTTTAGTGCTCCAATTTTGAGGTTAATGCCAATAATAATTCACACTCTTAATATCTCTCTCTCTCTCTCTCTCTATTATTTCTCTCTCAATTTCAAATACCTAAATTCTAATTTTCACCATTGTTAACCCAATCGAGTTATTCTTTATTCCAACATTTGACATGAAGAGCACTGGTTCTGATCCATTAATCCGCTGCAACGATGAATACTGTTTCAAACAATAGAGTACCCACCAACCTACAGATTCTTGATTCGAATAATTATGACAAGTGGTCCAAACAAATGCAAGTTCTGTTTAAGTATCAAGAAGCTCTTCAAGTGATCAACAGTGGAGTTACACCACTTGGGGCATAAGATACAGATGCTCAGAAGACTACATTTAAGGAAGAGAAGAAGAAAGATTACAATGCATTCTTCTTGATTCATTCTTGTGTCGACGGTGACAACTTCAAAAAAGTTGGTAATTGCGATTCGGAAAAGCAAGCTTGTGAGATCTTGGAAAAGGCTTATACAGGGGATGACAAAGCTAGGGTGATAAGGTTACAAACTCACAGACGTCAATTCGAACTACTTCAAATGGATGAGAAGGAGACAATAAGTGATTATGTTACAAGAATTACTCGTTTGGTAAACCAAATTAAGTCATGTGGAGAAATTACAATGCAATAGAATGTTGTTTTGAAGATTTTGCGTTCATTAAAACCAAGATTTGACAACATTGTAGTGGCGATTGAGGAATCGAAGGACCTTGCAACGATGAGCAAAAAGGATCTGCAAGGCTCTCTTGAGGCTCATGAGCAACGAATTTATGAGAGGAATAGAATTAAGGAAAATGTGAAGATTTCTTTGCAAGATCGATTCAACGAGAAGAGTAAAAGATCAAAAGAAAAATGGGATTCGAGAGGGAAGCAAAATTTCTAGAATTTGGGTGGGAAAGATCCACAAAGTTTGAAGGTTTCGATGGGGCAAAAGAGTGAGAGCAGCTACAATAGATATGGTGATCAATGTAACGGTAGAGGCAGAAAACCAAAGATTGACAAGAGTAAAATTCATTGTTTGAATTGTCAAAAACATGGATATTTCTCAAGGGAATGTAGTACAAAACAGAGGGATTTCCAAAGAGATGAAGACAAGGTTGCAAGGCAGGAGGTAGACAAGGAGAATACACTCTTAGGAATGATCACACAAGGAGATTGTAGCAGTGGCAGAGGTGCTAAAAGTGATGGAAATTATGCAGAAAAATGCAGCAGAGTTGCTGAAAATTTTGCGGAAAAGTGCAAAAACGGAAACGTTATCGTTACAATGCGAGATGGAATCCAATACAAGGAGGAGTGGTACAAGTCTACTTGTAAAGACACAAAAATACAAATGTAGAGGGAAAATTTGTGAGTGTAAGCTATTGATTAACTTAACTAAAAAATGAAAGATTCGCCACCGCACTTTTATTTTATCCAAAAAGGAAAGGAAAAAGAGCGAACAAAACCTAAGAGTTCTAAAACAAGAACAGACAGAGAACTGGGTAAGGGGGTTGCTTACGCAATGGGAAGATGTTAGCACCTAAAATATCTATAGTACTCTATAGGAGCCCTTTGAAATATCTACGCTTTTTGGTTTGAAAATGTTTGCTGAAAGGAGATTAGGGAGATGATAAGAGAATTATTTTTTTTAAAATTTTTTTGTATTTAGAGAGACTTTTTGCCTCATGCCTACGTACTCACAAAGTGAAATATAGGATCAAAAACCCGTAGTTCATGGTACAAATAACAAAAGTATGTTGGTTATTATTCATTTTTAAATGTATAGACAAGTCGTCATTCTAAGAAGAAAACTACGACTAGTCGCCCACAAGTATAAGACAACATTTGCATCACCTAAAGATGGATAATTTTGCTTGGATTAATATCAACAAGCCTATCACTCAACATTTAAGTGGAAAATTTCAACATCTTAAATACTACAGGGAATAGGAGAATTACATCTCAACTATGAAAATAACTCATGTCTAAACTTTTTGAAAAGTTTTAAAATAAAAAGTGCACAAAGGCAAAAGAAAGTTTGAATGAGGTGAAGTATTTTTTATTTCTTTTTGAAATTGGTCAAAGTATGATTAACATTGATTGATATTTATTAAAAAAACAAAATTTGAAAATTACTTGATAAAAGTCAAGGTTTTATTGTGAAAGCGGTTTTAAGTTTGAAAACAAAAAGGTTTTTGAAAAAGGGAGAAGATTTTGAAAATTTAAGAAGGGGAGGAGATGAAGTGACTACCCTAGAAAGCAAAATAAAAGCTAGAGATAAGAAGGATCTAACCAAATTATAGCATACTCCATAGCAAGCCAAATAAGAATTCCATCCATCTTGAAGCATAAGCAAATGAGCAAGTCAAATAAAGGCAAAGATCCATAATACTCCAAGCATAGGGAAAAATACCTAATTCTAAGTCCAAGGATCCAACAATAATATAAGAGGTACAAGATCTAAGTCCAATGCAAAGGATAGTAACCATAGTCCACCATTAAAAGAATGAGCTTTTTTAGGGGTTTAAGTCTTTATTAAAGTTTTTGGTCCAAATGGACAAAAGAAAAAGAACAAAAACAAAAACAAATGGTCCAAGTGGATAAAGGAAAAATGACGGAAACATAAACAATAATATGATATGAGATGATAATAATAGAGCATAAAAAATAAAAGAGAGATAGGGAGCAAGAAGGAAACATAAACAAAATTAGTACAATAATATTGTCAGTGAGTTAGTGATTAGTTGTTAGAACAAATGATCAATGATGGTTAACTCATGCACTTAGGCCAAAGTTAATGAAGACTCATTAGAGGATTGATAAAATCATAGCTTCCTAACAATAAGTTTCATAAGTGATTAACCTAAGACAAATAATCAACCATACTTGGACTTTCAAACATAAGTTTGAGCCACAAATGATCATTTTCTGGTTACGGGACAATTTAGCGCTATGTTAAGCAATAGTAATCGGGTTTATGTAGAAACCGCAACTATCTGAGGCCGGTTAATAAGTTTTTTAGTGCTAATGCATGCTAGAGAAGTGGTATGTAGATCACTCTCCGAAAGCAATACCGTACGGAAAAAAATACGTAGCGATCTCATCTTCATCAAGAACTTGAAATAAGTTCCAGCGATATCGAGGATTTTCATTGATCAAAATAAAAAAGAGAGGAGGAGAGGGAAAGCCAAATTGAATTACAATTTCAAGGTCATCCCATCTTTAAGTTAATCCACTCATCTTGGTGGATTAAAGCACTAAACATATCATTAACTCAAAGCACCTAAAATAAATTGAACAATTCACTTTAAAGATAGATTTGAATTAGTGAATGTTCATCCAATTTCATCTACACCCGAAGTCTAGCAAATTTAAAGAGGAAAATGACCTTTAAAAGTGTATTCCAAAGCAAAAACCAAAGGGAAATGGAAGAAGAAGAAGAAGAAGAAGAAGAAAGAACCAAAACAGTCCCAAAACAAAGTCAAAATGGAAAAATGCTCACTGTATAATCGATTACCCTCAGGGAGGTAATTGGTTACCACTGCTAAAACAACAGCAAATCTACTTTTAAAATGTGCAAAGCTTGATAAATCATTTCTTCAAACACCTCATGATCAAGGATACAATTGAGCATGAAAATTCAAGTAAGATAACAGCAAAAAACACCAATAGAACATAATTTGCAAGATCCAAAGATCAAGCAACAAGAATTAACAATATATCACATTGTGAAGGATGTATCAAGACCAACAATGGTGGATTAAGAGATTACCACTTCAAATCTGAAATTTTTTCAAATCAAATCCAAAAACCACACTCCAAAGCCTTGATCTACTGAAATTGATGATGAAAAAGTGAATGGATGAAGGTTTAGCTCAAAGATTAGTAAGTTCTAATGATGAACTTACTAACTTTCAAAGGAAGAAAGAGCTTTGGTAAATTTGGTAGTTGGAGAAAAAAGAGAGAGTTAAGAAAGAACTTGACAATATGAATTTGGCTATCAAAAACTTGTGAAATGAAAGAAATGAAGCCTCTATTTATAGGATTTGGGCTTGGAAAAATTTGGTGGATTGGAGTTTGGTTTAGAACCAAAATTAGGCTCGGAATTTGAGTTTGGAGGTAAAATCAAGATCAAATGGTGATTAGTGAATGTGTATGGTGGGAATTAATTATGATGAGGTAGGGGAATTAAAATAAAGTGATCTAGAATATTCTCATGATGAAACATTTAAATTTGGTGCCAAAAATGATGCAGAATTTGAATTTGGAAAATTTTCACAAAAAACGCACAGGGTAATCGATTACCCTAATACTGGTAATCGGTTACCACAGGCCAAAATTGTGAAAATTTGCTTTTTGATGTGCTGTCTTGGCTCAGGCTCAATTCTTTTTGCTTGTCAAAGAAGGCATGAAAATAAACACACGAACCTTAGAATCTCTTGAATAATTAATCAATTAAATTTTGGAAACCCTTGATCGGATAATTTTGAATTGTTTGCAGATCAACTTCGACTTTGTTCAGATTCATTCGAGCTGAGGGACTAGTATTTGATATCCTTGATCCAAATTCTTTCGGAAAACGTTAGTAAAGGAAAAAGAAACATTTTTTTTGGATTTTAATTAATGGTTAGTAAACATAAACATAGACAAATATCAAACAAACAAGAAAGCAAGGGTGCCAGGTGACCTCTCAAGAATAAACACACAGAGGAAGGCAAGAGAACCAAAGCCTGAGATCTTATTTGTGGAATGAGATACAAATGATATGTGGGATCTTAGGGGTAAAAATTAGGATATTACAACAGGCTGCTCCACAATCAGGCCAACCATCTCAAACTCCAGCACATGCTGCTCAACAATCAGGCCAACCATCTCAGATTCCAACATAGGCTACTCAACAATCAGGCCAACCATCTCAGACTTCTAAGGGAAAGGATACTCAACAATCAAGCCAAGCATCTCAAACTTCCAAGGGAAAGGCTACTCAAAAGACTCATGGACATGCTAAGGGCAAGACACAAAAGTTGTCTGTTAGAAAGGCAACAAGACCTTTTGTACCACCTGGGCCAACAACTAGGTTAAATGCTGCCAAAAATGTTGTTAGCCTAGTAACAATAAGGACTACTCCAACTAAGAGGACCATACCTAAGAGTAACCTCTAGATATAATTAGGCTATCAGTTTATGTATTTTGTGTTTTTTTGGAACTGCCGTCATGTTTAATTAGAAAAAATTTATGTATTTTGGGATTTTCGGAACTGCTGTCATGTTATGGAACCAATTTATGTATCACTTTATGTATTTTGTGGAACATATGTATCAGGTTATGTGTTTGTTATGGAGCTGCTATCAGAAATTAACAGAAGTTATGTATCTGTTACATAATGGAACATATGTGTCAAATATTGCTAGATTTTGTGTATAAAATTATGTGTTGAAAAATGATACAAATTCTGCTAGAGACCATTACAGGTCATTCTCAAAATTATTTGCCAATATTTAACTTCTCTTAACATACCAAATGTTGAAAACATATTCAACTTTATGGTAGAGACCATTTATGGTATAAACCATTGTATCAGGTTATATGTTGAAAACTGATACAAATTCTGCTAGAAACCATTGCAGGTCATTCTCAAAATTATGTGCCAATATTTAACTTCTCTTAACAGATCAAATATTGCAAACATATTCAACTTATACAAACTAGCGTTCACACGGACACTCCCGTGCCCGTCTGTCCGCTTTTTTTAATGCGCACAACATAGGAAAATAAATGTGTGTATATTTTAAGGGTAATATTCAAGGAAAAAAAATAGTTTAACCGTCTTTGCTTCCAAGCTATCTACCCAGTATCCAAAGAGAATTAAAATTAATTTCTGTTTTCATAGGAGTTTTCAATATTACCCTTATGAAAAGAAATAATATATTACTAACATTTATACGGACACTCATGTGTTCGTTTATCTGCATTTTTAATGAACGCACGTTAAAATATAAATGAATATTTTTAAATTAATTATGCTTTAAATTTAAATTTTTTAGGTACTCTCATGTTTGTAAGAAATTTTAAAATATCATTTTTTTAATTACTTAAAAGTTAAATTATTTTTCAAATTAAATTTTTTAAGTAATATGACATTTATTTTGCATGTCTCTAACATAAAAAGTAAAAGTTATAAATAAAAAATTAACAATAAAATTCAACTAATTTAAGAAAGTGAATTGTTAGTGTTTCAAATTTTCAATAATTCACAAGAAATTTTGTTGTTAATATTATTATTCTTTTTTTCTCATGGTTAAAGATGTGTTTAATATGAAAAGTTACTCAAGCAAATAGATATGAGAGTTATTTAATGTTGTAATTGTCATTGTATATAATTGTGTATACCTATTCCATTGAAAAAAAATCTTCCCATTTATAATACAGATCAACACTTTGAAAAATATAACAACAAAATATGTAAATTTAAACGACAACTAATTCAATTATAATCAAATATCAAAGAAGAAAGATTAGAAACAAAAAATTTACCACGACAAAATATCATAATTATAATCAAAATTAAAATAAATAAAAAATAAGTATATGCAGTGGAAAACGATAACTTGAAAAAAAAAAAAGATGATGATTGATAAAAAAATAAAAAGAGAGAAGAATTGTCCTTTAGAGACGATCAGGGGTCCTAGTAATCTAGAGTTCGGCCTGAGAGATCATAAGTTTGACCAAACATTGTTTCCACCAAGATAATGAATACAAATTATTTTTAAAATAGAGTAAAATAATATCAAAACAATAATTTAAATAATTCATTTGAACACAAATTATTCTTAACTATATGAAATAAGTGATGAACAACAAAAACTGAAACTATACGAATCAAGCATGCATGAAATCTACAATAACAATATAATTGTAAATTTGAGATGATTTATTCCATAGTCAAACATAAAGAATCAAAAAAATTATATACAACAAAAAAACACAAATAAAACAAAATTGTATCAAAGTAGGATGTAAAATTTAACATTTTTGTGTAATATAATTTCTTCAAACATTTATATGTTTGAATTATCTCAACATTTAAATGATAAATAGTAACATAATTGGTTAAATGACAAATTTTAAGTATAAAATAGTGATATATTTTATATTGAGATAGATCTCAATTTTCCTAGATAAGATGGATATTACCTTTTTTTTTCTTTCAAATTTGCTGCTTGAAATTCTATTGTACATGCAAGTTTTGTTGGTAAAGTCTTTTCCTCATCGGTTGCTGCCATACGAGAAGGAAAATGGACGGATAAAAATGAAACAAAAAATTTCAAATGAGGGAAGTTATTCAATTATCTTATATTTTGTTTTTTAAATATAAACCGTTACAAAATGGGTTTTTGATTTAAGAATGATGTAACCGTCTTTCACTTATTATAATTTATCTTTGAAAATAATAATTTGAATACATAAAGGATAAAATAGGAAAGAAAATAGGACTATGTGTAGTGTTTGGGGTTTGTTGTAGTTTTGAGGAAGTACCTTGGATTGGTTCCTGATATGGATTTAATGTTTGATTGTATGGATAAACCTAGTATTAACAATGGAGATAGAAATAGAAGATGATTTTTAACAATGGAGATAAACCTAGTGTCAAAACAAAACAAATAATGGAAGTTATAAATGTGAAGTTTTTTTTGTGAGAGGGAAGTTCGTTTTTTAATTGGTAACCAACAAAAGTTACCAACAATTAAAGTTATTTATAAAAATAATGAAGGGTAATTTTGAAACAAAAAATAGGCCATACCAAAAGCTTGTATCCTCTTTATATATAGTTATAGATTCAATCCAAATATTGCATTCATATTCAACTGATACAATCCAACAATTACAAATAAACTTTAACAGAATTTTAACATAACTCTTATAAACAAACCTTAACCTATTCTTTATAATACTCTAACTCATTCTAAAAATTAATACAATGATAATCATCAAAAGCATAAAACTCTTAAGCTTTTTCCACTTCATGATATTCTTCATTTCACTTTCAAGATTCATCAACTTTTTCCCTAATTCTTCATTCACCATTGTGACTTCTTCAATGTTTTTGTTTTGTTTCAGCAAGTCCCTTTGTAACCACACTCAGCCTATGCATCCAAAATTGTTCATTCTCATTACCCATATCCTCATAGAACCAACTGAAGTAACCACACCCAACTTGTATAGCTCCCTAAAATTTTCATTGTTTAGAGGTCAAACAATAATACAAAATGAAACTTAAACATAAATTATTAAGAAATTAAAAAGCTTGCATACCTTATAATTTGGACAACCTCAGAAACGTTTCCCCATATTCTTGATAGTAGTTGCCTTTTGAAGAACAACCATGTCTCCACAATGACATATGAGCTTCCATCGTGACCTACTACAAGTGTTTGAATCTCCATTTTCTGAGTTTTTCTATTTCGACGTCGATGATGAACCACCTGATTTCATGCTTGCCAAAATCCTAGGTATGATTTAGGATAGAATCAAAACAAATTTGAAGAGAAGAGAATAGAATTGCCTTAAATATGATTTCTGAAATTGAGAAAATTGGGAACGAGAAGAGAATAAGAATGAAACAAGAAGATGAAGTTACCTTGTCAAGTCATCAGCCACATATTAACAATAAACAAACGTTTGAGGACAACTAACAGTGAGACTCAAGTGGTACCATTTTAAAAGTTAAAGGATCAACTTGCCACTTTTTAAAGTTAAGGGACCAAATTGGACCCCGAGTTAAAGTTAAGGGACGAAAAATGGTATTTTACCTAAAAATATTTATATGATTTGTTTCAATTTGATTTATGTTTGAAATTTTGATTTACATATTTTTTTTTTACAAAATAACATTCAAATACATCAAATAAAATTTGATTTTTATGCGATTGTTATTAAATTAGTTCATATTTAAACATCCTTACTATACTCCCAAACATCCCTACTATATATTAATGGCTAAGATAGTTTTTTTATCCATGTAAGTTGTCGTGTTTTTTATTTTATTTTAGTTTTTGTATATCATTATTTGGTTTGAGTTTCTATATATCATTTTTGTATTGGTTTTAGTTCCTAAAGTTAAAATTCGCTAACTAATTTTGGTCCTGTGAGAAATAGGGATTCAGATAAAAAAAATAATACAAGGATCGAAATAAAAAATCCGCTAACTTATAGAGAACAATAGACTATTTAAACCTATATTAATTATGTTACATATTTTTTTACAACATGTATTATATACTCTATTGTAGAGATTAGCTTATTTTCATTTTATAGAATAAATTTGTAAAAATAATATCAATCATCAATAAGTTTAATATCACATCCACCTTTTTTTTAATTCCAATAAATTTTAAATAGTCCTATATATATATATATATATATATATATATATATATATATATATATATATATATATATATATATATATATATATATATATATATATATATATATATATATATATATATATATATATATATATATATATATCTAATTTTGGTCCTGTGAGAAATAGGGATTCAGATAAAAAAAATAATACAAGGATCGAAATAAAAAATCCGCTAACTTATAGAGAACAATAGACTATTTAAACCTATATTAATTATGTTACATATTTTTTTACAACATGTATTATATACTCTATTGTAGAGATTAGCTTATTTTCATTTTATAGAATAAATTTGTAAAAATAATATCAATCATCAATAAGTTTAATATCACATCCACCTTTTTTTTAATTCCAATAAATTTTAAATAGTCCTATATATATATATATATATATATATATATATATATATATATATATATATATATATATATATATATATATATATATATATATATATATATATATATATATATATATATATGTATATATATAGTAGCACATAAAGTAATAGTTAAAAAATGAGAGAAAAATTAGAAAGAACAATGTATTTTTCAGAACTATTAAAACTATTTCATTAGTATTTTAAAAATTTAGAAAAATACTAGTATTTTAAAATATTATATCAATATTTTCAAATTTTAGAAATTTATTCATTTTCTTCATGGTATTTACTACATTTTTATTTCATTGCAATAGTATGTTAAGATTAGACAGATTAATTGGGTTCAAGAGACTAATTAACTGTTAATGACAAAAATGAAAACATGAAAAGGAACGGGTCCTTAATGATAATGTTAAGAATTCTTTAATATAAATAATCAATTAATTAATTTTAAAATTTTGAAGCAAAAACTTTAACTTACTATCACTACTACAAAAAACACATACAACAATGGTTAAAAAAAATATTATCATACAACAATGGTTAAAAAAAAATATTATCACACAAGATCGGTCGTTGTGCATTACTTATAATCACGGTCGTAGGACCGTTTTAGAAGACTGAAAAACGCGCTACCTATAATCACGATTGTTTTAAATACTCGTCATGAAAGGTCTGCCAACATTTGTTTTAATTTTTGTCACATGTTTTGCCTGACTACATTTATAACTTTCATCATAATATATAATATTAAATATTTTAACACAATAACATCAAGAATAACAAGATTAACAAGAATAATAAAAACAATAACAAGAAGAACAAGAACAAGAACAATAACAATAACAACAAGAATACCAAGAACAACAAAAACAAAAACAAGAACAACAAGAACAATAACAAGAACAATGAGAATAATAACAACAACAATAACAACAAAAACAAAAATAAGAATAACAACAAGAACAACAAGAGAAACAACAAGAATAATAACAACAATAACAACAAGAGAAACAACAATAACAACAACAACAACAATAACAACAACAACAACAACAACAATAACAAGAACTACAAGAACAATAATAAGAACAACAATAACAATAATAACAACAACAAGAACAACAAGAGCAACAACAACAACAACAATAAAAATAACAAGAACAATAACAAAAGCAAGAACAACAACAACAACAAAAAGAAAAACAACACATACAAAAATAAATAAATAAATAGAATCATTAAACAATAACATTTTACATGTAGGATCGTTAAACAAGAACAAACTGTGACACATTAATGGAAGCAATGTTTCTGAGTTTCGTTTGGGGAAGAAATGATGTTTTCAAGTTTGGTTTAGTGGATGAATAATATTTCGTAAGTGGAAGAAGATTAGAAGCAGAAGATGAATTTTGTCTAAGTACGTCTAGGATAAAAGTGAATGAACAAAGAGCGTTATATATATCTTTAAAAAAAAGGTGCAACCTATAACCACAGTTGATTTAAATACCCGTGGTGAAAGGTCTGTCAAAATTTTTAAAAAATAAGTAAATAACCTAAAATGTTGGTGCTGCGATTTGAACCCATGACCATACGCTACTTTTCACCACAGGTGTTAAATCAGCTGTGATTATAGGTGGTTAAATAAAATAAAATAAATGAATGCGCCTAAATATCACATATCACAATGGTTGATTGCATATCCACAGTAACACGGCGTTATTATATGTGTTTTCCGTAGTAGTGTTTAGGGTTGCATAAAGGATGAGTTAGGCCGAGTTGTATATATGTAACCTAAATTTGGCCCAAACATTTGTTCGACAAATTTTTAGACTCAAATCTGATAAAAAAATCGATGAAACCCAAAGACATACAAGTTAAATAAGGACGAGATAATATAAAGATAAGCCTAGGTTGGTGTTAAGGGCCAAATTGTGCATACTTTTGATTACATTTTATGGCCCTTTACAATGGTTTGCTTGGTGTTTTAGTCGTAAATCTATTAGTTTAAGTGTAAATATGCAAGTTTCTGATTTTATTATAAATATTGTGAATTATGATCATTTTGATGCTTTTTGACAAGTATTCTTGCTTATATTTGGTGATAAGAACCTATGGTGAAGGAAGAAAGGTCTAAAGTTCATTTTCGAGGCGATTGTGTCGGTAATCGGCGCTTAGCGCGGTTCTAACGCGTTTTTACTTGAGAGGCAGTAGCTAAAGCTTTCAACCGCCCTAAGCAACCTGCTACCGCGCTTTCTGGGATTTTGCCTCTATTTTGCTGATTGCGCTTAGCGTGCTCCTGATGGGGCTTAGCGTGGTGCCACTTACTGCACTTTGGGCACTTGCTATAAATATCTTCTTTTGAAGATATTTTCACCAACTCTTGCACTTTTACACTTTTCAGCATTGTTAGAGAGAGAAAAAGGGGTTTTAGGGCAAAATAGCTTACAAACTCAAGAAGAAGTGAGAATCAAATAATTGGAGATCAAGCTACCATGGTGATGGGTAGCTAAACACTTTTGTGTCAATATTATAGGTAGTTAATCTTGCTATTATGTAATTCTTTTGATCTTTTAAATGTGAATAAGGTTTATGATTAATAGATGATAAATATCTTTGCTTTTAATGTTGTATTTATGGTTTGAATCACTCTAGACATAGATTTTCCAAGTCTTGACCTAATTTCTTCATCTATTAACCAACAAACACTAGACATAGATTTGAAAGTTAATATTTGCTTTTTATCGATCTTTATGTTTATTGTTTTGATTGTTATTTCAAGAAATCATCTAGTGATTAAAAAATAATACCCACGAAGCCACTTTAGAAATAAAAGATTCGCGAGGATACGCGATTATATTAATCGAAACTAAGTTCACATGCTTGATTAATCGAATATGTGTGAAAGGGGTTAACGAGAACTAATCTTGACATGCTTTTCTTAAAACAAAACTCCCAATTTCTAGTTTACTCTTTGCTATAAAACTTATGTTACAAAACAAGAACTCTTTGAAAACCTTTCTCTTAGAACGTTAAACTATTGAGCGGAGAGCATCTATATATCTAATAATACAATCTCCGTGGATACGGTAAAACAACCCATCAAAAATACTTTTCAACAAAGCGGCGTCGTTGTCGGGGACTGTTGATTAGGGTATTGCAAGCATTACAATAGTTTAGTGATTTTAAGATATTTGTATTGTGAAACTCTTACATCTGTAATTCTCTTGTGCTTTTTAAATTGTTTGGCTAGTGTATAAAATTCGTTTATGCGAGGGATGATGCCTACAGAAGAACTTCTTTTTGATCTAGAGATTGAAAGAACTTCTCGTAGACTCAATAGCAGAACTAGACGGAGACAACAACGTGCTTTATAAAAAAGAGAGCAAGGAGAATCTTCTTCATCAACACCAATCATAACACCCCCGCTAAACATGGTAGATCCATATCCACTACCACCTCTTTATTTAACACCATGCACCAACATTCCAAGGCATAATGCTCAGTTTGCGCGCAACACCCATAATGGGAGGCATTCTGAGATGAAAAATAGAATTCTTGCGCTTCTATACCAAATTCCTTTTACCAATGTGGATGATGAGGATCCTTTCACTCATCTCACAAAATTCTATAACATTTCACGTGCAACGGGAGCACTAGAAGCTGAAGAAGGATCATTGTTTAAGAGACTATTTCTGCATTCCTTAATCGGGAAAGTAAAGGAATGGTATCTTGATCAATCCACTTTGGTAATGACGGACTGGAATTTGTTGGAAAAAAAGTTCCTTAAACGATTTTTCCCATACAATCGATTCATGGAAGCAAAAACGATAATTTTGGTGTTTGCTCAAGGTGGAAATGAATCTCTCAATGAAGCTTGGGAGAGGTTCAAATCCATGTTACAAAAATGAAAAGGACGCAGTTTTGATGAACTAACTTAAGTGCACATCTATTGAAATAGACTCCAATCGGTCCACAAGACTTTGTTAGATGCTACTTCGGATGGATCGTTAATGTCCACGAGTATCGAAGGCGCAATTTCTATTATTGATAGGATGACACTCAATGATCACCAAGGAAATCATAACCGTGGTACAAGTCAATGAAAACCGGGCATGATAGAGTTGGGAACAAATGACGTGATTCTTGCGCAAAACAAATTGGTTTCACAACTAATGGAGTTGTTGACTCAACAAATGTCAAAACTTCCGCAACAAATAAAAGAAATTCAAGAAATTCCCAACAACAACAAACAAGTGGCGAGTTGTGAGCTTTGTAAGGGAGATCACTCTACTGGGTATTGTCCTCCGGTTGTGGAAGAGGCGAATTATGCGGGAAATCAAAACCAATGGTATCAACCTTGACCACCTTACCAACAAGGCAACCAAGGTTACCAACAAAGAGGCAATGAAGGTTATCAACAACAATGGAGGCCTAAAGATGCCAGAGTTTCTAATCATTAACAACAATATCAAAACTACATTCAACCTTCATAAGCTCCAAGTGGAAATTCAAATATGGAAGACACTTTCACTCAATTCATGAAAATGTAAATGTCTAATCAAAATAACACCGATGTGGCTATAAATAACTGTGATACATAAGTGGGGCAATTACCTAAACAATTGGCAAACCAACACAAAGGAAGTTTTCCAGCGAATACTCAAGTGAATCCAAAAGAGCGTTGCAAGGCTATTCTTATTAGAAGTGGTAGAGAAATTGATATGGGTATAAGTGAGGGAGTAGTTGAAAAAGAAAAAGACTTAATGAGAAAGAAGTAGAAAAAAATGTTGAGGGAGAATTAGTTGAAAATGAAAAGAAAAAGAGTGAGGAAGAAGAAAAGAAAATGAGAGAAGAGAGAATTAAAAAGACTAGAAAGGGGAAGGAACAAGTGAGTACTATTCTGATTCAAAATTTTCCTTATCCTCATGCCCCATCAAAGAAAGATAATGTGAGGCACTATGCTCGGTTTTTGGATATATTTAAGCAATTGCAAATTAATATTCCATTTTCCGAGACATTGGAGAAAATTCCAAAATATGAAAAATTCATGAAGGATATTTCACGGATCAAGGATCAAGAAACAATCATGGTTGATGCTAGTTGTAGCGCGATCATTCAACGGAGTCTTCCGTGAAAAGGAAGTGATCTGGGTCGAGTTACTTTGCTAATTACAGTAGGAAATTTTTATGTTGGCAAAGGGTTTGATCGATTTGGGCTCTAGTATCAATTTGATACCATTTTCCATTGTGAAAAGGTTGGGACATATGAATTTGAGAGCTAATCAAATGACATTGCAACTAGCCGATAAATTCACTACCCGTCCTCATGTTGTAACGGAAGATGTGTTGGTTAAGGTAGATAAATTCTTATTTCCCATCGACGTTGTGGTGATTGATATGGAAGAAGATAAGGATGCTCCCTTGATTCTTGGAAAACTTTTATGAATACCTCTACAATGGCCATCGATATGGATGACAGTCTCATGAAAGTGAGAGTTCAATATGAGGAGATTTGTTTTAATCTATTTGAAGCCATGAAGCATTCGAAGGGCAAAGGTGATTATTTTAGAATCGATGCAACAGTGCAGGTGATTAAAGAAGTAATAAGGCAATTACAAGTTCCTACCCCATTACAAAAAGTTCTTACAAATGCTCTTCAAAGTGTCAATGAGAATGAAGAAAAATAAATCTAAAAGTGTTTGCGAGAACTTGAAAAATTGGATGAGATTCCTCCCTTGAAAGAAAGGGTGGAAATTTTGAAAAAGGAAAATAATGAAGAAATCAAGCTTGAATTGAAATTGTTGCCCTCTCATCTTAAAAATGTATTTCTTGATGATGAGGGGCATAAACTGGTGATCATAAGTAAGGAGCTAACAAAAAACGAGGAGGAAAAATTGATTTGTGTGTTGAAAAAGTATTAAGATGCTCTGGGGTGGACTCTTTCCGATTTAAAAGGAATAAGTCCTTCCTATTGTATGCATAAGATACTCATGGAAGAGGATCCCAAACCGGTAGCTCAACCTCAATGTCGCTTGAATCCTACCATGAAAGAAGTGCTGAAAACGTTGGATGCGGGAATGATCTACTTGATTTCCGATAGCCCGTGAGTTAGCCTGGTGCAAGTGGTACCGAAGAAAGGTGGGATGACGATAATCTAAAATGAGAACAATGAGTTGATCCCTACAAGAACTATGACCAGATGGAGAATATGCATTGATTACCGTAGGCTAAATTAAGCTACAAGGAAAGATCATTTCCCTCTTTCGTTCATGGATCAAATGCTCGAGAGACTTTCCGAACAAGAATTCTATTATTTTTTATATGGTTATTCGGGTTACAATCAAATTATTGTGAACCCAGAGGACCATGAAAATACTGCTTTCACATGCCCTTTTGGAATCTTCACATATAAGAGGATGACATTTGGGTTGTATAATGCGTCGACCACTTTTCAACGGTGTATGTGTTTCCCTTGAAAATCGGAAAGCAACCGTTGGTCTTCCAAATCTAACTTTGGTGACTCACAGGATCGATTAGATTGATCATAGGAGATGTGCTAAAGGCTCTTTATTTTGGAAATCTATCTAAGTTTCACACTTAGGCAGTATTGGGGTAAAAGAATCTAAAGAAACATCTTGTTCGACTACGGGATAAATCAAAAGATAAAATAAAGCTTTTAATAAAAGAAAGAAAGAAGTTTGTTTGGAGAGGGAAGATTATATTAAGGACGAAGAGAAAGGAATTGCATAGAAAGAGAAGAAAGAAAGAAAATAAGGAAGAAGGGTGCAAAGAAAATAAAAGACTTTGTAAAGTTTAAGGCAAGTAAAGTAAATTTCATTAAGATAAAAGATGGTGTGTTTACATCACGTACATTCTCTATAATACTCGCTTTCTCTATGCTCGGATACTTGGAGTAATTCTAAGAGTAATTTGTATAATGGTAAATTATAACACACCATGTTTCATGTCTAAGACATCCTATTTATAATAGTAAAAAAATAACTTCTAATAACCTCCAACATCACCACCTCTCGCCACTTGTCACAATGCATGGATCTACTGCTCATAAGGTGCCACGTGTCCTCTTAAGCATTTGGCAAACGAAATCGTTCCCTCCAAAACGTTTAAATTTCAAACCTTCGATAACCACCAAACAGCAGAAACGGTCGAAGTCCTTGTTTCTCTTCAATCTTGGTGAGTTCTTCGACTCCTTCCTTTAGCTGCCTCACGCCTTTCGACCAACCTTGGCTTTCAACTTGTTTTTGGCATTTCTTTTTAAATTCCTTTATTTTGCAAGAGGCGTCGAATTTAGGAGCTAACAAATTTCCCCCCAAAAATGTCTTTTCGATTTCTGATGTGAAAAAGCACATCTTTTGACAACGTCTGATTTCGACGCTGCTTGTCTTCCTCATACGTGTCATCTGATATTCTTTCACCCAATACATGTCTGGGAAGGTGAAAAAGAGAAAATAGAAAAATGGAGGGGAGTACGCAAGACACTGTTCCGCCACCTTGATGCACGTTCCTGGCGTCACGTTTCATCATGGCGATTTTCTCGGGAACCACCAAAATCGTGGGCCATCATCACCTTTTCATCCTAGGGGGTGTGAATTGTAACTACTACATCTGCCACCCTACTCCAGGTGCACACGTGACCCACTAACTCTATCCCCTTAATGATGAAAACTTTTAATCTTCCATACTCTATATAAGTAATTTTCCTCTGATGTTTTCATTTTTTCCAACTTCTCCAACTCTTAACACTACTCTTGCATTTCTTTTCCTCCAATTTTCTGTTTCTTTAAAAAAACTCTTCACTAATTTCAACAATGGCCGATCATCAGAAAAAGAAGACGCAACCCAAAGGGCAAACCTATGCATTAACTCTCCCACCCTTTGCTAGCTTAAGCGGTCCTAAGGTAGTGAAGAACCAACAGTTCGTTCGCGAACCTTTGTTAGAGGAGAAACGCCACATCTATGAATCGCAGGTAATCATCCCAGTTACTGTTGCAGGTAAACCCTTTGCCATGTCTGGCCCTCTACCTCCTTTAGGTCTTGATTATTCTGCCATTAGAGACTTCTTTCCCTCCTACAGGGTCACTAAACCTTTAAGGCAAAAAGATTCTAGCAAAGTCTCCGCTGATGGCCCTGATAACCTAACTCTCTTCGACGTAGATCTTAGGTATCTCCATGATGGAGCCAGATTATTTAGGGCTACCCCTTACTTCAAAGACTCTGAACTTTACCTCAATTGGTTGGAAAAAATAGAAAAAGTGAAAGCCCAGGATTGGAAGGACATTGGGATTTATGACCTTATAATGATGTCGAAGGTAGGCCCTACTTGCTGCCCCCTTATATTGGCCTCTTCCTTATTTTTCTGGGACAGTACTCACAATACTTTCCACATTCCTTGTGGGATGATGACACCTATATTGCTTGATGTAGCTGCTATTGTGGGCCTAAAACCCCATGGTCTTGTTTACGACCCTGAAATTGATAGTCAAGACACTATAGGATTCGCCAACATCGAATATACTTATACAACCTTCGTCCAACACTATCATAACAAAACCACCACTTCTGTCGATAATGAGGAACATATAGCCTTTCTGGCCATGTGGTTATCTCGCTGCGTGTTTTGTACAAAGTCTCTGTAGGTGGCACGAAAATATCTTGTTTTGGCAAACCAAATGCACTTGAAGAGAGGTATCTGCTTGAGTGAGATGATTTTGGCCAGTCTCTATGAGGCCTTGGGCGAAGGTGCCGCCAAATTGAAGGACCCTGAAAGCCATGACAACTTGCTGTTATCGGGCCCCTTTTGGCTCCTCCAGTTGTGGCTTAATGTCACTTTTGAACATAACCTCCCCAACAGAGGCGAAGTCGATGAAGGTTCGTCTTCAGTTTCTAAGAGACGAGTCGAATGACCTCGCTTGGCCCAGCTTACTCCCAGTGAAGAAGGACATACTCTTCGAGCCAACTTATCCAACTTCATTCACATGTTCGCTAAACGGTACGAGTTCACTTCGAGGATGGCTCCCTTTGCAGAACGAAGATGTGACCCTGAGTCATTCACCAGGTCCTTCCCTGCTCCACTAAAGAAACAAGAAGAGGAATCAAAGCTAATTTGGGAACGATTCCTCATACCTCAACTGCTGGTTCATAAATTAAACCTTGTTAGAGGTCAGGCCAGCTTAGTAGCCTACCAACCAAACTTGGTGTCCATGCAATTTGGGTTAATACAGACTTTGCCCAAATGTCTATATGACAAGAAATCACCCAATATAATTCCTCTCACAGTGCTTTCTCCCCTTGACTGTTCAACACAATTGGCGCGCCATGCCCATAAATCCTTCCTTACGCCTGTCCATTTTGAACCCTCTTATTTCTGCTCCCCAGATTTCTACGACTGGTGGTCAAAACATTATGCCTCAGAGTTTCTTGACGCTTCGAGTTTTGCTCGCTTGATTGACCAAGCTTTCGTTGATGTGCAGGAGAAGATCAAGAAAGGTACGTCTACCCATATAAAAGAGATTCAAGCCTTCCAGAAGTACTTCGAAACTGTCTATCAACCAAATGATGTTAGTCTGACCATCCGTGAGGCTGCTGTTACTTTGAAGGAAAAGTTTTCTAAACGGTACGAGGTTGCCTTTAAACTTTTTCCCCCAAAAGTCCCTCGATTACCAACTGCTGGTTTTGGCTGGCTCTTGCCCCTCCATTCCCAGATTGGTTCATTTGTGGAGACCCTATAAAAATCCTTCGACAGCAGCCGAAGCCCAAAGCGCAGCGGGTGGTTCCAACTAAACATACACTCGATACTTTTAAAGGGCACCTTCATGTTAGTATCGAAGATGTTCGCATCGAATCCGACATTCTTGAAGGTTCATCCCCCTTCGATTTGGACTTTTCTCCCTGAGCTTTATTGTTGCTAACTAGCATTGGTATTATTTATTTTTTTCAGCTGCTCCAAAACGTGCTGCCCCAGCAACCAAGACTGAAGGCAAGGTCGAAGACCAGAAGGTAATCTTCTGCAACTCTCTATTATTTCAAATTCCTTAATTACTCTTAACATTTTATGTTGCTTTCAGGCTAGTCAAAAACCACCCACCCCACAAAAGAGGCTAAAAAGGGCTTCTGCTCAGATTATCATTGACTCAGATGACGAAGATGGATCTCCTCGCGAGAATCTTCAAATAAAAATAAAGCGAAAGATCACCCACGATGTGGATACTTCTGATGCTCCATCCGCTCCTCCTGCAACCAACATACCTCAAACCAACACTCCCTCTCAAGACCTTACTAAGGCTCCCACGGGGGATGCTTCGATCCAAACTGTTGTTCCTATGGAGAGTGACAACTCCAGCCCTGCTGATGAAAATGCCAAGGTATGTTGTGCATCTACCTTCTCTGGGTCTTGCACTGATGTTTTGGTCCTACTCTTTTTGATGTCTGTTTTTTTCTAGGCTGATACTGGGGCTCCAAAAACTGACGCAACCAAACTTCCCTTATCACTCTATCCCTTGAATATCCAAGGTGAGCCTACCTATCATCCTACATCTGATTTGGATTCTGGTATGAGTTCTCTTGGTGAGATTAATAAACTTAATTCTTTCACAGTCCCTCCTTCACCTGCGAAGACAACTACTCAACAGTCTCAAACTGATGGATCTGACCATGAACACAATAATATTTTCGTCGATCCTATTGTAGCAGATGATGAAGTCAACACTGTGGAGGGGGGCACAACTTGGTCGACACGAACAGTTCTCCCTTGGGTTGAACGATAGTTGTAGATGAAAGGGATGCCAAAGGTGATCATGCTGTTGAAGATCAAGTCATGCATCAGTCTGAGTTGAACGAGTCCAGCGATGAAGGCACTAGAGACGAAATGGAAGAGGATGGCGCAGAGGCAAAGGAGGGTCAAGACAAAGAATCGAAACCTGTGGAAACTTCAGTCGAGAAAACCACCACTGCTGAAGTGATAAAGACTCATGTTGCTTCTACCCCCAAGGACACTCAAACAATCCCCCTCCAAGGCGAAGCTCAGTTTACCACAGCCGAACTTGATGCATTAAAGGTTTCTAACCCTCGACAATACATCAGACTTCTCTTGAGCAGGCAAAGTCATTCTTATGGCAGGACTCCCAGCACTTTGACATCTGAAGGCCAAACCTCGAATCAGCCAACTGACAATGCTCTTGAAAAGATTAAGAAAAAGATCTTCAAAGGGGATCTTTTCTCCCTTTTGCAGATGGGTCCAGTCAGCCATCTTCCCTTAAAAGCTTTTCTCCAACAAGTGGATCTTAAATCGGTTTCTCCTGAGGCCGCGAGCGTCATTCAAGAAATTGGCACCTTAATTGACCAAGTTCATAAAGACTTTTGACTATTGCCCCAGATTGAAGATGACATTCAGACGAAAGCAGGCAGTGAAGCTGCCGCTTGGACTGCTGTTGTCGAATCTGAAGAAAAGATTGCTGAATTGGAGGAGACGAAGGAGAAAAATAAGCAAGAGGTTATTACTAATGAGGCGAACATTGCCTGTTGGGAACGCAAGATAAAAAAACTTCGCAACAAGATAGCGAAAGCTAAGAAGAAGAATGCTGAATTATCTTCTTTCGATGATTCCTTCCTAACAGCTGAGCTCGAACATGCCGTTAACTTCGCCGAGGAAGCCCGTCGCTTGGAAGCTGAGGTTGCCCAGGTGAGAACAGACAAAGCCCAATGCCAGAACCGCCTCGAACTCCATAAGTCGAACTACCTCAAGATGAAGGCAAATATCCCTTTTTAGTTTATTATATTTTTGTAATAGAGCAATTTTACTGGCCTTTGTCTTATTTTGGTTGATTTCGATCCCCTTTTTGTGGACTACGAAACCCAAGAAATCTCCCGCTTGTACACAAAATGCACACTTCAGGGAATTCATCTTGAGGGAAAACTTCCTCATCCTTATGAAGGACTTGCGCAGATGTTCTACATGAGATTTTCCTGGTCGTACGAATGAACTTGCATCGGAGGAGTCTATCGATTTCTTCCTTTATCTTCGAGAGGATTTCAGGAGCGAAACGTCTTGGGCTCTGTTTGTCTGGCCTTTTGCCAGGCTTGATTGGCAGTCTATGCTCGACTAGATCTCTCTTTAGATCGGGCATTTCGTCATAATCCCAAGCAAAAAAATCCCTGTACTCTCGCAGCAACTGGATGGTCTCGACCCTGAGTTGGGGGTCGAGGTTGGCACTGATATACATTGTGTCGCTACTGTGAAAATCGGCGCCGGCTATGACAGAAGAGTCACCACCGTGCATTATTTATCCCACAGGAGGGAAAGGAAATGCTCAGAGTAAACCTAACGCAAAACAGGAAAGGAATGGTCGTCGCAACCAAATCCTGGATTCGGGAGTCGATTACGCAAGGGGAAGGTATTAGCACCCCTCACGTCCGCCGTACTTGACGGGATCCACGCTTGTTTTCTAGTACGGAATGTTACTCTATCTACTCTAAAGGTCAGGGTTAAAAGGAAAAGAAAATGACTCGGCAAAGTATCGCACTTTATGCCTACGTATTCCCGTCTGGAACGAGAAATCAGAGTCAACGTAGTTCGCCTAACTACGGGTTAAGGGGGGAAGGTTGCTCGCTAGGATACGACATCCTATGCCTACGTACTTTCATACAGCATGAAAGATCAGAGCAAACGTAGTTCGGGCTACGCAAGACACAAGCTTGTCTGACTGTTTTTTATTACCTTCAAAAAGGGTTTTTCTTGATTAGGAGTCCAAGCGGACAAAATGACACTTCGATGTTTATTTGGAATCTTTTATGAAAGAAGTGTTTTTTAGTTTGTTTGCAATCTCTAACGCACTAGAGACTAGGATTTGAGAGTGACTACGTCGCGTGTCACCCAAAGGGTGCCACACTAAGCAGCCAGACTACTGAAAAGAAGCTCTCCAGCAACCCTTTCTCAAATAGTTTAAGGCTCGTGACGTACGACGTCGATTAACCTTATTACTGTATCTTTGAGTTGTTTTGAGATAAGAAGAGAAATAAGCTCTAAAAAGCCTAGGGTTGAAAAGGGAATAAAACTAACCTAATGTTGTCATGCATGGATAAGAATCTTAATGTCTGTCATAATTCCCTCCTGCACAGAGGAAATCAGAGATCCTAGGGGATAAACAGAAAAGAAAGCAAGCAAATACAGTAAGATGCATGCAATGCAGCAATACAAGCGAGGCAAGGGAGTCCCACTCAACCTCGAACCTGGGAAAACAACAGGAAAAGTGAATCAACATTCACTTCAAACCTGGGGGGCAAGCTGCACAAGCCAACAACAATACAGAAAACAAAAACCACAGCTGAGGAGGCAGCCCAGACAGCAACACCAGACTCCTACAGCAAACAGCATAAGCAGCAGCTCTGACAGCAACAGGTTGATTAAACAGTAAAAGTTGACAGCAACAACCTTCACCTTCATGAATAACTCCCATCTTCAAGTTTCCATAAACTTTCACTCTTCAACAAGCACCAAGCTTCAACAAGCAGACTTCAACCAGTAAACAGCTTAAACAAGCTCCTAACCTCATCTTCAACAAGCAGCAAAACCCTAGCTTCAACAAGCAACCAACTTCAACAAGCCTACTCCTAGCTTCAACAATCTCCTCCAAAGGGGAAATCACTCAACAAGATCAAGTAGAAGTGTTAAGAAACTCAATGACAACCAAGGGAAGCCATTAAGATCTTAACACTGTAAAGGAGCTGTATCCTCAAAGTTCTACTCTTTAAAGCATGCCATTCATCCCTCCAAGGGAGATATGTGCCTTCTTTAAGAGGAATTTATGTCATTGGATGGAATGGAGATGAGAAATATACTCCATGTTTGAAGAAACAAGCAAAACCACTCTGATGCTCTTCCTAAAGCCCTAGTCTTCCTAAGCTCCTGACAAGCACTCCACCAGACGAGAAATCTTCAATTCCAAGCTCCCTCAAGCTCTCCAAAGCATATTCAATTAGTCTTCAAGATCATCCAAGCACAAGAGCACCACCACCCTAATCTAAGGGGAACTGTTGAGTTAAACTAGTCAAGTTAGTTCATCAGAAACACCTAGAAGTTAGTCCTAAAACTAATTCTAATTAAAATACCAAAAGGGATTGTAAAATCTTACAAAAATTACTAAGAGCTCCTAAACCTCTTAAGAATATTCCATACAAAAACCAGGGGGTAATTCATCCATTTGGACCTAAAACTATTCCCTAAACCTAAGGGTACTATCTTAAAACCCTAATTCTAAACCACCTAAAGTTCAATGTTCAAACTAGCCTAAATTTCTCTCACAAAAATATGATAAAATTACTATGGGTACATGCATTTCTAATATATCTATCCCAAAAAGAATCAACTCAAAATCACACACCAATTAGTCATACCAAAATTAGCAAGATCACATACCAAACAACTTGAATTCAAAAGCAATTAAACTATAAAAAATGCAATTAAATCCAAAAATGCATGAATTAATGAAATTTCAATCCTATTAAGTTCTAGACTTTCTAAGGAAACAATGAAAAAAATCTAGATTAAAAAGATTAATTTTTTTATTTATGGTGATTTTATTTCTAAACTATATGCAAATGATAAAATAAAAGAAAAATAAAGAAAATTATTAAAGTGGCATGTCAGATAGCAATTTATTTCAGTTAAAATCCAAACCTGGGCCCAAGAGGGGGTGTTGGTAGCAAGCGAGTACTAAGCCCAAACCCACATGAAAAGAAATCAGAAAATAAAAGAGAAATTGAGAAACAGGCGTGGCAAATAGCAATCCATTTCAGTGTATTTTCTCATTGGGCTTCAGCCTGGGGTGTTGATAGCAAGAACTCATTCAGCCCACCTAATGCCAATTAAATGAAACGGTGAGTTTTGATGTCAATCTCTCTTCAGACTTCCAAACGAAATCGTGGCCATTGATTTGTGGAATTAGTCAAGGTCAAAACATGAATCAATGGTAGGAGATTCATCGTCCCCAAAACATTTGAAAATGGAGGGAGAAACTCAGACGGTGGCCTGAGCTTTGCGCCACCGTCTTCTCCGGCGAGACAATCCCAAAAACGCATCACACACAAAACTGAAACACCCTATCCCACTTAAAATCATCCCCTGAGTCCAAAAATGACCTCCATTTCCATTGATTCTAACCCTAAAGCCAAACCCAATCCAAGTTGCAGAGATTCATCCAATTCTTGATCACTCAAAAACTTAAAATTAAAGTCATCAATGTCATCTACACTCTTCAGGGATCAAAATTAACCACTCAGCCATGCCTAAAGCCTCAAGAATCTCAAGATATTCCTCTCAAAAAAATTCTGATCACAACCTAAAGTATCTCTAATCATCCCAAATTTGTGCCTAAATCCAACCTAGCAACCTTTATAACCTAACCACATATCAAATGCTAATCAATTTCCCCTAATCTAAGCTAAAAAAAGAAAGTTCCAAACCTGGAAAAACTGGATGAACAGAAGGTGCAAATGCTCGATTCAAGCTCCAATCTTTTGCAGAATCACTCAAGAACCACTTCCCAAGCTTTTCCAATCACCAATTTGCCTTGAATCCCCTTGAATCTCCAAAACCGATTATGAGATGTAGTTGGGAAAATTCAGTTGCTCTCTCTGATTCCTTGCTCAATCCTTGCCAAAAAACCATCTGAATCAGTTGCAATGCTTATATAGAGTGTGATGGAACCCTCTAGAAAGTTCTGTAACCAACTAAATGAGATTTTGAAAATCTCATATCTCTTGAAAATCTCATATGCAACAGTCATGCATTCCTCTGTTCTAGCTCACCATCTGGCTTGAATTTCTCTCCTCATGATATTTTGAAGTGAATGGGATGTACAATTGCCTAGTTTTTGATCTTATGGTGATGGATTGATATGTTACTTCAACCTTAAGTAACAAAAGGGAACCATGTGAAATTGGCATCAAATCCAAAATGTGCCAATGCCATCATTCTTAGAATATATTTTCTGATCAATTTGGTATATAACATTGCTTGGTTTGGCCATAAATCAAGAATTCCACAATTTTGGCCTTTTAATCACTTTAATTTCTTCATTTCAAAGCCATTTCAAACCACCTTCTCCTATGAGCCAATTCAAAGCCTCCTTGATGCATGGTCAAGGTTAAAACCCTATTTTGAGAAACTTTCTAGTTGAACAATTTTCCATATGAAGCTTGCAAGTTGGAGATTTTGGCCCATGCTTAAAAATGACCTATAATCACCAATACCCAAAATACCCCTGGCTTGCCAAGATCATAACTAGAGCTCTACAAATACTATCAAGGACTTCTAGTACTCTATGGAAAGATAAGATCAAGATATACAACTCTCATGTTCACCAAGAATCCATTTGAAACCTTCTTGAAGGGCAAAAGTTGCTTGGAAGTCAAGTGACTTTTACAGATAAATTTCATAGTCCTCTGATGACCTGTAATTTGCAAGAACCATAACTTGAGTTCTATAAATCCCCTTGAGGACTTCTAGTACTCAAATTAAAGGTATTGAGATTCTCTACAAGTTTTATGTTGGCCAAAGATCCATTTGAAACTTGTATTTTGACTTATGTGGCTTTGAAGTTAGGCACTAAACAAGGGATTTTACACTGAAACCCTAATTTAGTAACTTCCCACATTATTGATATTTCTTTGCTTAACCTTGTCACAACACCACACATGTATCAACATACCAATCCATGAATCCCATGAGCTCAAGGTAGGCTTTGATGCTCTCCAATTTGTACAATTGAATTAGGGTTGACCCAGATGAAACCCTAGTTGACTGCACTTCAAATGTGGCTCTCATACTTGAATCAATGACTTATCTCAGCTTCAATAGGCCCTCTAGGCATTCCATGAGATCCATACACACCTCAAATTCACAATCCATGTTTCACATCCCACTGATGATTCTCAATATTCCTCAAGATAGGAGCAAAAACCACATGTAGGCACTCAAACTTCTCAAGACTTCAAATCACTTCTTGATGGCTTGGATGACTTCTCATACTTGGATAAGACCTCTTGCTAGGCTCTTCTGATAAGAAACACACTTGGTTCCCTGTTGGATGAGTGATATGCTATGATATGCCAATGATTGAACTATGTACATGATGTAACTATGCAAATGAGATGCAATGAAACATAAATCAAGCAAGAAAAGGTTGAGCAAATTTTGGGGTGCAACACATTGGCCTTTTGATTACTCCATCTCCCAGATCCACTTCCTCTAATGGATCTTGCACCAGCATTTTAACATCGTTGGCCAAGGAATCTTTCTCGAAACCCAGAGGCTCATCGTCATAAATGGCGTCGAGTCTTTGTCCTTCGTACTGAATCTTGTCGGGAGGCTCAGGGTCAAAATGCCCACCTGAGCCTATTTATTCAGTTTCTTCATTGGCTCTCTCAGCCATTTTGTTATTGGCAGCCACCAAGGCCGTTTGTAGTTTAGTTTCAGCCACGTACGCCGAAATCCTTCGGAGCGTTATGGCTTCAATCATCATCACTAAATTCACTTCCCCATCCAGTGGGGTCTATGGGAAGTGTGCCAAGGTATGTGAGCCTCTCGCCTGGCACTTCCTTATCCCAGCGGAAACCGTCAACGGGATGCAGATAAAGTGAACAATACACTTCATCATTTGGTGCAAATTCGAAATCTGCAGGCACGCAGGGGCCTATGTTGGCCAAATGTTTGTCAAATTGTCTTCTAGCAACATGGTTTATAGGTGCCTTGAAATACCCTTGATCTGCTTCAATGTTTTCGACAATGCCATCTGGTCTCCATATGGCGATCCTTTGATTCATCGAAGATGGCACTGCCCTCACTCCATGAATCCATTCCCTTCCAAGCAACAGATTATAGTTGGCAGTGGTTTCTACCACCACGAAGACAGTTGGGCGGGTAATGGTTCCGACCGTGACATTTACTTGTATGACCCCCATGGTCGAGCCCACTTTACCTTCATGGTTTGATAATACCATGTTGTGCGGTTTTGTATCCGTCTCATCTTTTCCAATCTTGTTCAACAGAAAATGCGGCATTAGATTCACTGTAGCGCCGCAATCCACCAAGATTTTGTTAACTGGGACTTTCTCCACTTTTTCCGTAATATAAAGAGGTTTCAGATGATTCTTCATCGCCTCCATGGGCCGTTCGAAGAATGCGTTTTGCTCCTCGACGTAGCCATTATTCATCACATAGTAACAAACCGGCTTATGAGCCGCCATCTCCCACTCTGTATAGGTGTCCATGTTTTCAACCACGGAAATTCTGTCAAATTCCCTAGGCATCACTGATACTACATTAACCAAAATATCCAGAGTATCGTCAGAGTCTTCATCAAAATTATCGGTCATTTTGTCATCGACCCCGACTGGTTTTCTCTGCTCTTCGACTTGTGTCAGAAATAATTTTCGTCCTACAAGCGTTTTCCCAAATGCTTTCGTTCGTCCTCCTTCATTTTTGACAGGAACATTGGTACTAGATTTTGGCCGGTCCCTTTGTGCACTTTCCCTGAGTGTTTTTCTTTTACGTTGTTCTCGTCTCCATTGTGATCGAGACATGGGATTTTTTCCTTTATAGTTTTCAGATACATGGGCAGCCTTTAAAGACTGAAACTCCTTTCGATAGCTTAATGAAGATCCTCGTTGCACCTCAAAGTTCTTCCACCTCTGCTGCCTCTGCTGCCTATTCTCATTGAGCTTTGTCCACTTTCCATTAGTGGCCTCAGCGTTGGGCTTAAAACTAGTAGGTTTGTTTGTCGGAGGCCTTGTGCGGGGCTCAAATCTCTTTTGAAGACTTCTTCGAGGGTCGAATTTGGGCCTTTCCTTATCTTGTCTTATCCTCCGTGTTCCCTCTAGCTTTTGTGCGGCCTTTTTGTCAAAAATGGCGCTGCACCGGGGACATAGCATCACACTAGATCCTCTCTCTTGGCAACGGCGGAGGAAAGCAACAATCGACTCTTCCTGCTCTGGGTACGCTTCTCTAGTGTGTGCCCCCTGGTAATTTGATTCACTATCCCCTACATCTTCGTGTTGAGTGATCTCTACCATATTAATCTCAACTTCCTCGACCAGATTAAACTTCCTTAGGCCTAGCTCCACGTCTTTAGTGGCCTGATCAATTCTGACGAAGTTATCAGCAGTTTCTTTGGTCACTATCTCCCAACCTAGATTGCTCTTGTTATATGAAATTATGGCTTCATCCCTTTGGTCGTGGTCGTCAATTGCCATTTCCACACGGTTCTTTCGTCCAAAGCTCATGGTAACTTTTGCCATCACAGTCTCATCTATGAGATTATCGATAATTTCTTTCATGTCGATTGAAAGATCGCAACCATCAGTAGCTTCGACCATGTTGGTTGAAAAGTCGCAGCCATCAGTAGCTTCGACCATATTGGCTTCCACTGGTTCAGTATAATGTGCGTCCGTCATTTGCAAAGGGTATGTGTCGACCTTCATCTGGCCGCTAGCCTTCTCTCCAAACTTCAGACGTCCTTCCTGAATTGGGTTTTGAACAAGGTCCCTGAAAAGAAAACATTGAGATGTTTTATGACCCAGAAAATTATAGTATTTACAAAACCCTATTTTCTTCCTTTGTTCTATGGACGACATTTTAGCACCAGGTGCCACTATCATTTGTCCGTCTTTGACTAACAAATCGAAGATTTCATCACATTTTGTGATGTCGAAAGTATATGTTTTCTTTGGGAACCTATCGTTTTTTTCGGATTCGACATAACTCTTCCCCTGTGGGGGGGCTAGTACTTTACATGAGTAAGGTGGTCCTTGTTTAAGTTCAGCAAGATCCACTTCGCCTTCGTCGAAGCACACAGGATCATCGCATAATCCTTCGACATTCTCATTATATTCGACAAAAGCTACCTTCTTATTCTTATTAAACTTAGCCTTCTTGTTTTTGAGTCTCTCTAGTTGTCGAACTCGATCGGCTAGTTGGGCCATGTCCCTTAGATACTGGTTATCCAACTTCTTCCTAATGGAATAGTCGAGGCCCCCAGCGGCCATTTCGACCAACTCATGTTCAGGGACCTGTGTGAAGCATCTGGCCTTAAGCAAACGGAATCTATTAAGGTATTCTTTAATTGGCTCAGAGAACTTGCGTTTCACACTAGCGAGTTGTTTTAAGCTAATCTTAGTGTGGCCCATATAGAATTGTTCATGGAATAAACGCTCTAACTGGGTCCAATTGCACACCGTATTAGGGGGTAGCATTGTGAACCAAGTGAAGGCATTCTTAGTAAGAGAACTTGGGAAGTATTTTATTCTTAGGCTTTCATCATTCGCTATCTCTCCAGCCTCGATTAGATAACGGGCCACGTGTTCGACAGCGGACTCCGTCGTATCTCCTGAAAACATAGTAAACTTGGGTACTTTCGTCCTAGGGGGTAACTCCGCCTGAAGGATATAGTCTACTATAGGTGAAGTGTAATTTGGCCTGGTGAACCCAATGTTCAAACCATTTCTTGCCATAATTCTCTCGACCATGGCTGCTAGATTATTATCGACGACCACGTTATTTCGTCGAACCTGTTGAACTACATTGTCCGCGTCCTGATTTCGATTCACGATAACCACTCCTGGGTCTCTTTCTCCCAGAACACGGGCCTGATTTCGCAATGGCTCTTCCCTAAGCACTTTGACTGTGGGAGGGGCCATCCTCCCTTGGTTTCCTATATCGAATTTCTGCCGTATTTCCCAAGTTTTCTCGTGGGATATCCGCTATTGGAGCCTGATTTCTAGCTAAGGGGGTACCCCCATGAATTCAGCCAATCTCGTCAGTTGCACCGCCAATTGTTGATTGGTCTGAGTTGTATTTTCGATTAATGGTTGAAATATTTCACCCATGGTTTGTGACAAGGTCTGAACCATTTGTAAATTACTTTCATCCATCTGTTGTCTCAAATACCCTAAGCTCTGGCTTTGGGGATTTTAACCCCATGTTCACACCAGACGCTGACCATTGTAATGGCGAAGCCATTGCATAATCTGAGAATACGGGGGCGCACTTTGGAGCCCTTGCATCATAGTGGTGGGCATCCCATATGGGGGATTTCTTGGTGACAGTGAAAACCTAGGGGGAACGAACTGCCTGGAAGTCAAACTTCCTACTAACGGCCAATATATTCCAACACTGGTTGGCTATAAGGTTTTATCACCGTCGATCCAGTCCCAAGTACGGAGGGTGTCGGTACTGGCCTCACAAGAAGCACCGTTTGTTCTCCGGTCAACGACATCGGAGGGAGAACTCCATCATCTCTTATACCCTCATTAGAACCGTCTCTCTGACGGTTGGGGTTATCTGGCTGGTCCGTAACCGGAGCCATGTTCCTAATGTTTAGTCTTGGTCGTCTTTCTTCGTTCGCAGCGGTAACTCTACCACTTCTCAGTAACATAAAATGTACTTCTCATGAAAGGACCAACACGACTGCAAATTTTTTATAACTTTAGTTTTGCACAAAAGATTTTTAGCACTGTCTCACTGGGCGTGCCATTTTGTTTCCCTTGAAAATTGGAAAAAAAACTGCTGATCTTCCAAATCTAACTTTGGTGACTCACAGGATCGATCAGATTTGTCCTAGGAGATGTGCTAAAGGCTCTTTATTTTGGAAATCTATCTAAGCTTCACACTTAGGCAATATTGGGGTAAAAGAATCTAAAGAAACATCTTGTTCGACTACGGGATAAATTAAAAGATAAAATAAAGCTTTTAATAAAAGAAAGAAAGAAGTTTGTTTGGAGAGGGAAGATTAGATTAAGGACGAAGAGAAAGGAATTGCATAGAAAGAGAAGAAAAAAAGAAAATAAGGAAGAAGGGTGCAAAGAAAATAAAAGACATTGTAAAGTTTAAGGCAAGTAAAGTAAATTTCATTAAGATAAAAGATGGTGTGTTTACATCACGTACATTCTCTGTAATACTCGTTTTCTCTACGCTCGGATACTTGGAGTAATTCTAAGAGTAAATTATGAAGGTGAGAAAATTACTTAGAAGGGGGGGGGGGGGGTTGAATAAGTATGACAAATAATCAAAGATTCAAACACAGTTATTTTTATCCTGGTTCGTTGAACTCAACTACTCCAGTCCACCCTCTCAAGAGTGATTTGCCTTTCTCAGTCAAGGACTTAATCCACTATTTAATCAAATAGATTACAATAGTAACACCTAAGAACAACTGTTCTTAGTCTTCTCAAGAGCTACTGATCTCAACTGGATCCTCTTAAGGAAACCTTTTACAATCAATGTAAAACTATTACAAGAGTAAGAATGCTTCTAAAAAGCTATTATCACAACTGTGCTATTTCTCTTAAGTTTTAAGAACAATGTTACAGCAAATAGAATATAAAAGCTTTTGAGAGATTTGCTTTGAGTGAATTTTGCAAGTTGTTCATTCCTGAAGAAGATGGAGTGGACTTCTTTATATAGGCACTTAGATCCATGAAGTCTTTTCAACGTTGAAGGTTGTGCTGAAAAGCCTGGAGCCTTTTGTTTTTTCATTGGAGGATGTGCTGAAAAAGCCTGATGCCTTTTGTCTTTTACTTTGCAGAAACTTTCCTTAGAATGGAATGCACAGATAAAACCTTTTTGTCTGTGTTCTTGTGTCTAACACAAAAGAGGAAAGAGCTGTTGAGATATGCCAACGGACATATTCAAATCTTCTTCACTAAGTAAGTTCAGCTATCAACATCAGAGTATGGATCTTCAGAATCTCCAGAGTAGAGATCTTCTGGATCTGCAGAGTCTTGGGATGTTCTTCAGATTATGCTGAATCAGAGTATGTGCAGCTTGTGTGCTTGAGCGTGTAGTTCTGTCAGAGCAGAGTCTTCTATATCAGATTCTCAATACTTATGCAGCGCAGTATCTTTAGAGTCTTCTGATGACTAAGCTTCTGAACTCTCAGAGTCTTCTATTCTTTAGAGGCTTCTGCTTCAGAATCTTCAGTAGACAGCACTCAGATTCTTCTGGAGGCAGCATTCAGATCTTCATATAAGATGCTCTTGAACCTTTGAAGCCTTTCATAATATCATTGTTCAGATCCAAATTTGCTCTTTTAAGAATATTTTCTTTAGTACCTGTAGCAAACAGTCTAGAACAAATTTAGAGTATATAATTCTTGAATACAAAATTCATAAGTGTTATCATCAAAACATAGAGATATTACTAAGAAACAATCTGTGTTCTTACAATCTCCCCCTTTTTGATGATGACAAAACATGAGAAATTTTGTTCAATAAAAAAAATATGAATTATAACTCCCCCTGAGATTAACAATCTCCCCCTGAAATAAATACTCTAATAGAAGAAAACACTTCCCTTTTTGATTAAGTATATTTCAGATTCAGAGCCTGATGCAAGAGGTTTGACTTTCAGAATCAAATCTTGATGCCAGATAATTATGACTTCCTTCAGTCAGAGCGCCTGGTTATCATCTTGATTGAATTATCTTTCAGAGTAAAGGTATCAGAGTAAGATATCAGAGTTGATTGAATACTTAGATTTGCTTTGGAAGATCAGGTTCTGGTTGGAAAAGTCTCAGGGTAACTTCAATGAATTATGTCAGATATATCAATGTAATCTGAAAGACTTAAATTCAAGATAAGTTTAATAAAATGTCTGAATTTCAGTTTTAGTAATTGCTTATAGTTTGAACAATCAGATTCTCTTTTTCTCCCCCTTTTTGTCATAATCAAAAAGATTTTTAAGGACATAAAGATATAGAAGAAAAGAAGCATATAGAAGCAAAAACATCAACCTTCATTTGAACATATCAAAGTTCACAATCAAACAGATAGATGCCAAAAAGCATAACACAACAATAAGAAAACAATAGAAGCAATAACATGTGCAAAAACATCAAATAAAACTAAGTCTGGCGTAAGGCAATAAGGGTCAGAAGCTCTGTCATTTTGGCAGTTGACTCTTCTTGCTTAGACATCCAGGTCTTAATCTCATCAGTTATCTTCTCTTGCTTTACCATCTAATCTTTTATTTCCTTGACATCATTCACAAGCTCTGTGACCACAGATGAAGAAGGAGCAGATGCAGTAGCAGCAGTGTTCTCTTCAGACTGGTTCTCTTCAGAAGCTTGTTCAATCATTTCAGATTCAGGAGCTTCTAGAGGAGCAGCTTCCAGAAGCAACACATGAGGAGGAGGAGGCATGTTCATCAGAGTTATCTTGATTAACTCTGCAAACTGAGTCTTTGCAAGCTTAGAACATTTAGCTCTAACTTTTAAAGTAGCTTTGTTGAACATCCAGATGAAGCGCTTCCAAGCAGCATTTGAAACAACTGGATCCAAACTTGACATGCACACATCCTTAACCCGAGCATATTCAGAATCTATCTCCTTCTTGAATATTTCAAACATAGCATTAACACATGATCCTAGATCTGACTGTTCAGACTGTTCAGAGGGTTTAGGATTAGGAGTGTTAACAGGAGTAAGTTCAGATGGTGTAGGTTCAGATGGTTGTGGTTGAGGTGATGTTGGTTGAGATGTTTGGATGTCAGATTGAGGTAGTTAAGATGGTTGAGGAATGGTTTGTGTTTCAGATAGATTGGTTTCAGATGGTTGAGTGATGGTTTGTGGTTCAGATAGATTGGTTTCAGATGGTTGAGTGATGGTTTGTGGTTCAGATAGATTGGTTTCAGATGGTTGAGGGATGGTTTGGGTTTCAGATGTTTGAGTTTCAGATGGTTGAGAGATGGTTTTCTGAGGTGGGGAGTTGAGTGGAGTATGAAACATAGAAATGTTAACATGTTCCTTCATAGCAATGTCAGGACGTGCTTGTTTGAGAGACTCTGGTTCAAAATCAGATGAATCAGATGATTCACAATCAGAAGATTCTTCTGAGTGAACAGATGTTGAAGAAATGTTAATGGATTAATTAAGGGGTTCTATATCCAGAATATCTTCAGAAAGATTTGGATCTTCTGATGGAACTGGTTGTTCAGAGTGTTCAGTTTGAACAGTCTCTGGTTGGTTTGGTTCTGAGATGATTATATCTGGTTGGGGAATTTCTAATTGTGAAATTTCTGGTTGTGGAATTTCTGGTTGAGTATGTTGAGGGGGTTCAGATGTAGTATGAGATTGGGGTTCATAGGGAATTGGTACAGAAGATGGTTGTGAATGTACTGGTTCAGATGAAGGTGGTTCAGATGAAAGGTTTGCAAATTGTTTGGGTTTAGAAGTTCTATGTCTAAGGTTTGGAGAGAGTTGAGGTGATGAAAGGGGTGAATGAACAGCAGGTGTAGGATCAGATGTTAATACCTGATGAATAGTGTCTTTAATCTCTTCCAGAGTAGCATCTCTAGAAGTGATTCTGGCTTTCTTTACTCCTTTCTTCTTCTTCCTTGGAACTTCAGATACTTTCCTTTTCTTCTGAACCGATCCTTCTTCAGCTTTTCTCTTACTATGCCTTTCCTTCATCAGATTGGGCATTTCTTCTCCTTGTTTCTGAACAAGGTTAGCAGGTAGAGGAATTCCTTCCTTCAGACACTCTGCAATGTAAGTCCAGACAATACTTTTTGGTTCATCTGCACTGAACATTGGAAAATCTTCTATGTGTATCCTTCTGCCATTGACCTCCTCAGAGTTTATCTTCCTTAGTTTACCATTCAGCTCTGAAATGATCTTCATCCTTTTCAGAGTGAGTCCGTTTATCTCAGATCCAATGATGTATGACAGATCCTCTGTTATCTTTGCATTTGTCAGATGCTTCACCAACTTGTTTTCTATAAGGATGTCTGAAATAAGTCTTCCCAGAGGTATCCAAGTTCTAACTTTCCCAGCTTTAGCTCTGACCTCTTCTCTAGTCTCTTTGACATGAGTCAGAAGATGACTGAAAATCAGATAGGGCAGATCCACCTTAATATTCTGGCTGATGCAGTACATGAAGTACAGATGCTCTAAACTCACATAGTCTGGTGAGTTGGTTGACTTTCTGTGAAAGATTGTACTCATAAATATCTTTGCCCAGATCCTATAGATAGGTTTCAGATCTTTAACCTTACTTGTTGGTGTTCCAGCTACAATAATCTCTACATATACCTTAGCCATATCAATACGTGAAGAGGCTAGGTTTGTAACACCATCAGATTCTTTATAACTGAACAGTTGCCTGATCAGTTTCTCAGTAATCACTATCTCCTTCCCAAAGACAGATGAGTGAATGAACTTAGGACCAGTACTAGCGTGAATCCAGAATTCCTTCACAAGAGTTAGGTATACAGGACCCATTAGTCTCTCAAAATACTTCTCCCAACCTTGAGCTTTAATGGCAGTTGTTAGGTCAAACCCATTTTCTTCTATTGATTCAAAATCAACGAAACTCTCACACAGAACCTCAAGATCCACAACTGGAGTAAATAGAGTGCGTTCTAGTTTCTTGTACATTATATTTTTGTTGGAGATTTCAGCAGCATTTGATGTAAAAGTCATTGATGAGGATGGAGCTTTTGATTTGGGTTTAGGGTTTTGGTAGAGGTTGAAGAGAGAACAGAAACGCATAAGTGTAGTGAGTATGAAAAGTGTGAAAATAGTGTGATAGGTGTTATTTATAGAAAACTAAAAAATCAAGCATTGGGCACATCAATATACACCTACGCACGTTTACACATAGCATTTAATGAAAGTAATCATTTCAATTTAAAATTATGACAATTGGGGGGAAATCCAAGAAAAATGAGATTTTCAAAGCAGTACCTCAAACGTCAACTCAGTAGAGCACTCCATCTTTTCAGATTCTGAGTGACACGTGTTTGCTTTGTATGTGCATCTGATATCTCTCGAGAAATGAAACGTTTCCAATGTTCAGATCTTCTGAGTTTGTTAGTTCAAAGTTTCACACAAATAAATTAATTAAAGATAAATGAACAAATAATCAGATGAAATACTTCAGATCTTTAAACATTTTACATCTGAGAAGTTGCCTCTGATAAATATTACTCTGGACAAAAATCCATACAAATATTTTTCAGAATGAACTTAAACCTATCTTCAGCAAGGGGTTTTGTGAAAATATCAGCCCATTGATGATCTGTATCAACAAAAGCTAGATTTATTACACCCTTCTGAACATAGTCTCTGATGAAGTGATGTTTAATTTCTATATGTTTAGCCTTAGAATGTAAGATTGGATTTTTTTGACAAACATATAGCAGAAGTATTATCACAGAAGATAGAAAGATTACTCTCAAAGATCTGATAATCTTCTAACTGACTCTTCATCCAGAGCATATGTGTACAATATCCAGCAACAGCAATGTATTCTGCCTCTGTAGTTGATAGTGCAATAGTGGGTTGCTTCTTGCTGTACCATGAGATCAGATGACTTCCAAGAAACTGACAGCTTCCAGAAGTGCTTTTACGTTCAACTCTGTCTCCAGCATAATCAGCATCACAGAATCCAACTAATGAAAATTCATCAGATCTTCTGTAACACAGACTCATGTTAGTAGTACCTTTCAGATACCTTAGAATCCTCTTAACAACTGTTAAGTGTGATTCTCTAGGATCTGATTGGAATCTTGTACATAAGCAGACACTAAACAGAATATCAGGTCTAGAAGCAGTCAAGTATAGAAGAGATCCTATCATACCTCTGTAGAGTTTCTGATCTACCTTCTTACTTACCTCTTCCTTACCTAGAGTGCTTGTAGGGTGCATTGGAGTTTTTGCCATCTTACTATCAACCATGTTGAACTTCTTCAGAAGCTCTTTAACATATTTGGTCTGATGTATGTAGGTGCACTCTGGAGTCTGGTTGACTTGGATTCCCAAAAAGAATCTCAATTCTCCCATCATGTTCATCTCAAACTCTGCCTGCATACATTTAGCAAACTCCTTTCCAAGCGTAATATTTGTTGATCCAAAAATAATATCATCTACATATATTTGACAAATCAACAGATCTTTCTTAAGAGTTTTACAGAATAAAGTTGTGTCCACTTTTCCTCTGATAAAATTTTTCTTCAGAAGGAAATTGCTCAACCTCTCATACCAAGCTCTGGGAGCTTGTTTTAAACCATAAAGAGATTTTTTTAGTTTAAAAACATGATCTGGAAAGTTTTCACTTTCAAATCCAGGAGGTTGGTGGACATATACTTCTTCTTCTATAATATCATTAAGAAAGGCACTTTTAACATCCATCTGATATAGAGTGATGTTATTTTGTGCAACAAATGAAATAAGAAGGCGTATAGATTCTAACCTTGCCACTGGAGCATAAGTTTCAGTGTAATCAATACCTTCTTGTTGACTGTAACCTTGAGCAACTAGCCTTGCCTTATTCCTTTCAACTTCTCCCTTTTCATTCAACTTATTCCTGAAGACCCATTTTGTTCCAATAACATTGAATCCTTTAGGTCTAGGAACCAGATCCCAAACTTCATTTCTGGTGAATTGATTTAGCTCTTCTTGCATGGCAATAATCCATTCATTATCTTTCAGAGCCTCATCCACAGATGTTGGTTCAATTATTGACACTAAGCCAAACAATGAAGATTCAGATGTTCTGAGATAGGATCTTATCCTGATTGGATCATCTTTCTTTCCAATAATCACATCTTCTGGGTGAGATGCCTTGATTCTGGAAGAAGATCCTCTGACATTTGATCTTTCAGAAATGTGTAAGTTGTCCAATTGAGAAGATAAGGGAATAGCATCTGGAGTTGCTTCAGATTCCTTCTCTTTAGCCTTTTCTGCCTATGATCCTTCAGAGTATGTGAGAATCACTTCTCTATCTGCAGAATTCTCAAACTGCTTTGGCTTTTCAGAGCCACACTTATCATCAAATCTTACATGAATAGATTCTTCCACAATCTGTGTTTCAGTATTGAATACTCTGTAGCCTTTAGAGCGTTCAGAATAACCAAGCATGAAACACTTCTGTGCTTTGGAATCAAACTTGTTAAGATTCTCTTTAGTGTTAAGTATATAACAAGTACATCCAAAAGGATGAAAATATGAAATGTTGGGCTTTCTGTTCTTCCACAGTTCATATGGAGTCTTTTTCAGGAGAGGTCTTACAGACACTCTGTTCTGAATGTAACAAGCTGTGTTAATTGCTTCTGCCCAAAAGTGTTTTGCCAGATTTGTCTCATTGATCATGGTTCTGGCCATTTCTTGCAGAGTTCTATTTTTCCTTTCTACAACCCCATTTTGTTGTGGAGTTCTAGGACAGGAAAAATCATGAGCAATGCCATTTTCAGAAAAATATTTTTCAAAATATTTATTTTCAAATTCACCACCATGATCACTTCTGACTTTTATAATTTTGAAATCTTTTTCATTCTGGACTTGCTTGCAGAAGTCAAAGAACACAGAATGTGACTCATCCTTGTGTTTTAAGAACTTTACCCATGTCCATCTACTATAGTCATCAACAATGACTAATCCATACTTCTTGCCTCTGATGGATGCAGTTTTCACTGGTCCAAACAGATCAATATGAAGTAATTCTAGTGGTTTAGAAGTAGAAACAACATTTTTTGATTTAAAAGATGATTTTGAAAACTTCCCTTTTTGGCATGCTTCACAAAGAGCATTTGAGGTGAACTTCAGGTTAGGAAGTCCTCTGACAAGATTAAGTTTATTAATCTGAGATGTACGTCTCATATTAATATGGCCCAATCTTCTGTGCCAGACCCATTGCTCTTCATTAACAGACAAGAGGCATTTAACATTCTGAACTTTAAGTTCTGAAAGATTTATTTTATAAATGTTGTTTTTCCTCTTATCACTAAATAGGATAGAGCCATCCTTTTGAGTAATAGCTTTACGAAATTTTTGATTAAAGGTAATATCATAACCATTGTCACTTAATTGACTTATGGACAATAAGTTATGCTTTAACCCTTCAACAAGTAAAACATTAGTAATAGAGGGAAGTTTACCATTTCCAATGGTGCCAGATCCAATGATCTTGCCCTTCTGATTCCCTCCAAACTTCACATCACCTCCAGATCTAAGTTCCAGGCTTTGGAACATAGACTTTTCTCCTGTCATGTGTCGTGAGCATCCAGAGTCCAGGTACCATGATTGGCGTCCTGACCTTGCTGCTAAGAACATCTGCAACAGGAATTATTTTACTTTTAGGTACCCAGATCTTCTTGGGTCCTTTAGGGTTAGTTGGTTTGTAGGTTTGTCTAAACTTCTGTTTTTCAACATAATGTTTATTCTGACTTGCCTTGGGTTTAAACACATAAGTATTCTTTTCAGAGCTTGTGTGTTTAATGTCATTTAAGTGACCAAACTTAAATTGAGAGTACAGAGGTGTCTTCTTGATGAAGAGTTTGTCAACAGATTTTGGATTACTTCCAGAGGAAGATTCATATCCAATACCTCTTCTGTTGTTCCCACTAACACCATAGATCATAGAAGCCATCTTGCTTTTGTCTATGCTCTTAGTAAGGAATCTCTGAAAGTTAGAGTCATATTTTTCTAAAATGTTTTCACATGACTTAGCCCCAGATTCAGATTCTTGTTGAGTTATTTCAACGTCATTTTTGATTTTCAGATTAATTTCTTTTTGCTCAACAAGTTTTGTCTTCAGAAGATCAATCTCAGATTCAAGACTGCTTTTCAGCTTCTTGTATTTGAGTTTGATATTGTTATAGCTTTTCAGAACTTCTGATAAAAATTTGACAAGTTCTTCTTTAGTAAGTTTAGCCATTACCTCTTCAGCGTCATCGTCAGATTCAGAATCAGATTCAGATCCTGAAGTTCCTTCTTCCTGATCTTCTGTGCTGGCCATCAGTGCAACATTAGCACATTCTTCTTCTGATTCAGATGATGATTCAGATTCATCTGAGTCATCCCATGTTGCCATCAGAACCTTCTTCTTTTTGTTAAACTTCTTCTTGGGTTTTTCTTTTTGAAGTTTGGGGCAATCATTCTTGTAATGCCCAGGTTCTTTGCACTCATAGCATACAACTTCTTTCTTGCCAGATCTTCTATGCCCAGAAGATTCCTTTCTCTGATCAGATTTTCTGAAGTTGTTGAACTTCTTTCCCTTGTGCTTCCAGAGTCTGTTGATCCTTCTGGACAACATGGATAATTCATCTTCTTCTTCAGAAGAAGATCCTTCAGAGCTTTCTTCAATGACCTGCAAAGCTTTAGCAGATTTATAGGATTTTAAAGCAACAAATTTACCTTTCTCTTTCTTCTGAGGTTCATCTTCCTCAAGCTCAATTTCATGGCTCCTTAGTGAGCTGATGAGTTCTTCTAAAGAGATCTTGTTCATATCTTTAGCCATCTTCAAGGCAGTCACCATTGGTCTCCATTTGGTAGGTAGACTTCTGATGATTTTCTTTACATGATCTGATGTGGAGTATTCCTTGTCCAGAACCTTTAGACCAGCTGTAAGGATCTGGAATCTAGAAAACATAGTTTCTATATTTTCAGATTCTTCCATTTTGAACGCTTCATACTTCTGTATAAGCGCCAGAGCCTTGGTCTCCTTCACTTGAGAATTTCCTTCATGAGTCATTTTAAGTGACTCAAACATTCCATGAGCTGTTTCTCTGTTAGTAATCTTTTCATACTCAATATGAGAGATTGCATTAAGCAATATTGTCCTAGCCTTATGGTGATTTTTGAAATCCTTCTTCTGGGCTTCTATCATTGATTTTCTATCAACTTTCTTGCCATCCTCATTTGTAGGATGTTCATAGCCATCAATGACCAAGTCCCACAAATCAGCATCATACCCAAGGAAGAAACTTTCTATCATGTCCTTTCAGTAATCAAATTTCTCTCCATCAAACATGGGAGGCTTTGTGCTTATTCTATCCCCTTCATATTTGTTACAGTTGGATGTAGAAACATCACCCATAATGACAAACAAATATATATCAAGGTAACTTTTCTCACTGGATCTTTACTGACACGGTTAAGTGGTAGCACACGCAGAACTGAAGCTCTGATGCCAACTGAAGGTGAGAAAATTACTTAGAAGGGGGGGGGGGGGGGTTGAATAAGTATGACAAATAATCAAAGATTCAAACACAATTATTTTTATCCTGGTTCGTTGAACTCAACTACTCCAGTCCACCCTCTCAAGAGTGATTTGCCTTTCTCAGTCAAGGACTTAATCCACTATTTAATCATACAGATTACAATAGTAACACCTAAGAACAACTGTTCTTAGTCTTCTCAAGAGCTACTGATCTCAACTGGATCCTCTTAAGGAAACCTTTTACAATCAATGTAAAACTATTACAAGAGTAAGAATGCTTCTAAAAAGCTATTATCACAACTGTGATATTTCTCTTAAGTTTTAAGAACAATGTTACAGCAAATAGAATATAAGAGCTTTTGAGAGATTTTCTTTGAGTGAATTTTGCAAGTTGTTCATTCCTGAAGAAGATGGAGTGGACTTCTTTATATAGGCACTTAGATCCATGAAGTCTTTTCAACGTTGAAGGCTGTGCTGAAAAGCCTGGAGCCTTTTGCTTTTTCATTGGAGGTTGTGCTGAAAAAGCCTGATGCCTTTTGTCTTTTACTTTGCAGAAAATTTCCTTAGAATGGAATGCACAGATAAAACCTTTTTGTCTGTGTTCTTGTGTCTAACACAAAAGAGGAAAGAGCTGTTGAGATATGCCAACGGACATATTCAAATCTTCTTCACTAAGTAAGTTCAGCTATCAACATCAGAGTCTGAATCTTCAGAATCTCCAGAGTAGAGATCTTCTGGATCTGCAGAGTCTTGGGATGTTCTTCAGATTATGCTGAATCAGAGTATGTGCAGCTTGTGTGCTTGAGCGTGTAGTTCTGTCAGAGCAGAGTCTTCTATATCAGATTCTCAATACTTATGCAGCGCAGTATCTTCAAAGTCTTCTGATGACTAAGCTTCTGAACTCTCAGAGTCTTCTATTCTTTAGAGGCTTCTGCTTCAGAATCTTCAGTAGACAGCACTCAGATTCTTCTGGAGGCAGCATTCAGATCTTCATATAAGATGCTCTTGAACCTTTGAAGCCTTTCATAATATCATTGTTCAGATCGAAATTTGCTCTTTTAAGAATATTTTCTTTAGTACCTGTAGCAAACAGTCTAGAACAAATTTAGAGTATATAATTCTTGAATACAAAATTCATAAGTGTTATCATCAAAACATAGAGATATTACTAAGAAACAATCTGTGTTCTTACAAATTGTACAATGGTAAATTACAATACACCTTGTTTCATGTCTAAGACATCCTATTTATAATAGTAAAAAAATAACTTCTAATAACCTCCAACATCACCACCTCTCGCCACTTGTCACAATGCATGAATCTACTGCTCATAAGGTGCCACGCGTCCTCTTAAGCATTTGGCAAATGAAACTGTTCCCTCTAAAACGTTTAAATTTCAAACCTTCGATAACCACCAAACAGCAGAAATGATCGAAGTCCTTCTTTCTCTTCAATCTTGGTGAGTTCTTCGACTCCTTCCTTTAGCTGCCTCACGCCTTTCGACCAACCTTGGCTTTCAACTTGTTTTTGGCATTTCTTCTTAAATTCCTTTATTTTGCATGAGGCGTCGAATTTAGGAGCTAACAGTATGCAAGCAATCTTCTCGTATTTGATTGAAAAGACAATTGAGGTTTTTATGGATGAATTCTCGATTTTTGGACCTTCGTTTGATCTTTGCTTGAAAAACTTGGATGTTATGTTGGAAAGGTGTGTGGAAACAAACTTGGTGCTCAATTGGGAAAAATGCAATTTTATGGTAACAGAGGAAATTGTGCTTGTAACAGCCCAAATTTCATTAAATAATTAATTGTAGTAATTAATTTATTTAGTGGGATTTTATCAATGTTGGAAATTAATTTTTATTAATTGGGATTAATAGAGAATTAAGAAGGAATTGGAGAGGAAGGAAAATGAAGGAAATATATAAGAGAGAAAGAAAAGAAAAGAAAGATAGAAAACATTTGGAAAGAAAGAGGAAAGAAGAAGAAAGGAGAGAAAGAGAAGAGAAGAAGAGGAAAAGTGGAAATCATCAAGAACCAACATCAAAGCTCCGATTAATCGAGGTAAGGGTGAGAAATGTTTCTATTTGATCATTGTATGATGTTATGTATGTTGGGTTGGGGTTTGGTAGAGTTTTCATCACTTTCCAATTAGGGCAAAAGTTGGAATAATCGGTAGATTGATGATTTAATCGGTTGAAACTGAGCAATAATGCCGTAGAATAGTTGGGTAACATGTGTTGATGCTGTTTGTACTGATTTTGTTGTGTGAGAAGTTGGATGATGGTGGATGGTGGAGGTGGAACAGAATAGGGTTCTGTTCTGCGCAGGTTCGCTGGCTCTCGCCAGGCGAGCGAAGGCGAAGCTTCGCCAGGCGAAGCCTAGCGAATGTTGGCGAATAATTATATTTAAGTCCCAGTGGACTTCGCTGGTGGGTTCGCCAGGCGAAGTTGAGTAGCGAGGGTTCTCCCAGCGAAGGTGCTGGCGAATGGTGGCGAATGAAGTCAGTAGCTACTGACTTGGGCTCGCTGGGAAGTCTCGCCAGGCGAAGCCTAGCGAGTGTTCGCTGAGAGAGTTCGCCAGGCGAAGGCCAGGCGAAGGTTCGCTGCGAGGGTTCGCCAGGCGAATGGAGGCGAATGTGACAGCATTTTTCCTTTGCTGTGTTGTTCATGTGGAGATGGTTTGGTTGCCTCTCAGAGGTCAATACCTCTAGGATATGATATAGATATGATCTATTGTGATGATGTGTGTTGTGGGTAGCCTACGGGCGTGAATCCTAGAATTGTGATTTGAATGTTAATTGCATCAAGTATAAATACATGTGAACATAATAGGTGATTATGTGTGTATTATTTAATGAACTTGTGAATGCTTGATGTGTATACAATTATGTGATGAGTATGCATGAGAACATTGTGAATATGTGTGCATCACTTGTAATTGTATGATTGGTATTGTGATGTGAATACCTTGATTGTTGTGATATATGCTGTATGTGCAATCATTGTGTAATTCTTGAAGAGATGAATTATGTAAATGCATGAGATTAAGATGTCGGTCTTAAGTGCATTTGTTGTGGTTGATTGTACATGCATCATTTAGTCAAGAGGCAATGTCTGTTAGTTTCGTGGAAACTAGTGGCTTGTCCCAAACCTAGAAGAGTGGGTTTGAAGGCTTAGAGGACGGGCCTTTGTGGTTATCGGTCTAGAAGAGTGGACCCGGTTTAATGTAAAAACCGAAAAAAGATAACGGGTTATCGGTCTAGAAGAGTGGACCCGGTTTAATGTAAAAACCGAAAAAAGATAACGAGAGTCGGTACCGCATTGCATGAGTTGCATTGAGTTATTGAGTCACATTGATATATGACATATGCATGAAGAGATGCTTATGTGTGAATGATGAGATTGTGGAAATTGTAAGTGTATGCATAATGTGGAAATGCTTTGTGAATATCCAGGTTTGTCTATATATGTGTGGTAAATATATATGACTAAGAGAATGAAGTATGGTGAGAAATGTGAATATGTGTTATATGACTACCTATATATATATATAATCTTATGCTTTGATTATTATGGTTATATTTCTCACCCTTCTGCTGTTTTATAATGCTCTATGAGGCATTGCAGATTAGGATGCTGGAGTCCTTTTGTGAAGTTAGTCTTCATTCTTTTGAGTCGGCTGCTCTGATATGTAACACCGGGTAGTTAGACTAGTATAGTCATTCTTTTGTGATACATTGCGATGTATCAGCTGATGTGGTTTTGTAATCTAACTGATATGATGCATTAATCTGGATGACTTATGTGCATTTGAATTAATATTTTGGAACTGATCAAATGATGTTATTTTCCGCTCAAATTGAATGTTGAAATGTGAATTCTCAAACTACGAAATTGTTACATATTTTATGGAGCAAAATGTTAAAGAGTTTCGTTGGTGAAATTGTGGCATTCTTCTTTTATACCTTATTATAAAACCTTTTTACTCTGATAATTTGTATGTGCTTAATTGTTTTATATGCATTTATTTGGGGTGTAGAAGGGGGTGTTACAATAGTGGTATCAGAGCAGGTCGGTCCGTCCGGCCAAGTTGTTAGAGTGTTTTTCCCTATGTGTTATTGATATGCGTGTGTTGCATTATCAATATTGGTTGTTCTTACGTGGTTCTGTTGCTGGAATTAGTAAGATGGTTGCAGGAAGGAACGACGAAGCGATTGCGGAGGCATTGACGAGATTGGCGGGGGCAATTGGGCAGAATCCTCCGGCCAATGTGAATGAGAGGAATCATGCTGATGATGGATTCCGTGCTTTGGGGAAATTCCAAAAGAATAACCCTCCGGTCTTCAAGGGAACTCATGGACCGGACAAGGCACAAATTTGGTTGAAAGCCGTGGAAAAGATTTTTCGAGTTATGAATTGCTCGGATGCCCAGAAGGTGCAGTTTGGGACTCATATGCTCGAAGAAGAAGCTGAAGATTGGTGGGGTAATACTCGCCAAAGATTTGAGGAAGATGATATTGTGATTACTTGGGATTTGTTTAGAGAAACCTTTCTGGAGAAGTATTTTCCAGAGGATGTGCGGGGGAAGAAAGAGATCGAATTTCTTGAGTTGAAGCAAGGTAATTCGATGGTTGCTGAGTATGCGGCGAAATTTGAGGAGTTGATCAAATTTTGTCCTCACTATAATACTGGTAATGCTGAGAGGTCTAAGTGCCTCAAGTTTGTAAACGGTTTGAGACCCGAGATTAGACAAGCTATTGGATATCAGGAAATCAGACGGTTTTCTGAGTTGGTTAACAAGAGCAGAATTTATGACGAAGACAGTAGGGCTAGGTCCAGCCACTACAAGAGTCTAAGTGACAAGAAAGGAAAGGGACAATTCAGAGGAAAACCTTACGTGACTCCTGCTGATAAGGGGAAACAAAAGGTTGGTTTTGGCAAGAGGCCAAGTGGGGGAGTTTCTACCCTGGTTAGGTGTTACAATTGTGGTGAAGCGGGGCATCGTGCTCCGGAGTGCAAAAGTGTTGATCTGAAGTGTTTTAAGTGTGGCAAGCCAGGCCACAAGGCTCTAGAGTGTAGAAGCGGTGCGGGTGTTACTTGCTATAACTGTGGTGAGCGAGGGCACATCAGTACCAAGTGCGATAAGCCGAAGAAGAATCAAGGGAGCGGGAAAGTGTTCGCTCTATCTGGATCTGAGACTGCTAGCGACGATCGATTGATCCGAGGTACGTGCTTCATTCATGGTACACCTTTGATCGCTATAATTGATACCGGAGCTACGCATTCTTTTATTTCTTTGGATTGTGTTAGAAGGTTAAATCTTGAGTTGTCTATGATTGGTGGCGGTATGGTTATTGATACTCCTGCTATGGGTTCGGTAACTACACCGTATGTTTGCTTGAATTGCCCGTTGAGTATTTTCGGTAGAGATTTTGGGATTGATTTAGTGTGTCTTCATTTGGATCAACTGGATGTCATTCTTGGAATGAATTGGTTAAAATTCAATCGTGTGTATATTAACTGTTTTGACAAAACGGTTATTTTTCCCGACTCGGATGTTGAAAGGGAATTGTTTATGACGAGGAAACAAGTGAAAGAATCGGTGCAAGATGGGGCTAAGGTATTTATGCTTATGGCAACTTTGAGGACTGGTGAGAGTGAAGGGATTGATGGTTTGCCCATTGTTAGAGATTTTCCGGAAGTATTCCCTGATGAGATAAAGGATTTACCGCCGGAGCGAGAAGTGGAGTTTTCGATAGATTTGATTCCTGGAACTAGTCCGATATCGATGGCTCCATATCGTATGTCGGCCTCAGAGTTAAAAGAGTTGAAGAGTCAACTTGAGGATTTGCTTGAAAAGAGGTTTATTCGTCCGAGCGTGTCACCGTGGGGTGCACCGGTGTTATTGGTTAAGAAGAAAGAGGGTTCTATGAGGCTCTGTGTGGATTACAGACAGTTGAACAAGGTGACTATTAAGAATAAGTATCCACTTCCAAGGATTGATGATCTGATGGATCAGTTGGTTGGTGCAAGCGTGTTCAGCAAGATTGATTTGAGATCTGGGTATCATCAGATCCGTGTGAAAGCTGAGGATATTCAGAAGACGGCCTTCCGAACGAGGTATGGACACTATGAGTATTCTGTGATGCCATTTGGTGTGACTAATGCACCGGGTGTATTTATGGAGTACATGAATAGGATTTTCCATCCTTATTTGGATAAGTTTGTGGTGGTGTTTATCGACGACATCTTGGTTTATTCGAAGAGCGAAGGAGAGCATGTCGAGCATCTGAAGATTGTGTTATCTGTGCTGAGAGAGAAGCAGTTGTTCGCGAAGCTTTCTAAGTGTGAATTTTGGTTGAAGGAAGTTAGTTTCCTTGGTCATGTGATTTCTAGTAGTGGTGTTGCGGTTGATCCGTCGAAGGTTGAAGCGGTGTCGCAATGGGAGACTCCGAAGTCAGTTTTTGAGATCAGAAGTTTTCTTGGTTTAGCCGGTTATTATCGGAAGTTTATTGAAGGATTTGCTAAGTTATCGTTGCCGTTGACGCAGTTGACTAGGAAAGGTCAAGCCTTTGTTTGGGACGCCAAGTGTGAAGCGAGTTTTCAAGAACTTAAGCGAAGGTTGACGACAGCTCCTGTTTTGATTCTGCCAGATCCAGAAGAACCATTCGTTGTGTATTGTGATGCTTCTTTGATGGGTTTAGGAGGTGTGTTGATGCAGAATAACCAAGTTGTGGCTTATGCTTCGAGGCAACTCAAAGTGCATGAGAAGAATTATCCGACGCATGACTTAGAGTTGGCCGCCGTTGTGTTCGTGTTGAAGCTTTGGAGGCATTATTTGTTTGGTGCGAGGTTTGAAGTGTTTAGTGACCACAAGAGTTTGAGGTATCTTTTTGATCAAAAGGAATTGAATGCGAGACAAAGAAGATGGCTTGAACTTTTGAAGGATTATGATTTTGGCTTGAATTACCATCCGGGTAAAGCGAATGTTGTAGCGGATGCATTGAGTCGGAAATCATTGCATATGTCGGCGTTGATGGTGAAAGAGTTAGAATTGGTCGAGCAATTTCGAGATTTGAGTTTGATATGTGAGAGAACTTCTTTTGGATTTAAGTTGGGTATGTTAAAGCTTACGAGTGGTATTTTGGACGAAATTCGAGAAGGACAGAAATCGGATTTGAGCTTAGTTGATCGGTTGACTTTAATCAACCAAGGCCAAGGTGGTGATTTTCGGATTGATGAGAATGGTATTATGAGATGTCGGGACCGAGTTTGTGTTCCGAACATGGTTGAGCTTAAGAAGAGCATCCTTGAGGAAGGACATCGTAGCGGATTGAGTATTCATCCGGGTGCTACTAAGATGTATCAGGATTTGAGGAAAGTATTTTGGTGGCCTAGTATGAAGAAGGATATTGCGGAATTTGTGTATTCCTGTTTGACTTGCCAGAAGTCGAAGATTGAGCATCAGAAGCCATCGGGTTTGATGAAGCCGTTGTTTATTCCTGAGTGGAAATGGGATAGTATCTCCATGGATTTTGTATCGGGTTTGCCGAGGACGCCGAGTAATTTTGAGGCTGTTTGGGTTATCGTGGATAGGTTGACTAAATCTGCTCACTTTATTCCTATGCGTATGGATTACCCTTTGGAGAAGTTGGCTAAGTTGTATATTGAAAGGATTGTGTGCCTGCATGGTATTCCGCTGAGTATTGTTTCGGATAGAGATCCGCGGTTTACTTCGAGATTTTGGGAGAGCCTGCAGAGTGCTTTGGGTACTAAGTTGCGTTTGAGTTCAGCGTATCATCCTCAGACTGATGGTCAGACGGAGAGGACGATTCAGTCGCTTGAACATCTTTTGAGAGCTTGTGTATTGGAAAAAGGAGGAGCTTGGGATAGCTACTTGCCTTTGATTGAGTTTACCTACAACAACAGTTTCCATTCGAGTATTGGTATGGCACCATTTGAGGCGTTGTATGGTAGGAGGTGTAGGACACCATTGTGTTGGTTCGAGTCCGGAGAGAGTTCTGTTGTTGGACCCGAGTTAGTTCAACAGACTACTGATAAGATCAAGATGATTCAAGAGAAGATGAGAATTACTCAGAGTCGTCAGAAGAGTTATTATGACAAGAGGAAGAGGGCACTTGAATTTCAAGAGGGAGATCATGTGTTTCTTCGAGTCACTCCGATGACAGGTGTTGGTAGGGCACTGAAGTCGCGCAAGTTGTCGCCGCGTTTCATTGGTCCTTATCAGATTTTGCAAAGGATAGGAGAAGTGGCCTATCGTGTGGATTTACCACCGTCGCTTGCTAATCTTCATGACGTATTCCATGTATCTCAGTTGAGGAAATACATTGCGGATCCGTCTCATGTAGTCCAAATAGATGATGTGCAGGTGAAAGATAACCTGACTGTTGAGGCATCACCTATGCGGATTAAGGATCGGAAATTGAAGCAGCTTCGAGGTAAAGAGATTGCTTTAGTAAGGGTCGCTTGGGGAGGACCGGCTGGTGGAAATGTTACTTGGGAGCTTGAGAGTCGGATGAAGGAGTCTTATCCAGAACTGTTTGAATCAGGTAACATTTTCGAGGACGAAAATTCCTAAAGTGGGGGAGAGTTGTAACAGCCCAAATTTCATTAAATAATTAATTGTAGTAATTAATTTATTTAGTGGGATTTTATCAATGTTGGAAATTAATTTTTATTAATTGGGATTAATAGAGAATTAAGAAGGAATTGGAGAGGAAGGAAAATGAAGGAAATATATAAGAGAGAAAGAAAAGAAAAGAAAGATAGAAAACATTTGGAAAGAAAGAGGAAAGAAGAAGAAAGGAGAGAAAGAGAAGAGAAGAAGAGGAAAAGTGGAAATCATCAAGAACCAACATCAAAGCTCCGATTAATCGAGGTAAGGGTGAGAAATATTTCTATTTGATCATTGTATGATGTTATGTATGTTGGGTTGGGGTTTGGTAGAGTTTTCATCACTTTCCAATTAGGGCAAAAGTTGGAATAATCGGTAGATTGATGATTTAATCGGTTGAAACTGAGCAATAATGCCGTAGAATAGTTGGGTAACATGTGTTGATGCTGTTTGTACTGATTTTGTTGTGTGAGAAGTTGGATGATGGTGGATGGTGGAGGTGGAACAGAATAGGGTTCTGTTCTGCGCAGGTTCGCTGGCTCTCGCCAGGCGAGCGAAGGCGAAGCTTCGCCAGGCGAAGCCTAGCGAATGTTGGCGAATAATTATATTTAAGTCCCAGTGGACTTCGCTGGTGGGTTCGCCAGGCGAAGTTGAGTAGCGAGGGTTCTCCCAGCGAAGGTGCTGGCGAATGGTGGCGAATGAAGTCAGTAGCTACTGACTTGGGCTCGCTGGGAAGTCTCGCCAGGCGAAGCCTAGCGAGTGTTCGCTGAGAGAGTTCGCCAGGCGAAGGCCAGGCGAAGGTTCGCTGCGAGGGTTCGCCAGGCGAATGGAGGCGAATGTGACAGCATTTTTCCTTTGCTGTGTTGTTCATGTGGAGATGGTTTGGTTGCCTCTCAGAGGTCAATACCTCTAGGATATGATATAGATATGATCTATTGTGATGATGTGTGTTGTGGGTAGCCTACGGGCGTGAATCCTAGAATTGTGATTTGAATGTTAATTGCATCAAGTATAAATACATGTGAACATAATAGGTGATTATGTGTGTATTATTTAATGAACTTGTGAATGCTTGATGTGTATACAATTATGTGATGAGTATGCATGAGAACATTGTGAATATGTGTGCATCACTTGTAATTGTATGATTGGTATTGTGATGTGAATACCTTGATTGTTGTGATATATGCTGTATGTGCAATCATTGTGTAATTCTTGAAGAGATGAATTATGTAAATGCATGAGATTAAGATGTCGGTCTTAAGTGCATTTGTTGTGGTTGATTGTACATGCATCATTTAGTCAAGAGGCAATGTCTGTTAGTTTCGTGGAAACTAGTGGCTTGTCCCAAACCTAGAAGAGTGGGTTTGAAGGCTTAGAGGACGGGCCTTTGTGGTTATCGGTCTAGAAGAGTGGACCCGGTTTAATGTAAAAACCGAAAAAAGATAACGGGTTATCGGTCTAGAAGAGTGGACCCGGTTTAATGTAAAAACCGAAAAAAGATAACGAGAGTCGGTACCACATTGCATGAGTTGCATTGAGTTATTGAGTCACATTGATATATGACATATGCATGAAGAGATGCTTATGTGTGAATGATGAGATTGTGGAAATTGTAAGTGTATGCATAATGTGGAAATGCTTTGTGAATATCCAGGTTTGTCTATATATGTGTGGTAAATATATATGACTAAGAGAATGAAGTATGGTGAGAAATGTGAATATGTGTTATATGACTACCTATATATATATATATATAATCTTATGCTTTGATTATTATGGTTATATTTCTCACCCTTCTGCTGTTTTATAATGCTCTATGAGGCATTGCAGATTAGGATGCTGGAGTCCTTTTGTGAAGTTAGTCTTCATTCTTTTGAGTCGGCTGCTCTGATATGTAACACCGGGTAGTTAGACTAGTATAGTCATTCTTTTGTGATACATTGCGATGTATCAGCTGATGTGGTTTTGTAATCTAACTGATATGATGCATTAATCTGGATGACTTATGTGCATTTGAATTAATATTTTGAAACTGATCAAATGATGTTATTTTCCGCTCAAATTGAATGTTGAAATGTGAATTCTCAAACTACGAAATTGTTACATATTTTATGGAGCAAAATGTTAAAGAGTTTCGTTGGTGAAATTGTGGCATTCTTCTTTTATACCTTATTATAAAACCTTTTTACTCTGATAATTTGTATGTGCTTAATTGTTTTATATGCATTTATTTGGGGTGTAGAAGGGGGTGTTACAGTGCTCGACCACAAAGTTTTTTCAAGAGGCATTGAAATTGATCAAGCCAAGGTGGACGTCATTGAAAAATTGCCACCACCTTTGAATGTAAAGGGAACAAGAAGCTTCCTTGGTCATGCGTGATTTTATCGGAGGTTCATCAAAGATTTTGCAGAAATTGCAAAGCCTTTGAGCAACTTGCTCAACAAAGATAAGTCTTTTGAATTTGATGAGTCTTGCATGATAGCTTTTAATTCTTTAAAGCAAAGTTTTACCACCACACCCATAATCATTGCTCCTAATTGCAAAATTGATTTTGAACTCATGTGTGATGCGAGTGATTATGCGGTTGGTGCGGTGCTTGGTCAAAGGAGGACAACATTTTTTCATGCTATACACTATGCGAGTAAGGTTTTAAATAAAGCTCAAATAAATTATGCCACAATAAAAAAGAGCTTCTTGCGATAGTGTATGCATTGGACAAATTTCGATCTTACCTAATTGGTTCGAAAGTTGTGGTTTACACGGACCATGTGACAATTAAGTATTTTCTAACCAAGCCAGATTCAAAATAAAGGCTAATTCGATAGGTCCTTTTGTTGCAAGAGTTTGATTTAGAAATTCGCGACAAAAAGGGATCCGAGATTTTGGTGGCGGATCACTTATCTCGCCTTGTTAATTATGAAGTGCCCAAGAAGGAAAGAGAGGTCAAGGAAGAATTTCCTGATGAAAATTTATTTATGGTGCAAGTTAGACCTTGGTTTTCCGACATGGCAAATCACAAAGCCGCCAGATTAATACCGGAAGGTCTAACTCGTAACCAGAAAAAGAAATTTTTATCTGACGCCAAGTACTTTGTATGGGGTGAACCAAATTTGTTTATGCTTGGTGTCAATAACATTTTGAGAAGGTGTAATAACATCCTTTGACATTGTCACAACTCTCTATACAGAGGGCATTTTAATGGTTTGAGAACGGCAACAAAAGTCTTTCAATCAGGCTTTTATTGGCCTTCTTTGTTTAAAGATGTGCATGTGCATACACAAAGTTGTGACAAGTGCCAAAGGAGTGGTGGAATTTCAAAACGGAATAAAATGTTGTTATAAAAAATGCTAGAGGTTGAGGTGTTTGATTGTTGGGGCATAGACTTTGTTGGCCAATTTCCATCATCGTTTTCCAATGAATATATTTTGGTCATAGTGGACTATGTGTCCAAGTGGGTAGAAGCGATAGCGGATGGAAAAATTGTGATAAAATTTCTAAAGAAAAACAAATTTTCTCGATTTGGTACTCCGAGAGTGTTGATAAGTGACAGAGGATCCCACTTTTGCAACACTCAGCTAAAAAAAGCACTGGAGCAGTATGGTGTAAAGCACAAAGTTGCAACATCATACCATACACAAGAAAATGGGCAAGCGAAGGTATCAAATTGATTAATTAAGAGGATTCTTGAGAAAACGATGTCAGCTTCTAGAAAAGGTTGGTCAAACAAACTCGACGATACTTTGTGGGCCTATCAGACAACTTTCAAAGCTCTGATTGGTCTCACACCTTTCAAAATGATATATGAAGAACTGTCATTTATCACTGAAGTTAAAACATAAGGCATTTTGGGCCTTAAAATTTTTGAATTTCGATCCAACTTTAAGTGGTAAAAAAAGGAAGGTACAATTGCATGAAATGGAGGAATTGCGCCTCAAGTGTATGACTCTAAAAAGTTGTACAAAGACAGAGTGAAGACTTACCATGACAAAAATATTGTGACCAAAGAATTTTAGGAAGGGCAACCGGTCTTATTGTTCAATTCGCGATTGAAAGTGTTCCTTGGGAAGTTGAGATCTAAATGGTCCGGCCCGTTCCAGATTAAGGAGATTAAGCACTATGGGGAGATTGTCATTGAAGACACAATGTCAAAGAAGAGTTGAATTGTAAATGGTCAGAGGCTGAAGGTTTATCTTGGTGGAGATTTCGAGTGAAATACCGCCACTGTGCCTTTTTGCGATTCTTGAGGTCGCATTGGACCGTCGAGCTCAAACAACATTAAACAAAACGTTTGTTGAGAGGCACCCCAACATTATAAGTATTTACTATTTTTTTAGTATTTTGAATTTAGTTAGACATAAAAGTCGGGAGAACACAGCCTGAAGCCAAACTTCATTGGCTATGTTTCACTGAGCGCGCTTAGTGCACTACTGAGGCCACTTAGCACGGTCACATGAACATGCCCGGTCGTTAATGAGCCTGAGTGGAAAAAAATCATGTGGGATTGAGGTGGGTAAGTACTTCTTTTAAATTGAACCAGAGCAAAATACCCTCATTTCCCTCATTTTTTCACTCACTGCTGTCTCACACTTTTGGCTTCCAATTTCTCTCAAGATTCATCTCTTGCATTTCATTCTCTATATCAAGTGTTCATCTCATTTACTTCGAACAGGTTTGTCTAAATCTATTTATTTTTTTAGTATTGAAAGCATGTTGTTAGGGTTTTAGTGGATTTATTTGAAATAATGTTTGGGTTTGAAAGAAATGATTCTGAACTTGTTTAGATTAAAAGTTAGGGTTAAGTTACAATGTGGATTTACATGCTGAGAACTTTTTGTTTCTAAGATAGTTTGTTAATGCATGTTGAATGGGTTCAGATTAAGAGTTAATTTGATGTTGGTAGAGCAGATTCAATGTTGTGGCAGAGGAATTTTTTCTTGTTGTCGCAGGCGCGCTTAGCGCGCTATGAGCCGGCTAAGCGTGCCTCTTTTGCCATGTCCTTGTTATTTTCACTTTTCTGACGTTTTTTGACTGGATTATGTTGGGTATTTTTTTGTTTGGTGACTTTTGTGTAGGATATGTGAGTTTGTGGTAGGTTGGCTGCAGAGCACATTGTGTTTGCATGTCTGACTGTGCTAAGCGCGCCCCCTGGGATCAAAATCCTCAATTTTTAATTTTTCGTCGACTGTTTGATTGTCTTGTGTTGACTTGGGGTTTCTTATGATTTTTCTTGAATTCCCTGATTGGTTGTTTAACTTGTTTGGTGTTGTTTTGGTCTGATTTTTTTTATTGCAGATGGCTTGTAAACGCGTGCGCGTTAGTGTTGGACAATCTTCACAACAAAGGCAAGGGCCTGTTGAGTTTGATGCACACAAATTTTTTAGGGCTGAGCAGGAGGCAAGATACCTTGAGCTGACCAGGCGCAACATTTGGACTGAGCGCATTTTCAGAATTAACCCTCAAGGGGAATTTCGCGGCTGTCAAAACATAATAGAGGTGCATGGTTGGCAAGCTATCCTAACTCCATCGGCCCTCCTTAACTATGAGATTGTTCGAGGATTTTATGCAAATGCAATTCTGAAGGAGGGTCATATGTACACTTTTAGGACTTATGTGAGAGGGAGACAAGTGTCGTTCTCTAAAGATGCAATTAACAAATACTTGGGTAACCCATTGGTTTTGGCTGAAGGTGAACAGTGCTCATACTACAAGAGAGTGGCTAGAAAGAATTGGAATTTGGAGAATGTGTGTTTGGCCTTGGCACATCCTGGTCGAGGATTTGAGTTTAATGCGGCAGGAAGGCCAAAAATATTGAATAGAGGAGACATGAATACTACAACTTAGGTTCTGATGACTCTTTTCCTGCATAATATCAGGCCAAGGAGTCATACCTCATACATTCCAGTCGATATTGCATGTATGATTTACTATATCATGGAGGAGAGGTAGGTCGATGTTGCTAGGATTATTTCTTATGAGATCCGAGCCATAGCTGCTAGCGGATATCGCTTGGGCACTATGGTCCCTCCGATTTTGGTCTTTTCAGGACTTATTATGGGCCTGTGTATGCGAGCGAGTGTCACAATCCCGGGTGTGGTCCACAAGACCATAAAAGGGATATTGATTGACACATGCATCAAAAGTCACTGTATGTCAAGACTTAACCAGCCACCACCACCACCACCACCTCCATCACCAGTCCACCCAGTCTAGCCACCATAATAACACGATGAAGTTCCACCCGCTGATCAAGCATCTGATGAGCGTGGTGTATGCATGTACACGTTTGACATGCATGTGGCTCATCATAGGGCCTTTACATTTTTGCACTCATCCATGCGAGATTTGCATTTGCAGCTTCATGAGCCACAGGGTGAGCATTCGTTCCTGACGCTGGAGGACTTTGACGAAGGCCTTTCCATTTTTAAAGGGGAAAGGTTCCGCCTCAGGGTGCTCAGGTGCCCCAGCCAGAGGCTGCTAGAGATGATGAGGATGTAGAGGATGATGAGGTTACGGATGATGATGATGATGATGATAGCGGAGAGACCACATGGGAGATAGGTTCAAATGCCAGTTTTGAGTAGTTGATCCTGGGTTTTTCTTACCTTTGTTTACTTTATATTATATTTATGTTTGAATTTTCTAGATTTTTCTGTTTTGTTTTTATTGTACTTCTGGATTATTTTGTACCATCCTTGAAAGGATGAGGAACATATGGGCGACATCATTGTTTTGGGTGTCTCAAATTTTGGCATTATGATAATATGTTTTAGTATTTTGAGTAGTTTTTGCAATTGTTAGTTTTGGTAGAAATTTTTTGATTTTGTGTTGTTCCTAAGTTAAAAACTTGAAGGAACCTTGTGTCTAATGTTAAGATTGATGAATCAATGGGAAATTGAGTGGTAATGATATGATTGAGTAAAGGTACCATACAAGGTACATTTTTATCGCTTTCTAAACTAAGCGTGGAAATGAAACTTGTGATGAGTGTAAGAATTATAGTCATTACTTCTTTTAAAATACTTTTTCAATTATGGGTCATTTAGAACACTTCCTTTATGAGGAAGCTTTCATTGTATAATATATGCGGGATACCGACATTCTTGTTGAACTCGTTCTTATTATGTTGAATTCATGCATGTGTGTTAATTTATGGAAAATGAAGAAAAGGATCAAGGCAATTTTTGTGTAATTTGAGAAAAACCACTTGAACAAATAAGAATGCTGAAACTACCTTATGAGTGAGCAGGTATTTGATAACCCCTTTGAACCTTTGTATCAAGATTTGTGTGAATAATTGAATTCTGTAAATATTATGCATGGAAAATAAGCGAATTTTGAAATGGATCTTGAAATTTTATTGTGAAACTTTTAAACCCCAACCTTAAGTATGGTTACTTTTCTTGGTCCTTACCTTAGATATGTGAGAGCATTCTTAATATCATGTTTTAGTTGTGTTCAAATTTTGGGAGAAAAAGGTAGATTGAGGCATCATGAAAAATAAGTGGTTTGAATAATGAAAGAGCTTGAAAGAAATAAACAAATGAAAAAAAAATTGGGCATAAATTGAAAAAAAAAAAAACTCAAAGTTGTAATGATGCCTCAAAGAAAATAAATCAAGAAGGTTAAGGTCTTGGAGTACTATGATTTTGAGAATTGAATACTCTCTTAGGAATAAGCATTGTTGTTTCAATGACTTTGATAAGTGACCCTTCCTTGTAGTCAAGCCAAATTACAACCCTAGAAGACCTTGTGATTCCTTATTTTTCACTCATTAGTGCATATTGTTTGTTGAATGCATAATTTGTTCCGGATGTTTGCAGGATTGTTTTGTGAGTGATAAAACCTTATATTGTTTTCGCCCGTTGATGAATTTGTGCTTAGGTGTGATTCATTTTTGAACTTGTATTGCTCAAGAAGTTATGAGTGGTGTTTTTGCACTTAGCAATAGTTTCATCTCCATGATGTGTTTGGAGTTTGATAAGTTATCTTGTTTCTGCTTCTACTTTTTGAACCATGAAATTGTCGTTGTTCTGTTGTGTTGATTCTGAATTTTTGTGCGGGTTTCGAGTTTGTTTTTAGTTCACACACTTTTGTTTGAGGACAAATAAAATAATAAGTTGAGGAGAGTTGTTAAGAGCCAAATTATGCATACTTTTGATTATATTTTATGGCCCTTTCTAATGGTTTCCTTGGTGTTTTAGTCGTAAATCTATTAGTTTTAGTGTAAATATGCAAGTTTTTGTTTTTATTGCAAATATTGCGAATTATGATCATTTTAATGCTTTTTGACAGGTCTTCTTACTTATATTTGATGGTAGGAACCTATGGTGAAGGAGTGAAGGCCTAAAAGTTCATTTTTTATGTGATCATGTCGGTAACCCGTGCTTAGCGCGCTTTTTAGCGCGGTTCGAATGCGTTTCTACTAAAGAGGCAGTAGCTAAAGCTTTCAACTGTGCTAAGCGGCCTGCTACCGTACTTAGTGTGCTCCTGATGGGGCTTAGTGTGGTGCCACTCACTACACTTTGGGCACTTGCTATAAATATCTTCCTTGGAAGATATTTTCACCAACTCTTGCACTTTTCCATTTTTCAGCATTGTTAGAGAGAGAAAAAGGGTTTTTAGGGCAAAAAAGCTTAGAAACTCAAGAAGAAGTGAGAATCAAATCTTTGGAGCATCAATCCTCGACTCTTCGACGTTGATGCTAGACATAGATTTTCCAAGTCTTGACCTAACTTCTTCATCTATTAACCAACAAACTCTAGACATAAATTTGAAAGTTAATATTTGCTTTGTATCCATCTTTATGTTTATTGTTTCGATTGTTATTTTGAGAAATCATCTAGCGATCAAAACAATAATACCCACAGAGCCGCTTTAGAAATAAATGGATTCACGAGGATACACGATTGTATTGATCGAAACTAAGTTCACATGCTTGATTAATCGAATATGTATGAAAAGGGTTAACGAAATCTAATCTTGACATATTTTTCTTAAAACAAAACTTACATTTTCTAGTTTGCTCTTTACTACAAAACTTATGTTACAAAACAAGAACTCTTTGAAAAAATTTCTCTTAGAACGTTAAACTATTGAACGGCGTGCATCTATATATCTGATAACACAATCCTTGTGGATACGATAAAACAACCCACCGAAAATACTTTTCAACAGTTAGTCGTAGACAAGTCACTAATACAATGCTAATATTTCGTAAAGAAACTAATCCCCTTAAAATTTCAACTTATAATTGTAAAAACTCGTTGTCTTACAAATTTATCAACAAACGACTCACCAAACAAAATAAATGTCTTACAAATTAATCAAAGGGTAATAGAGATATTATCTTGCAAATTAATCAACTGTTTGCACTCATAACCTGAGTAAAATCTGCAGAATTTAAAGAGCACACTCGTTAAATAAACAGAAGTTTGCATGCTTTCATGTTTCTTGTAATCTTTGACGTAGTAAAAAATAATACTAAAAGTATTTTGTCCTCAAATTCATTTGGGATTAACGGGTAACCCAATGGGTCACCCAAATAGGTACCTGTTTGATCTATGTTCATGTTTTGTCCCTAAAATTTAGTCTATGTTTTTTAGGTACCGAGTCAAACCCGACAAATTGCATTTAGGCCAGGATGGGTTAGAAGACCAAGCATGGTCAGGTACACCCGTAATTCTTACAACTGAGAATCAAGATGATTAAATAAATTAAGAGTGTGATGTTGGTGTATAAGTAAGGCTGCAATATTTGAAATTATTACCTCATCTAAAACATAAAGTCTCATCGCACACGCTTTCCCTCAACCGACCTCCTAGATTAAGGATTATACACATGATAATGAGTGGATAAAAATATAAAAGAGTAATCAAAATTAAAAAATTGACTAACATGGGTAAGATTTAAAATGAGATTAAGAATATAATAAACATCATAAAGATACATATTAGATGTTAAAAACTTCATACAAAATATATACACGTTTATTTTTCTATGCTGTGCACATTAAAAAAAGCGGACAGACGGGCACAAGAGTGCCCGTCTGAACGCTAGTTAAAAATAATGTTTTTAAATACCCTCAAGCAGTCTTAAAATCAGAATGATAAATGTATATATACTAAAAATACTTTTGTGAATTAACTATATATTAATGCTACTATTATTTTAAACATACCGAATTAAAATTAAAGTTAGATAAATAAAATATGTTGTCTAAACATGCTAATAATATTATTACATTTTGAAAATGATAAACAAAGTTATTCTAAATTATATTAAATAACCGAATAATACAAAGTACTATTTATACTGTGTAATCAATAATGTTCTTTAATAGGAAGACCGAACATTAAATCTTTATTCTAAGAAGTTTCTTTTTCCTGCCATTGTTTTGCATATTAAATAAAAAATGTAAGACTCTCATATTAGATTTTTTTTAGAGAAAAAAAATAGTGAATTAATAGTAATTAGTGTAATATAATATTTTTTTTATCTTGTAAAGATTTGAATTAATTATTCATACATTCTTTTATCAATGCTCTATTAAATATACTATTTCAATCTTTAGTGAAGGATGATTTGGTTAAAAAATCATAGTCTTTATCTTTATACTATTTCAATCTTGTCAATAAAAACTTTAATATAATTGTTAACGAAAAAAAAAAGATTGTTATAAAAAAAACTATTACTACAATGCATCATTGTCATTATTTTGTAGTTATGACTAACACATAAATGACTTATTTTTTAATCTTTATTATATGATGATGGTTATTATTTTGTACTAATGATCACCTCATATCTTAAACTTCTTTTTCTATTCTAACACAATTAAACTAATTTTAATCTCATAAATAAAAGGAAATCCCAAATTTTAAATTCAACTTCATGAAAATTGCATCACAATTCTTAAATTCCTAAAGAATCTGGAAATTTTTCTCTCTTCCTCATTATTGTATAAACTATAAAAATATATAATTAACAAAAAAGACAAAACAAAAGAATTGAAATACACAATAGTAAAAAAGTTTTTTAAAAAAAAAATAGATAGAGGGTAAAAAAAAACTATTGAATTCAACAATATAAACAACTTCTTCACAACATATAAAGAGAAAAAAAGGATTAAACTATATTAAAAATTCAGGAAAAAAAGAAAATAAGAAGGGAATAGAAAAGAATTAAAAAAACCAAAGTAATAATAATTAATAGAATAAAAAGTACAGTAAGAATAATAGAAGTTTTCAAAACTAATAACAATATACCATAAAGACAACTGATGATAATTAAACTATAAAAATATTATTCTCTACTGAGCAAGAATAAGAAAGTTTCTAACATTTTCTAAGTTTTCGCTCTCTTCTTAGATGATTTACCTTTTTTTTTTATATAATACAAAACATACTTATTGCTTATTTTTTATTCAACAAATTTATTTAAGAATAATTTAGAGAATAAAAAAGAAAGAACTCAGTGCAACTACTACTATTGTTAAGGGTAGCAAGCAAAAGCTTACCTTTTTTCTTAATAACTACGATTAAGGATAACAAAAGCATACTTTCTTTTTTCAACTCCTTTTATTTTGTGTATATTGTAGACACATAATTTAATGCAACAAATATAATCAACTATCTCTATATTACATTTTTTTACATTTTCCCAGTGGTATTGTGGTTAAATTAGGTATCCATGAACTATCATTGCAAAAATAATTCATCAAAAACCGATATATCCTCAGAAGATGATTTCTCATAAATTTTCTTCTTCAATCACTTCCTGTAATATCAAATCAAAACTATTCTCTGCAACGCAATTCAATTAAATTTAATTCACCTCATAGACATCAATGTAAATGGTTAGTTCTCATATCATACTTCGGTGAATATAGCATCCAAATTGACATAGACCACACCTAATCTATAGATAAACAAACATGACTTACATGTGTGGAGAAGGAAAGCACAAATAATTTGAACAATGCAGAATATATAATCTATGCCTTCCGTTGATGTGAAATTGAAAAAATATATATAGCATCCAAACATCCAAAAATGATTTACAGTGGCATTAAGTTACTATTATCATGGGTTTGGAAATGAAAGACATGGAAACAAATGTCGTGCACCTGAAATGGTAGAGTTATGTAGTTTAAGTTTCAACAGTTAAGAATGTTAGAAGCAGTTACAATTTATAAGAAAAATTTTAAAAAAAATATTAGAAAAATACATCAATTGCATAAAAAGATTTTAATGGTCAATTCTAATACTATTTAATGCATGCTAACATATCAAAATATATTACCATGTTCACCAAAACAAAGATCACCTTCACTCATGTCCAAAAATTAATCATCAATCTTTTTGATATTTGCCATGGTTTTATTGTGATATTATCCGCTTATCCTACAAAATGGAAATGCATAAAACTAACTAAAACAGAGATTGACACTGAGTAATTGTGAAAACCCAAAGAAAAATGCAGAAGGAGAAAAGGTAGAGATTGACCAAGAAAGAAACTGAGTAGTTGTGAAAACGGTGAAAATATGTATGATTCTTAAATTAACACTAAAATAGTGAAAATATATATGATTTCCTAAATTAACACTAAAATGGTGAAAATATATATGATTCCTAAATTAACACTAAAATGATGAAAATATATATGATTCTTAAATTATTAGTCACATAAAAATGACAATCTCATCAAAATCTGTAAAGTTAGAGCAATGTATTTTTACTCAGACACTAAAATCAAAAGCTACACATTAGAACAAAACAAAATTAAACTAAATTGAATAAACCAATAAAACATACATGAACATATACAAAAGTGATAATATTAATTGATTTATATATTTTGACCTTATCATGTTTAAGAACATATCTAAAAGAAAATTAAAAAGTGAAAAAATGAAAAAATAGATTAGAGGGATGGAGAAAGGAAAGGATAATATGTAGATAAAAAAAAGAAGAAAAAACGATAAGAGTCTACTCCATTGTTATTCATGATGCTCTACCAAGTTTTGTAATTACTTTTGTTTTGCTATTGAAATGAAGAGCAGTTGTTTCACACTTAAATGTCTGTGTACGACAGTTTTTGTTTTGGTTGAGCGGTTGAGTTTCTTGTTCACACATGGTTGTAATTAAAACAAACTGCAGAGAGAATTATGGAAATATTACAATTAAATAAGGGTAATTTTGGAACAAAAATAAGCCACACCAAAAACTTGTATCCCCTTTATATATAGTTATAGATTATAGATAAACTCAAAATTGTATTACCTGTCAGTTTTATGAGATAACCATATCTGTAAGTGAAATGTCAAAATCGAGGGGACATTTGTTTTTGCCATTTCAGAATTTCAAAAAGGATTCTCTGAAGATCAAACTCATGACTTTTACATATATCCGTCAGTTATTTTAAAACCGAGATAAAATGTACACTTTTCATGACGCTCTTCATTACCTCGCCTGTAAAATCGAGGCAAAACTTTTTTTTAACCGAAATAAAAGACGTTTATTGTTGTAGTGTTGTTTCAGACTATATATATATATATATATATATATATATATATATATATATATATATATATATATATATATATATATATATATATATATATATATATATATATATATATATATATATATATATATATATATATATATGATTTTCTTCAATTTACACGTTTTCCTCTATTTATGAGAAATATCTTAACGAAGTACCATATAAACTTCATCCAAAAAAACCACAATTAAAATAAATAAAAAGTTATCATCCGTATTTAAGAAACATGTCACTAATGAACAAATGCAACAACAATAAAAGTACAAATTGTAGGCATCTTATCTTGGCCACACTAGAAAATGTTTCTTTATAATTCATACCATACTGTTGAAGGAACCTCTTATCCACAAGATGAGATTTGTAATACTCAATTGAGTCATCACACTTTGATTTTAATCCTGTATACTCAACCGCATCCAGTTTTTCTTCTGCAAGAGGTTGTATGTTTCAAGTATCTATTTTATGCAAAGCATTGAGTTTCTCGACCATAATGTGTCGTTAAATAGGATTAAGAATAACTTTTTCTTATATAAAAATTTGCATAGAGGTTAGAAAAAAAGCAAAAGAAATAAGTAGAATAAACAAAATTATGTAACTGAGTGGACTTATATGGCAAGAAGGATAACGAGTAAGAGGAGGAGAAGTAGGAAGATCAATATTACATAGCTCAAATATTGTCCCATTTAACATATGCTAGTTGAATAGTTTGTCCGTTTAATTTTTGGTTATTTTTAATGATTTACAACATTTGGTATTAAAATTCATTGTAGGTCGACACCAGAAGTGGTTAATGATTTGCAATAGGGGACCTCACTACTACAGTTTTATCATAACTAGAATTTCAACATTATTGGCCTGTGCAACACTTGGGGCTTCGTGGCTTGACCACATGTTACGTGACTATGCAAAATGTATGCACGTATAAGACTTTGTCTCACAAAGTTGATGGGGATTGGTCAGGTGCATGAATATGAGTTCATAACATCCAAATCTTTTTTTTTTCTCTCATTTTTGGACTTGTAAAATTAAAGTTTTAAATAATATTGAATCAAATATTTTCTAGTAATGTAAGTAATTAAAAGATTACAAATTTTGCAGGAATTATAAGGAAATTACATGTTATAATTTCTTCTATCTCTAACTATTTAGTTTAAATTATAGGTGTAAATGAGCTCAGTTAAATTGTATATTTAAAGTTGTTGGAACCGATTTTGATAGAAGAAGATTCAATTGTTTTTTGATTGATTTAAGATTCTCGTTTCTCACTCTTTATTCGAGTGATTTAACCATACATTAGTTGTAAGACGTTTCCGCCACACAAAAATTTGGAGAGAGAAAAGAGAAGAAAGAGAAAATTAGGGTTTTGGAGAAGGGATGAAGAATGTATTGAATTGAATAAAAAATTGTACACTTACAAATATAGGGTACCTCCCTATTTATAATTAGATTGCTTACACATCAAGCAATCTCAAACTGACTAACTAACTTCAACAAGTTGTTATCCAACTCTGTTGAATACTGGCTACTTCGACTAGTTGTATTCGACTCTATAGAATATGTGCACCTCCTTCTCCTCAAAGTTGTATTTGACCTTGCGTAGAATAGATGTATATTTAACTACTACTCTATATAACATATTTGACTTCGACTCAGTCAAATCCTATACTTTACAAACATGCTTAACACAAAGAATTACTCATTTAACACACCATCTAATTCATTGTGTATAAGCTATACATTCATCATAGTTCTTAATCTAACAATACCACCCGTACAACCTTCATCATGATATCTACAATTTGATTCTCTGTTATATAGTGTTCCAAGTTAAGCTTTTCATTTGATACTTCTTGTCAAAGATTACGAAATCTCATTTCAATGTGTTTGCTTCTTTCATGTGCTATTAGATTCTTGGCCAAATTGATAACAGACATGTTGCCAAATTTTCCTAATTATTGCTCCCTAACTTTCACATGTAATCTCTTTGATCAGATTCACCATCTATGTTTCTTGACACGCACAAAGAGAGGATCTATATACCCAACCTCATATGATGACAACATTACAACTGCTTTTTTCTTAAGCTCCAAACAATTGGTGCACCACTTAGCATAAACACTTAACTACCTGTTGAATTTCTATCTGTTGCATCACCATACCAACTCGAGCTAGTGTACCTCACTAGTTTGCATTTCTTTCCTTCATCTGTTGTAGGAAAAAAATGGCATAGTCGAGAGTTCATTTGAGATACCTTAGTATCCTCTTTGTAGCTATAAGGTGTGATACTTTTGACCCTTTCATGAATCTACACACCATACCTAGATTGTATTCTAGATAAGGCCTTGTATGAAAAAGGTATCTTAATTATCCAATGAGTCTTCAATACTGAGTTAGATCAAATTCATCTTTGTCCGGATCCTTTGTCGGCTGCAATCATGTTTTAACTAGTGTCGAAGTTGCACTACATTCCTCCATCTCATATGTTTTGAGTTTCTCACTTGCATATCTTCTTTGGTGCAACATCCATCCTCTACTATTCTTGTAGAGTTCGATGCCAAGGAAATATGAAATGTTGTCCAGGTCAGACATTTCAAATTCCTTGCTCAAGTCACTTTTGAAATCTTTGATCTCATTCTTGCAGCTATATGTTATTAACAAGTCATTAACATAGAGACATAGTATAAGCAATTCACTCCTGCTTCTCCTAACATATACTCCATGCTTAGTTATGCACTTTATAAACTCTTTCTCTCTTAGAAATCCATATATCTTCTTATTTCAAGCTCTTGAGCTTGTTTGAGTCCATGGCTTTATTAAACTTGTATACCTTGATTTCTTAGCCTTGCTTCCCAAAACCAACCGATTGTGCTATATAAACTTCTTTGTCTAAGGGGTAATTTAGAAATACACATTTCACATTCATATGACACATATACCAGTTTTTCAAGTTTGTTAGGCCAACAACCAACCTGATTGTTTTGATCCTAGTAACTAGTGCAAAAACTTCATCAAAGTCGATTCGTTCTCTCTGAAGAAATCATTTGGCTACAAGTCTTGCTTTGTGTCTGGTTACTTTTCCTTTTAGATTTATCTTCACTTTGTAAATCCACTTCACATCAATTTCCTTCTTAACTTGTGGCAATTCGACTAGGGACCACATTTTGTTTACTTCTATGGACTTCAGCTCCTCCATCGTGACTTGCGTCCATTTCGAGCCCTTCAATGTCTCGGTTACATAGACTGGCTGAACATTTGCATAAAAAGCATAGTGTAACATCCCACCTTCATCATTTACCATATCATCTTATGTGATCACACATTCCTCTAATACCTGCTTGTTCCTACTTGAACTTCATCTCCCTCTAGTCAATTTCACTGTCAGCTTCACTCGCTAGTTCATTGTATAAAATTCTCACTGAATGTCTTTTGACATTTTCATTCCAATCTCACTCCTTCAGGTCATCTATGATTACACCTTTGTTGATCACAACTTGTTTATTCAAGGGATTGAACAACTTGTATCCACCAGTCGAGTGATATCCTATCAGGATCATCTAGCTCGACTTGTCATCAAGTTCCTTTCTCAATTGATCAAGCACATGTCTATGTGTCATGAATCAAAACACTTTTAGATGATTTTAACTAGACTCTAATACCAGATATTGGAATCGATCTTGATAGATCAAGATTCAATCGCTTTCTCGATTGATTCAAGATTCTCATTCCTTACTCTTCACTTGAGTGATTCAACCACACATTGGTTGCAAGACGTTTATGCCGCATAAAGATTTGAAGAGAGGAGATGATTTTAGAGAGAAAAGAGAAGAGGGAGAAAATTTGGGATTTGAAATGAAAGAAGAATGTATTGAATTGAATGAAAAATTATACAGTTACAAATGTTGGGTGCCTCCCTATTTATAATGAGATTGCTTACACCTCAAGCAATCTCAAACTAACTAACTACCTTCAACACGTTGTTATCCAACTTTGTCGAAATACTAGCTACTCCGATTTTGACTAGCTCTATTCGACTCTTTGTCAAATACGTGTACCTCCTTCTCCTATAAATTGTATTCAACCTTGTGTCAAATACATGTATATTCAACTACTACTTTATAGAACATATTCGACTTTGACTCTGCCGAATCCTATACTTCACACACATGCTTGACACAAAAAATTACACAAACAAAAGTTTGGTTGACTTTGACTCTTAAAAAGAATGATTATGACATGGGTTTGATTTGTTAAAAGTTACTAATGTTATACTTGACTTGTTAAACTCATTTATATTTTTTTTTCTCTTTTAATTATAAATTGAACACTATTAAATCTAATTAAAGATTGACATGTTTCTATATGACTATGATATATAAACGAACTATTTGCGGCTTGTTAATTTCAAGGATATGAGGCTTAAACTCAGTTCACTTAATTAATCAAGTATTACCGTTTGATTTGTTTTGGGCTATACGAACTTGACCTAATATTAAACTATCTGATTTTTAACTGTTCATGTTTTTAATAAAGCAAGATTTAGAGTTCAAAAACATCACATATGCTACTCATGTTTAAAATAACTAATTATTTATTTTAATATCCTTTCCTTAATTCGATTTGCAACTTTCATAAGATTACCATTTTTTGGTTAAAAAGAATAGCATTATTCTTTAACGAAATACATATAGTCGTTATTAATCATAAGAGATGTGATTTTTTTTTCTTTATTTCCTTTACAAACACAGTTAAAAAGTATGAAATTGCTGACCAATTCATTATCCCACCTCATAATATGAGATTAGGAGGTGGGAAGAGACGAGAATTTTTCAGAAACTTAAATGAAGGAGATCTTTATTTGTTTATGAAGAATCTTCGATCTTTGAGTTCTTCTCGTTTCTTCAAGAGTTTTGCTTTAGTGAGGAGGATAATAGATGGTTAGGAGACATACTAAAGATGGTCTTTTCACTTCTATGTGGCATCTGCCTATCAAGTCCAACTAGGCATTCGCCCCCTCTCCAAGACCCATCCCATCACTATGTAACATTTTCTTCCTTTGATCTGGGAGAGTTGAGCTCTCTCTAAGGTGGTGATATTTTCCTCACAACTCCTATTATATAGGTTCTCGTCTAGGGAAAACTTGTTCAAACAAAAAGTCATTATCGATCTGAGAGAATTTGTTGTGTCTTGTGTGGGAACTTGATAGAGTCTACCTCAACTATCTGTTACTTGTAGCTTAGCCTCCCGTGTCTAGTATAGGGTATTTAGGTGGTTATGGGTGCAAGTGGTTCTTCTTAATAGGCTTAAGAGATTATTTATGAGTTATACTTTCTTTATGATTTAAGGCTAAGTTGAAGGGTAGTTTTAACATTATTTGACATGTTGTGATTTTCTTCATTTGATTTGTACATAATGATGAGCTTTTTTCTAGTACGTCAACATATATAAAAGAGATGGAGGATAAGAGTTTTTTTTGCTTGAAACTGGTTTCTTAACATGTCATCCTTGAACTCATCGCCTTTCTCTAACTAGCCATAACTCAATTATATGTTAGAACAAATAGCGGATCAAGAGTTCTAACATGTTCCAGAAGTTTTTAGTGGCTTTTGGTGTTGCCTGTGGTTTCTGATCTTTTGATGGTGGGTCTGGAGGTCTGAGCTCTAGCCATACTTCTGTTGGTGGTGCTTCACTGTGTAGGTTCTTGATGACACTCATGTAATTTTATTGAGAATTCACATATATTTTAGATTATTTTTAGTTAATTATGTTTAATCTTTAGGAAGAAATAGGAAGAAAATGAAGAAGTGAAGAAACAAAACAAAGCGATGAAAATAAGGAGAAATTATGAGGTAAAAAAGCATTTTTAACATAATTTACATCATGACGTTTGTCCAGAATTTGAGATGAGACTTTTTACCAAATTAAACCTGAAAAATTCCCCCATTTACTTTTAATAGCATGCAAATCGCTTTGTTAAATAGCACAATCTACGCGGATACAAACTTATAAATTTTATTGCTTCGATACGTTTAGTACACTTATTAAATTGTCATCATATTTTTGGCATCATTGTCGGGGATTGTTAATTATAAAACTTTTGTCATCAAATTTTATTGCTTTGTTTCTTATTTTTTAAAATTTTTAGGTTTAGTTTTAAATTTTATCTGTTTCTATTTATTTTCTTTTTTATTGTTATTCTTGTTTTATTTTTTTCTATTTTATTTTTATTTTTTATTTTTGTCTTTTAGTTATTGTTAATTAGTGAAATGTTACTGATGTATTATTTTGGTTGTTTATGCAAGGTTAAGAATAGAGAAAACAACGAGAGCAACCCAAAAAGCAGCCCAGTTTGCACGATCAACAAATAAAGTACAAGCAGGAAGAGTCATGGTCAACCCACCAAGGAAAACCATGTGATACTATTAGAGAAGAACTAACGCTAGGCAGATATCTCTCGGGTTCCAACCGGCTATTCCTATTACTTTTGACATTAATAATGTTGTTCTTCCAAATTTGAGAGACAACTTGTTTGATGGAAGTGCTATTAAAGATATATGGGATCATCTAACTTATTTTTATGAGACATCTTTTATGTGTAGCCCAGAATGAGTAACTGATAGTCAAGATTTGTGGAAAGAAGAGCCGAGATTTCAAATTTTGAACAGGATGATGCTGAGTTGTCATTTGATACTTGGGAGGGATTTAAACTATTACTCAGAAGATGTCCAAATCACAACATGAGATTATTTATGAGTTATACTTTCTTTACTAGAGGTCTAAAAGCTCAAGTAAGAATGTTTTTAGATGCCTCAGCTAGAGGTACCAAAAAACAAAAAATGAAGATGAACAGAAAGAGTTTATAAAGAAAATGTGCCAGAATAAGTATCGTTCTCAAAGTGAAAGAGTAGTTAAACCAAAGGGTGTGTTTGAACTGGATTCCAATACAATCGTGTTAGGTTAACTAGAGCTGATTTCTATGGATTTAGGTGAAGCCACTATTGTGCCAGCTAATGTTAGTCAGATTTAGACATTATGGTATGATTTTCGTGGACAAGGAATTGCTAATGAAAAGTGTGTACCAGAGGGATATACATAAGATGTGCACTATGCTAGAAATTTTCAAATAGGTGTTCCATATTCTTATACTTATAATGCAAGTTGGAAGGATCACATGAACTTTAAGTGGAGCAATAACCAAAGTTTTAATGCAAGCTAAGGTGTTCCTCAAGTACCTCAAGTTCCGCAAAATCCACCACCAGAGAAGTCATCTCAGTTAGAAGAAGCTACGACTCAATTCATGAAGATGATTCAAGCTAATTTTGAGAAAGTGAGCAAGAATAAAAAAGCTATGAGTATGCATACTAAATCATCCATAAAGAATCTAGAAATGTTGATTGGCCAATTATCTAGATAATTAGCCGCTCTACTTAGTTTGAGTGGAGATTTTATGGGAATACCATAGACAATTCAAAGAATGATAGTTGCAACGCCATTGAGATGAGACACATGATAGTTTCCATAATAATATATCCTAGGAGTGAGAAGAAAAATTGAATGGAGGAAGTAGTAGAGTAAGAAGTAGTTAAAAAAGAGATAAAAAATAGAGAAAGAAAAGCGTGAGGAAAATGAGAAAGACGCATGAAAAGGATATACACTTGGCGAACTAATTGACAGAAACATACTATTGATAAGAACTAACAAGTACATTTTCAACGAACCAAATCCCAAAATCCCTTATTATGTGAAACCACCTTACCCTATCTTGAATAATAAGGTGAATAAATAAAAGGAATATGGTCAGCTCATGCAGTTCATGGAGAATGTCAGCAAGCACCAGGGCATTGCCTCTTGTGGTAAATCTAATGAGAAAATACTGGTAGATGCGCAATTTGTAAAAAATCCATGAACCAGAAAGCATAAGAAGAAGTATGAAGACAATATATTTTTGAAAAAATAGTATACTCCAATCATCCAAAGGAAACTTCCACCAAATCTCAAAGATCCAAGGCGATTTACCATTCCTTGCACCATTGGCAAGCTAAAGATAGAGGAGGCATTTTGTGATTTAGGGGCAAGCATCAACTTAATGACTCTTGACATGTTTAATGAACTTGATTTTGGTGAAGTAAATCAAAATCATATGATCCTCACATTGGAAGATCGATCTATTGCTTATCTTTATAGTGTGCTCGAAGATGGTTAAACTGAATGATTTGTTATTCCTTACTGATTTTGTTATTCTATACATGGAAGAAGATGCAAAAATACATTTGATTCATGGAAGACCTTTCTTTCCAACAAGTAGACACTAATATAAATAATACATTTCATGACAAAGCTTTCACCTCATCCATTAAAAATTTGTGGTCAGATGAGCTGAAACGCGTCATTTCTTTAAAATTTTAATCTTATCCCTCGGTTTTATTGAAAACCGAAAGGTTATGTAGCGAAGGGTTTGAGCTTCGATTCTCAGCTCCTGCAAAATTATGCTTTATTTAGAACCAAAATTTCTCCATTATTGTATTAACCATCTTATACCTTAGTTGTTTAGAAAATCGATATTAAAAGTTGATTAATATTTTATTTAAATAAATTGAACGCAGTTTTTACCTTCGTGTTGTCCTCTCGGTTTTTCTTAAAAACTGAGATGTAAACTCTAAATAATATTTTACTCAATCATCAGAATGTTATGTTTCATTCACTCTTTATGCCCTAGCACTTTTCTTCAACAGAAACATCATTCTCTCAACCGAACAAACTGAAACACCATCTTCTCCAAGGAGGAAGAAAACTCAAACCTCAAACCAACAATTTTCTTCTACACTCTCGTCTTCTTCATTATGTAATACTCTCTCATAGAATGTTGTTGTTGTTGATGTCGTCGTCGTTGTTGTTGTTTTAGTTGTTGTTGTTGCCATCATTGTTATTGTTGTTGTTGTTGTTATTGTCATGATTTTTGAGACATAGGGTATAATGTAGTGTTTTTGTTTACTGTTATTGTTATTGTCATGGTTTTTGAGACTTAGGGTATAATGTATTGTTGTTATTCAAGTATTTGTAGTTTTTGTTGTTTATTGTTATTTTTGTATTATTTTAGAATGTTCATTTTTATTTTACTTTCTGAAGATGTATGTTATTATGGATTGTAGTCGGATGAGAGTCAATAGATTAAGTAAAGAGTGTGAGAAAGAAGTGATTGAATTTCTTTAATTCACGGAAGAAGAAAAAAAATTTCCTAATGATAATGGGATTTTATAGTGTCCATGTAAAATTTTTCAAAATACGCAAAAAGCATCCTAGGGATGTTATGTTCAATCATTGTGGTTACGATGAAATTATTTAAAATTACACGAAATGAGTATGGTAAGGCGAAGTGACAAAAAATAGCCTATATCACATAGAATTGAAGATGATGAAATTATAAATGATACTCTGTGATGAAATTACATGAAATATACATTTGTGTCATGAATCATTAGCTAAATAGTTATGTGCCAAGAAATTTAGCGTAACTATTTTGTTAAATAATTGTGATAAATATGAAGTAATTATAAGGTCAAACAAAATTATCGTACAAGGGTAGACAACGGGTTTTGAGAGGGGCCTAATTGTCTTTTTCTTTAGATATTTCTAAACTTTTTTAATTTACATTTTTCACTGTCAAACATAATACTTAATACCTTTATATATATATATATATATATATATATATATATATATATATATATATATATATATATATATATATATATATATATATATATATATATATATATATATATATATATATATATATATATATATATATATATATATATATATATATATATATATATATATATATATATAGACACACACACACACACACACACACACACACACACACATATATATATATATATATATATATATATATATATATATATATATATATATATATATATATATATATATATATATATATATATATATATATATATATATATATATATATATATATATATATATATATATATATTAAACAAGATATAGTCTCATTGGCTCTGACCAATTCATTTTAGGCGTAAAATCATGAAAAACAAACTACATAAAGATGAATTTTAAGATTTGAGAATATCACTCATCAAGGCTGGTAACATTTTTTATGTGGGGTCTTTTCCCTTTTACTAGCCTTTTCTCTCAAATCTTTATATCCCGATCTTAATAATTTTCCATAAGCAATCTAATATGAAAACAACTTGCAAAGGCTCTTCACCTTTGTTATGCTTCATCTGTTGTGTTTCCTCTATCTCTTTCTTTCTTTTAATCATTGTCAATCTTTGCAAATGGTATCAATTGTTCCATGTTGAAGCTTCAAATATGCTAAAATAACATGACCTACAAGCCTTCAAATTTCCTTCTACAATAGCCACGACGCCTTCGTCAGTGTGATATTATTGTTTCATGTGAATCGTTGATGAAAATGTTCCTAGGTGAGCTAATGTAGGTATTCTTAACATGAAATTGTACAAAAACTTGCAATCAATTAACAAGAATTGGGTTCTTACTGCCTTCCATGTCTCTTTCTTTCTAAATAACACCATCAACTCAAGATATCCCCAATGTTTTTTTGGAAAGCCATTAAACCTTTGGAGATCACTTCCTTTGTATGGAATTATATTATCACGAGTTATTTGTAATCTCTATAAAAAGGTCATCATTCATTATTCTACAATAACTTGATTGGTATATCATGACTCTTCTCACATCGAAGTTCTCCATGAAGAATCTAATCAACAAAGGATCATGACAATTTTGGAAATTGTTAACCAATTATCTGTCATAGAACGAGATGAGAGGTCTTCCCTTCTTGGATGTCTCCTTATGTGGCTTCTAGTCATTCAACATCATCTCCCTTAATTACCATATTATGGAATTGCTTGAGGCTCCCTTGGAATGAGTGAACCATATAGAAACGACTCCCGTTGTGTTTAGCGCTTTCAGACCCATTATTATTTGGTTTACTTGTTCAATCACATCATTCTCTTCTTCAAGGTTTGTCTGTTTATTTATGGGAAATGTATTTCATGGTTGTTGAGAACCTTCCTCTACATTCACCGTAACAGATAAGTTCTCCCATTCATTGAATATTCCCCTAGCCATCGAGTAAGTAACCGGTAATTTATTCTCCCTTTCTTCATTAGACAATTTATCTTTCTTGGAAACATGCATTATTTCACTTCTTCTTCTTGGTGGCTTATCTTCTTCTGCCCTTTTCTCTCTATATTTTCTCTTGTTCTATCGAGTGAGTCTTGATAACCTTCCTTTTTTTAATCAAGTCTTATATGACCTCTTTAAACTACTCAGATTTTTTCGGTATTGTGTCCATGAAACTTCTTATCCTTACTTTCACATATCATTTATAGATTTTTTTTTGTTTCCATAGTCTCAGGGAAATCCAATTGGTTCGATCCTTTATGATATTATTATATTTTAAAGTGCTAAAATTATTCATCAAAATACAAAGATTTGGGATCACCAAAAGCGGGAGATTATTGAACCAAAGATGATTTGAAGAACAATGCTCCTTAATTTTTTTAATGATAAAACATTGTGTACTTGTGGTGATTACAGTAGAGGTAATTGTGCATGTGAAAAGTAAAGCAATAAACTTTATATTTCGTATAAGTGAGTAAGTGATAGTTGGCCTAACTCCTTAGACGAGCATATGTAGCCTTATCCTTCCCTTAAACTACCAATATGGCCACATAGAGCTTGACTTGAACTATATGGGAGCAGGGTGGATCATGCATGCCTTCAATATATGAAATGTAGATCCTCCAGTCAACAAGACTTTGAAATATTTTATTCCTGCACAAGTAGATCCATTGGTTTTTGGAACTTGCTTTGTGATTCATCCCCGAACATGTAGAGGAGCTTATGATTGAGAAATCAAAGATAAAGGTCAATTGGACCAAAAGATATTTTAGGGATATTGTTGAAGAGAAATTGAGATATAAAAAACAAGGAAAACAAAACATTTCCCTCAATTTGATCCTTGCAATGGACATGACCAGTGATAAAATATTGACATATTTGTGGCGATTAATAGTTGATGCAAAATCTGGAGATCGACCACGAGCGTTGAACGAAGAACAATGTCACTACTCAGCCAACATAAACGTAACACCGTCAATCTTAGTGCTCAAAGATACAAATGAAGACTTTGAGAGAGAGAGAGAGAGAGAGAGAGAGAGAGAGAGAGAGAGAGAGAGAGAGAGAGAGAGAGAGAGAGAGAGAGAGAGAGAGAGAGAGAGAGAGAGAGAGAGAGAGAGAGAGAGAGAGAGAGAGGGAGGGAGGGAGTGTATAAAATACGGCTAAGACTTCACAAATTGAATTTGGTCAAGCATCAATACTTCAACACCAGAGTTCTATTTATAGAACCACTTTTATGGGTTGCAAGTTGAACAAGCCAACTAAGCAAATCACATTTAAGATGTATCGTATGTAACTTAAGTGCATCATATTTTATAGTGTTTTGTATTCTGCTTAAGTATTTTATACCATATGGTGCTCCTTATTTCACTTAAGTACATTATACCTTACAATATTCGATATTGCACTTAAGCACACTGTACATTATAGTGTACCATATTTCTTTAATTATGCTAGTGTGTTGCAATACCACACAGTAGAATAAGATTCACTCCTTTATCTTCTCCCATCAATATTTTCTTATCAATGTGACCCTTTATGTTCTTTTGACATTGTCAATTATAATAAATCACAAATTTAATATAATAAATAGTGAGTGATATCTCAAACACATCACTGCTACTCAAGTAATGGAAATTTCGTATGATTTGACAAAACCTTTTCCTGATAATGTTTATATGTGTAATTACCCTTTTGCCCTTATGTATATATTGAACAAAAGGAAAAGATTGTGTCAACCTTGTCCAGTTCAGTATTGGGTCTTTAAACATTTATTCTAATATGCAAGATGGGAAAATTCCATCTGGGCTAATCACGTTCGCCAACATGATTTTTGAAGTACCCATCAACCATCTTAATGGTCATACTATTATAGATAATGTTTGATAAGTAATAAAGTATTATACTCCACATTTAAGGGTCCATAGTGGTTTCAAGTTTAAGGGTGGTATACACCATAATGTTTCAAGTTCAAGTTTCAATTTGTATCATACTTTAACCTTTTCTAGCTGACAACACCACCATTTAAGTAAAACACATAACTAGATTGTGGTCTAAAGTCCTTTTATCGATTTCGATTCTAGCATCGCTATATATACTTACAAAGAGACCTTACTAACATTTATATATCAAGAATGAGTCCTTAGTACTTCTAAAAAACTTAAGGATATTCTTGACAATAATCTAATGAATCACCAAGATCAGATTGGTACCTACTTGTTGTTCTTAAATCATGTGAGACATCTCGTATTGTATATGATACAAAATTTCATATGATATATTATTCATATGATTCATTTCTTCCTTAGTTAAATGGGATTGAGGTTTTTATAGACAAAATTAAAGTTACATAAGTATGAACCTTTTCTGGGAATCATGCATATTGAAGCGTCTCATCTCTTTGTCTATGTATGTATTATTACTTAGACCAAGTAATTTTTTTTTATTTATCTCTATATATCCTGATTCTCAATATATAGGTTGCTTCACCCAAGTCTTTCATATAAAATGATTTCTCTAATCATATGTCATCTACATATAATATAAGAAAGACGACCATACTCCCACTAACCTTACTGTAGACACAAGGCTCATATTCATTTTTAATAAATCCATATTACTTTTCTATTTCATTAAAATGAAGATTTCAGCTTCAGGAAGCTTGCTTCCATCCATAGATTGATCGCTATAACTTACATATCTTTTTGGATTCTTCTAGTATGTCAAATATACATCCTCAAGATGACTCCTATTAAGAAAACCAATCTTGACATACATCTGTCATATTTAATAATCATGATATGCAACAATAGCAAGAAAATATTAACATATTTTATCATTGCAACTAGTGAAAAGGTTTCGTCATAGTCTACACCATGAATTTGCTTATAGCCCTTAGCAACCAGTCGTGCTTTATAGGTATGTACCTTAACCTCCATGCTAGTGTTCTTTTTGAAGACCCAATTGCATCCTATAATATTAATTCCTATGATAGGCTCTACGAAGCTCTAAACGTGGTTTTTGTACATGGAATACATTTCAGATTTCATGGCCTTTAACAACTTTTGATACCCGAGACTAGTGGTGGTCTCTTGATGGGTCCCAAGCTCATCTTGATCTATGAGAAATACATCACCTTGAGCAGTTATGAGATATCCATATCTCTTAGGGTGGTGATGTATCTCATTTAAACTACACTAATATTGTTTTACTAGAGTAGGGTTCTCTTCCATAACTGCTTGTATTTCCTATTCGTGTTACTTCATAGGCATGTCACAAATTTCTGATTCTTCAATTTCTTCAAGCTCTACTTTTCTTCCAATGAGTCCTTTTGATATAAAATCCCTTTTTAGGAGTATTCTAGTTTAATCAAGAAACATTTTTCCCTTAGAAGGAATGTAGAAAAAAATATTCTCTAGTTTTTTAGAATATGCCACAAAGAAGCATTAATCATATCGGGCTCAAGATAAGTTGAAATTAGTCATTTTACATGAATTTCACAACTCCGAATCTTCATCTAAGATATATGTGGTGTCTTACCACTCCAAATTTTATATAGTGTCTTTTCAACTATTTTAGACGTAACATGGTTAAGTGTGTAAGTTGATGTCAATAAAGCGTGTCTCCAAAAGAAGTTTGAAAGATTAGTGTGAATCATAATTGATTGAACCATGTCTAAGAAAGTCCAGTTTCTTCTCTCTTATACACCATTCCATCATAATTCTTCTAGACGGTCATCAAATTATAGGCTTAAATATTCACCAACTCGATATGATCGAATGGTTTTATTATTTTTGCCATGTTGATTTTTTATTTCATTTTTGAATTCCTTGAACTTTTCAAAGAATTATGATTTCTGTTTCGTTAAGTACACATAATCATATCTACTATAGTCATCAGTAAATATGATGAAGTATTAAAAACCTCTTATGGATGGTGTGTTCGGTGGTCCACATACATCGATATGTATGAAGGCCAAAAGATCACTATCTCGTTCACCTTTCCTATGAAATGGGACTTTGACATCTTTCAAAGTAAACAAGATTCGCATGTCTCATATGATTCATAATCAAAAGAGTCAAAGATTCTAAGAGTCCATCTTAATGGAGTTTGAGAATGTGTTTCTCATTTATGTTGTCTAAGAGACAATGTCAAAGGTGAATTAGATTTAACTCATTAGGTTTCATACATTTATTAATAAGGTAAGAAATTGACATTTCAAGATCAAGGATACATAATTTATTATTCATTTGTGCATTAGTATAGAATATATTATTTAAATAAGTAGAACAACAATTATTATTATTATTATTATAAATGAAAAACAAAACTTATCCAAACAAGAAACAAAAATAATTACTAAATAAAGTATGATATTTTTATATTTTACATATTTTTCATAGCTCATAAAAGGTTTTGATCCAAAGCTTTCTTATTGAAACTTCAAACTTTGTTCATTGTGTAGCAGGATGTATTGATGGCTATGTAATATATCTCTACATTAGATTCATTAAGTATAGTTCTTACATATAACACATTGTAACAAATATCACTTTTATTAAAAAAAAAGACTTTGAGGATGAATTGATGAATCACCTCCATGGTTACATTTAACTGGAATAATATTTGACTCTTTCTCTTCTTTTGAACTCTTTCAACAACAAAAATTAAAGACTTCAAAGGACTCATCCTTATGTTATAAAAATAAAATCTATGTGAAACTTGAAAAATAATCTATAATAACAAAACCATATTATTTACCTCCAAGGCTTACATATTTCACAGGAAAAAAAATGATAATCCTAAAGTAGTTTAATTGGATATTTAGTTGAGACTATCATTTGAATAAAATTTGTTTTTGACTTGTTTTCTTTTGACACATGCTTTACATAATTTATACTTTTTAAAATTGACCTTAGGAAGTCCTCTTAGTAGATGGAGTTTAATTTTTTTTTAATAATATTTTTCATACTTATATGACTTGCCTTTGTGTGCCAAACCCATTTGTCTTTCTAAATAAACATAAAGTAGGATTCAACTATAGATAATATTGTCTTTCTAAATAAACATAAAGTAGGATCTAAAGAAATATATTTTTCTTGAATATTATTTCACGTTACATAAATTTGGTTTGAATGTCACCTCAAAAACTACCATCACATAATTGGTTAATGCTGAGTAGATTTTGTTTCAAACCTTTAACATATTGTACCTCAGCAATTTTGGCAAAATTATTTTTACCTGTGATACTTTTTCCTTTGATCTGACCTTTGAATTTGTTTCTAAATGTCATTAATACAACTTATTTCTTCTAAAAAAAAGAATAAGCAATGTCTATTACCTATCATCTGCATTTAGATTTATCGATTTTTTAGGTATTCATCTTAACTTGGGTCTTTATTATTTTTCTTCTCTAAACTCTTTTTGAGATAACAATCAAATATTATTGAGAAATAAGTGTGAGTTATGTTGAGAAACAAGTGTGAGTTCTAAGTTCCACATTGCTTAGAAAAGTGGAGGTTGAACAACTTATAAATCAGAGGTATCAGAGGACCCATACACCTATCATATTAAAATTTTGTGTGAATATGTGGTGTCTCTCTCACTTATCTAGATGAGTATTTGATCTTTAGAAGAGTGTTTCGCCCAATGTAAATGCTTCCCCCTCATGAAGATTCATCTCTGGTATCAGAGTCGATGATTCGAGTAATGGACCAACTCCTTGTGTCGAAAGTCTTCCTGACATGGTGGTCAGGCGGCATGTTTCGTTGAAGTGCCTATGACAAGATAAGAGTGTCTCTCAACGGCGGTACAAGCATGTGGATGAAAGAGTTTTCGTTTGATGGGGAGCATAATGGATGGACTCATACTTGAGGGGGAGATTGTTGAGAAATAAGTGTGCATTGTATTGAGAAACATGTGTGATTTCTAAGTCCCACATTGCTTAGAAAACTAGAGGTTGATCATTTATAAGTGAGAGGACTCATACACTTATCACCTTAAGATTTTGGGTGAATATGTGGTGTCTGTCTCACTTGCTTGAGTGAATCTTTGACCTTTAGATGAATGTTTGACCCAATGTGAATGTTTCGCCCTCATGAAGACCCATAAAATATTACGTGAAATAATTTATAATAGGAAGAACATAATTTTAACTCTCTCAATATTTTTTTTTGATAAAATATTGTTGATATTATATATATTATAACAGCATAGTGCCTTTTCCAATTTCTAACTCTCTCAAATCTTTTAATGTACATATGTTATGTATGATACAATATTACATGTTAATAGATTCAATGGAAGTTGGTCCTCTTGGATTTTTAGCATTCATTGATCAAATCATTACAGTGACTATGCTACTATATTTATAATGGCGTGTACCAGTTCCTACATAAACTTCTATATCAGCTTGACTATAAGAAGGTTAGTGGGAGGATGATCGTCTTCTTGATATTATATGTAGATGACATATTACTCATTGGAAACAATGTCCCTACCTTGAGGCAAATGAAAACTTGGCTAGGGAAATGTGTTGCACCCCAAATTTTGACCCCTTAGATCTTCTTCATCATTTTAGGATCATATGCATTTGATTATCTAACCTTAACCTACTTCAAGTTGTCTTTGTTAAGATACAGGTGAATTAGGGTTCCGTACAGCCGAGAATCGAGGTTTCGATGGTTAATTAGTCAATGTATTAGATTGATTCTACATTAAGTATCCACATCATCAAATATACTCCATTGGATCAAGTATGAATCAAATTTGAGGTTGTCAACCAAGGATCAAGAACAGTGCAGTTCAGGATACCCGATTACGGTTTTCGATCAGGAAAAGTCAACTGTAGTTTGACTTTTGATTTAAATGGTGCTCCAATGGTGGGATCATTTTCCATGAAGTTCATATGGCTTATTGAAGTCTACTCAATAAATTTCAAGGCCTCAGAAGACCCGGAACATCAACAGTCAACTCGGTAGTCATCGATCGATCGTTCGGTTGACCGAAAAGTCAACTCTTCAATCATAAGGAATTTGACCTTAAAGTATGAATGAAAAATGTTCCTAGTAACATATTACACCTATACATGAAGTTTCATGACCATTGGATCAAGGATTGAGGAGTAGTCGAAAAATCAGGAAATTAGGGTTTTGAAAGGGGCAAGATCATAACTCCCTAACCACACATCCAATTGAGTTGATTCAAAGCTCATTGGAAAGGTATTGACAAGTCCTACAAAAGTCCCACAGTGGTCCATGAGCATAAAATGCATAGATTTGGAGTTATGGCCAAAGTCATTACAAGAGGGAAAAATAACAGAAAAATTCTAAGTTATTGGCCTTTTTAGGCCTGTTTTTAGCAACTTGGAGTGGATTTTTGACCTAGTTCCACTTGGAATCTGAAGATCATGAAAACATGAAATTTTTAGAGCTTCATGAGGGATTTACAAAATGTACTATAACTCCTCCATAGCCCTTATGAGTTGAGAGTTATGAATCCACAAGTTGAGGTTTCAACACTTGAGTCCAACATTTTCACTTTTTCACAAACTCACTCTTTAACCACTTGGACTATTCTCATCCATTTGGTCATGTTTCTATCTGATAATTAGAGAGTATGATGAGTTGATATGCAGAAAATTAAGAGGTTTGATGAATATGGCAAGTGGTATGCAAGTTGTCATTATTTTAATCAAACAAATGAAGAAAGAGAAACTTTATGGAAGAAATCTTGCAGCTGCAGTTCTCCTACTCCCTAGCCACACTTCAGTCACTTCCTTGTCATTCATGCCACTTTATTTGTGCATCAGCTTGAGCCAAGAGCTTGGACTTGCAGCTGCAACAAATCTTGAAGAAGATTGCATTTTCAAAACTCCCTCCAAAAATGCCAAAGTAACAATCTGCCCCAAACTTTTCCTTGCCTATAAATATAGGTTTCCTCTATGTTGAAAGACACACCAGAGCACTCTAAAACCCAAGAGAAAACCATTGCTCTTATCTTGCATTTGCTTTGCTTATAAGTGAAGAAAACCATTCCAAAAATACCTTAAAATCTGCCTTGAGCACAAAGCCTTCCAAAACCATTTTCACCCACTCAAAATCATCACAAACCATCCACACAATCCACAAATGATGTGTTGGAGGTATTCAAACTCTTAAACTAGTCAAAACTCTCATTTTCCCAAAAGTCAACTTTCAACCAAGCAAAGTTCGACTTCACATACAAAATCTGCCAAATCTCTGTTCAGGCCTGTTTTGATCACTTTAAACCTTCAAACACCTTTGGTTTATGATATACCAACCGTCCATAACCTAAAATACCATCATCATCACTTATTTCAAGTTCTGGTCCAAGATTCACTTGTTTACTTCAAGTGCAAGAAAGGCTGCATTTTCACCAAGGCATTGGTTGTAGCACATTTGGGGAGTCTTCAAGGTCTTCCCTTCTATATTAGCTTGCTTGGAATTCTACAAGAGGTTGGTAGTTACTATCCTTTTTTTTAACTATCATGAACATGATTAGTGTACATTAGTTGTTACAATGTGTTTTATATGTAAGTGTAGTTCATGTTTGAATCTGCCATATTTTGCTTGTCTTGCTCATTAATGTATATTGTTCTTATGATCATCATAAAATATGTTATGTTGCTGTGTGTTAAGCCTTGAGGTCTTTTAAGTGCTATTCTATGTCATGTATGAACATATGAATGTTTGTTTGCCACTGTTAAGAAGTTTGATATTGTTTGGATCTGTTTCTGTTTATGAAAGATGATGATTTGCTTCTGTTGCAGCAACTTTTTTAGATCTTGATCTGTTTGTATTTTGATTTGGAAACCCTTATGTGATAGATTCATGTGATGTTTGTATTGTTTGAAATTATGTGAGCGTTTGATCTGCAACATTTCTGTTCTTGCCATGTTCAAATCATGTGCATTTTTCAACTCATAGGTCATTTTCCATTCTAGTACTTTTTTGAGCATCTTTGTGATTGAACTTTGTCTATAGCATGTTTTGAGTGTGCTTGTAAGTTGTCTGATTCTGTTGGACCTAGGATGACTCTTGTGGCTTTTTGAAGCTTGTTGATGACCATTATCTTGTTTTGTTGTCAATATGTTTGTAACCATCATGATATTTGCCCTGAAATTTAATACTTGCCATGGTCATGCTAAGTATGCCTATATGTTGATTTGAACTATTGTTTGTGTTTTATTTATGTTCGTTAACATGAGATTGTGTTTTGAATCATGTTTGCTAGATAGTTGCCATTGTCTTCTTACATCAATTGCTGTCATCACTTAGGCATTATAGTAGGGCTGTAATCATGATTTGTCCATACCTTGCTTGAATTTGTCAACTGGGATGAACTTATATGTATTGTGTTGATGTTTTGAGGGTCATGCTTGCATTCTGTCTTAAATTGCTTGTAAGCATCCTTGATCCATGTTTTGATTGTTTGCATCAAACATACCATGCTTTTTCTGTTGTAACTCCAAACTGCCTTAGCCCTATTGATATGAATTGCTAATTGTCATTGGCCTGAGTTGTTTTATGCATGTAGCCTTAGGGCTATCTGTTGATTATGCTAGCATTGTCATGTTAGTGCTCACTATGTTGCTGTCATAACTATTTGATTAATGAACCACTGTCATTGTAATGCTGCCACCCCTTACTTTCAAACTTTGTCAAGTTTTGCTATTTTGATGCTGTTTGTGAACAGAACATGTTGTTTGAGGCTAATTAACATGCTAGAACTAGGTTTTCATGCTAGACTTGCTTGTATTTATTACCATTGGGGTTATAACTTTCTTTGCAAGACATGTATTGATTGATGTGTTTAATTTAGTTTTGTAATAACCAAGACTGACTGCTTATGTTGTTATGTTTGTTGTACCAAAACCAATTACCATGATTAGCTTGTTAGGCTATTTTGTTTAAGATCAATCTGTCTTAATATGAAAAACCATATATGTATGCATATGCTGTTTTGACAAGCAAACTTGCTGCCAGTTTCTGTTTTCACCTCACGTGTTGTTATCTTCATAGTGAGTTTTCTTGCAATTTGTGTTTTATTCATGTTTTGATATGTTGAGAATCATCCAATGTGTATTACTGTTTTGAGGCATGTCTGCTGCAATATGACTATTCTTATTTTCCAAAACAGCCTTTCAAGCTTTTGATCCATTATTGCAACTTGCATGCCAGTTTCTATTTGGAGTTGTTTCTGATTGATCCTTGCATCTAGAATCCATGAATCATGTATTTGGAACTTGTGCATACCTTCATTTGACCATAATCACTTCTGTTTTGAGTTGTAGCTACCATAATGCATGACATAAGCTTTCATTTGCAATTGCTATCGTGTTTTGATTTGTATGCATTATCTGAAAAAACTAATGTTGCCATTGTGTTCCTTGTTAAACTTCACATGAGTTAGACCTAAATTTTGTTAAAAATGGTTGAGTTTTGAATGATTTATGATGTAACCGTTTCCATGCCATGCCTTGTGTTTTGCTTGTCTTGCCCAGGCCCAAAATGCTAGCTTTTTCTAGCTTATGTATTTATTGGAGTGGCATAATACACGGATGTATCGCCACCCCAGTAGTTATGCCTTAACTTTCAAACGCCTTGCCATGCTACCTGACCTGGGTTCGATCCGTGTGGAAATCAACCCTTTTGCTTATTTTCACATTTTCCATATTTTCACTCTTTTCTCTCTTTCTTTTCTCTCATATTCACGCGCGCGCCTTGGCTGAGTTGGTAAGGTTTTACACCTGTGACTCAAAGGTGGTGGGTTCAACACCCACCAAGCGCCCTCCTATCTTTTTAATCATTAAAATGTTTATTCTTTTTCTTTTAAATTTCAAATAACATAACTTCACCATTTTTTATCATTTGCGAATGATTCTTTTTGCAATTGTCTTGTATTTTTGCATAGTTTCATATGGCATTTAAAAAATCCTAGAATTTTGGAAAACACTTTGCATTGAAAATTGTCATGTTTCTTTGTTAGGGTTTTTACCCTCCTTTGCATTTCAAAATTGTTAATTCCTTTGAGTTTAATTTTGCACTTGATGTGAGCATTTATTTGTCAACCCTTTTTTATATGTGATTGTAATTACTTTTTCTTGTGAGCATCATGTTGGTTTCATTTGATTTCCATCCCCATGAAGTTATAACTTGTTTGCTTGGTTGTTACCTTCATCTTTGTCATGATATGTCTTTGGTTTTCACCCTTTGTGATTTGAGTCTTGTAAGAACCCCTTGCTTGATATTGTGATATCTTGATATATGTTTTTGGTTGTAACCATTCACCTTAATTGTAGTCCTTGCTTGATATTGTAATATTTTGCTTGCATGCTTTGGTTGTGACCATCTATCTTGTTTGAAATCATTGATATTGTGATATCCTTATACCTTGCTTTGGTTGTAACCATTCATCTTGATTGAAATCCTTGTCTATTGTAATATGCCTGTTTGTTCTTGGTTGTAACTGTAACACCCATTTTTAATTATTTAGTCATCTTATTATTATTTTATATATTATATGTTGGTGTGCCCTTTGATTGGGGTGTATTTGGTGATGTTTGGTGGGTATCCCTAATGTGGGAAGATTATTGGTGGTGTTTTGGTGTGAATATCATAATAGGATGGATAATAGTAATATTGGTGGGAATATTATTATTATTATATTTACTATTATTATTATTAATATTATTATGAATTTGGTGAGATAATAATATTAGTATTATTATTATTATTAATAAGTGTTATTATTTACATTAGTAATATTATATTAGTATTACTATTAAGATTATTATTATTATATTATTTTATTAAGTTATTATTATTAAGATTAGATAATTAAAATAGGGAATGTGAGGGGTTAGTGGTTTTTTTTTACGATACATTTGGAGAGTTGGGAGAAAGAACGAGAGAAGTGAGAAGAGCGTAGAACGAGCAAAGGAACGAGGAACGGAAGAGAAAGGAGAAAGCCAAGAGACCAAATCTAGGAGGATTTCCATCGATCAAACCGATTAACAAGGTAAGGGGGGAGAAACTCGATTGGGATGGTATTTACATGTATAAGGTAGTGGGGATTCCTTAACCCCGTAGGAATGTATCGGTGTATGAAGTTTTATGTTGTCATGCCTATAATTGTTGATTGATGTTGAGAATTGGTATTTGATAAACCAATGAGGAATTGATATATGTCGATGTTGATGAATTGTTGTTTTTGGTGAGTTTGGGGTATTGGTTGGGTTTACGGTTTTAGGGAAGTTCCTGTATAACCTCTGTGGTTTGGATAATGACCATGAGTATTGGTGAGATTTCGTGTAACCTCTGTGGCTTGGGTAATGACCATGATATAGGTTCTGAGATGTAGTTTAAGGAACAATTGATTAGAGTAGTGTGTGATAGTTGTAGTAATGATAGGGCAGAGGATGGATGAAGAGTGATAAGCTTGGAATTGAGCAAGATGACAGTGTTGGACAGTAAGGGTGGGTTTTCGTATGATCATTGTGATGGTGTAATAGTGTATGATGGGTAGGATCACATTTAGGATAGAAACCCCTAAATGCCATGGTTTTGAAAAGTATGGTTATATGATATATGATGACATGATCTTTAAAAATATGTTGTTGGCTGTTATAATTGTCATATTATGGTAGGATTTCGAATTCTGAAACCGGGGCTTTTTACGGAATTGAAATCGGAGGTCCGGAAGGCCTCCAACGATGGAAAACACAGAATTTTGTGCATTCTGCGCTGTTTGCGTCGACTCAAAGCTGTATATTGGTGAATTTTCTGTTTTGACGATTTTTGCCATAACTTTTGATTCGTAAGTCGGATTTAGTCTCCGTTCGAAGCGTTGGAAAGCTCTTGAATAGATCTATAACATGGTATAAATAATATAGTTATTTGACAAATATTTTTATATCCAATATTTTTGGGGAGTCATTGTTTAATTAAATAGTAACTAAACCATGGATCGATTGAAATGATTTATTGATTATTTACTTGAGTTTAATGGTTGTGCACTTAGTGTGCTTGTGTTTATTGGTGGTGTAATATATATAATATATGGTGATGTGATCAGGAGGATTGTGTGCACTTAGTGTGCTTGAGTTTGTTTGTCGTGCATTGGTGTCGTACATATCATGGTGTTTGGTGGGATGAATCATTGCTCAGGAGGAGTGTATGTGATTCATCCGTACTCCTTTGTGGAGAATGGTGGGGATAGATCATATCTCAGTAGGAGCATAAGTGATCTGTCGGGGATAGATCATATCTCAGTAGGAGCGTAAGTGATCTGTCGGGGATAGATCATATCTCAGTAGGAGCGTAAGTGATCTGTCCAAGGTTCGATTGAATGAACCAATGAGTCGGTACCGCATGCATGGTGTTGAGTTGCATATTTGCATTATAATATGTTATATTGTAATTTGAACAGTAGGTTCGTGATTGGTGTTGTGGGGTGAATATTGGTGTGTTGGTGTTTTACTACCTTGTTTACATGTATTATATTACCAATATATTTTGATCATGTTTTCTCACCCCTTTGTTGTTGTTGTGGTCTGTGCTTCTTCGGAAGTACAGATAATCCAGGTACTTAGCTAGCTTGGATTATGGTGTGCCAGTCGAGTCTAGGATGCTCTGATACGTAGCACGGGACTTGGGTGTTTTTATTTGTTTTATGCTGAACTTGTAGTTTGTTCCTGTGAACGTATCTAAAACCTTTGTTGGATTTTACTATTTAATATTCCGCGGTATTTGGAGAAAAACCTTTTTATAAGGAAATATTGGTTTTGCTATGTGATATCCCACTTGGGAAGAAAAACTCTGATGTTTATTTATAATGTTTATTATTTTAATTGTTTTTGGGAAGTGGGGTGTTACAATTGGTATCAGAGCAGGTCGGTTCGTCCGGCCAATGTTGTCGAGTCGAGTTGAGTCTATCCTTTAGGATGGAATTGAATATCTTTTAACCTGGTGTTGTTATGTTTTGAGCAGTATGGCAGGAAGGAACGATGCTGCATTGGCTGCTGCTATGCAAGCAATGGCGCGGGAGGTTGCTAATCAGAATCAAACTGCAGATGCCCAATTCAGGAGTTTGGCGCAGTTTCAGAGCAACAAGCCGCCGACGTTCGAAGGAGGAGTTTTGGATCCTGAAGCTGCTCAGAGGTGGCTGAAGGCAATTGAAAAGATCTTCAGAACGATGGAATGTAGTGACGAGCAGAAGGTGAGGTTTGGTACTCACATGCTAGAAGGTGAGGCTGAAGCTTGGTGGGACAATAGTCGCCAGAGATTGGAAGCTGCTGGAACTGTCATTACTTGGGAGGTGGTTCGGAAAGGTTTTCTAGAAAAGTATTTTCCGGAAGATATTCGAAGTGCTAAGGAGATTGAATTCTTAGAGCTGAAGCAGGGTAGTATGACGGTAGCAGAGTATGCTGCTAAGTTTGAAGAGCTGGTGCAGTATTGTCCTCATTTTAATATTGATGGGGCAATGACTTCTAAGTGTTTAAAATTTGAGAATGGACTGCGTCCAGAGATTAAGTTGGGGATTGCTTGTCAGAAGATTAGGAGCTATCCTGAGCTGGTAAGCAGGAGCAGGATTTATGATAACGATAACCGGGCAAGGATTGCGCACTACAAAGCTGCTAATGACCGTAAGGTAAGCAGAGGTTCAGTGGTACTCCTTATAGTGTTTCTGCTGATAAGGGGAAACGAAAAGTTGTTGTTGATAAGAAGCCTAGAGATGGGAGAGCATCTGCTGAAGGGAAATGTTTCTGGTGCGGTGGTATGGGACACCGTGCTAATGATTGTCCGAATGAGGTAAAGAAATGTTTTAAGTGTGGTAAGCCAGGTCATGTGATGCTAATTTTTCAAGGCAAATTTTGGCTAAATACAAGTGCATGAATTCAAAGACACTTTTGGCCACATTCTGATCATTTTCAAGGCTCCTCGTCAACTGTAAACTTGTTCCATGCCACAAGATCTTCATATTGATCTCAAATTTTGCAAGAAATGATCTTATTTCATCATGAAAAGTTCAATCAAAAGTGCTAACTTGAAGTGATTATAAGTATTACATGAGATTATGCTTTAATCATGTTGACTTGTTTTTTAAGTCATGTATCTGATCTAAACACCATACATAATTGGTATGTGTTGCAGATTATATGAGGCAAAAGTCAATTAGGAGCTATAAAGCAAAAGTCACCTTTTGTACCTTTAACCATTTTTATGGTTTTATCCAAATTTCACAAAACAAAGCTATTGTCCAATGCATAACTTCAAATCATTTCCACTATAAAAGGAGACTCCAACGCATCAGAAAAGACACCAACAATTCTCCAAACTTCATAATCACATTGCTCCAAAATCTCAAAATTTTTAAAGTTGTCAAAATCTCAAACTTGGCATTCTCTTATTTAAACACTTTCCACCCATTCCAACACTTCAAACACCTTTCATAAGCATCATAGAACTTGTCCAAAGCATCAAAACCTATCTGTAAAGCGTCTAACACCTCCATCACAACCTCACTTTTTCACATTGCACTTGGATTTAGTTAGAAAGATTCATACACTTTCAAGACCAGCCAAGCATTGCAACACATTTCTGGGACATTATAGAAGTTGTAGGAATCATCAAACTATTTCTGAAAGTGCTCCAAGTGCAAGAACCATTTCTTACTTTTGAGGTAAACTTCCATTTCTAAAACTCATAGTTAGAGGTATCATTTTTTATCATTCTTGTTCCTAAAATACTTGTCACAATGTGAGGAATGAAAATCCCAACATGTTTTCCATTCATTTTTGCTCATCATCATTTAATTTCATTTATTTTTTTAGAGTTTTTTGGTTTTTGCTTAAATTCGTGAGCTACACTTAAAATACATAAAATCCAATTATATATTTGAATTCCTCATGAAATTGCCATTGAAATGATATATTGGAAAGTTTGATTTGGTTAAAAAAATGAGGAAGTTATTATTCCAAGAAGTTGGTCATGGAGGAATTCGCGAGGAATAAGAAGATGTTTGCGCGCTTTTCAAATTTTAAATCCATATTTAATATATATTTTAATTAGGCGAAATAAATGACAAGCCAACAAGCTTGGCTTGGTGCTAAAGGATATTTTTCGCAGTTCGTTTTAACTTTCTTTAAATATTTCTTTTTTATTATTTATTTTAAACTTCTTTTATTTATTTATATTTTATCTATTTATTTTTTCATCTTTTGTTTCATTTGATATATTTAAATTATCTTTTATTTTATTTCTTTTAATTTATTTATTTATCTTTTATTTTTTTATTAAACTTTCTTTTCTTACTATTTAAAATCCATTAATATTTTAAAACCATTTATTATTTATCTTATATTTTGAAAAGACCAAAAATACTTTGTATTTTATTTAAATTCAAGAATTTCTTTCAATATACCCTTTGATATTTTAAATGTTTGTATTTAACTTGTACACCCTTGTGCATTTCTTTGACTTAGTCCTTGTTAATGTTTGTTCCTATTAATTGTTTATCTTTGCTCATGCTTGAACCATGTTTATGTATATCTTTCATTGTGTTCATTCCTTGCCTATTCACATGTTAAAGATATTATCATGCTTTTAATCTCATATGTTCATATATTTGTGAATCCATGTCCATCTTGTTTCATTGAACATAATCCAAGGGAAAAGATCTTTTGTTGACTTGTTAGTCATTTATATGCATTTGTACATAACTACTGCATTTCTTACTCTCCCATTATCTAAACCATAATTTAACCTTAGGACTTTTTAACCACTTTCATCTACAAACCATTAGCCTTTCCAAGAGATAGCCATTAATCTCTTGTAACCTTTAACTCTTCTCTCAAACCTTTTCATTGAGATAGCCACTAATCTCTCCTCCATTTACAACCTTTAACACTTCATTCAAATCCTTTCATAAAGAGATAACCATTAATCTCTTCACCTTTACAATCAATCCTCACAAGCTTAGCTTTCAAGCTTTTCCCTTTGTTGTTTTGGTTCTTATAACCTTAACAACTCGTAGTTTCACGAACTACAAACGCTCTGATTTCTCAAGATCCTTTTGAGAATACATAGGCACAAGGTCCCAATACTTGGCGAACACTCTTTTCATTTTTTATACTCTTCACCATTTCCTTCTTTTTTACATGTAGTTCTCTAAACTACGATTGCTCTGACTTCCTATTAAGGATACGTAGGCATAGGATTGCGAGATCCTAGCGAGCTACCTTTTTCTTTTTTCCCTTTTTCCCTTTCTTACCCATATTTATCTTTAGCAAAAAATTTTAGGTAAAACATAAATATTTCAAGAGGTTCTTGTAGAGTACTTAAAATGCTTAGGGTGCTAGTATCTTTCATTAGTATAACCAACCCCCGTACCTTTGATCTCTTTTTGCTTAGCTTTAGGCCTTGCTTTTTGAACATAGTTTGTGCCTTGTGTTCAATATATACATAAGGAAAAAAGGGTAATTGTACACACAATCATTATTAGATAAAGGTTTTGTTATATCACATGACATTTTAGTGACTTGGGTAGCAGTGATGTGTTGCTAGATACAACTCACTATTTATTATATTAAATATATGATTTAATATAATTTCAAAAGTCACAAGAATATACAGGGTCACACACATAAGGGAAAATTGATGAGAGATAGAATAAATAAGGAACACCATAAGATATGGTGTACTTAAGAGAATTATGGAACACTATAAGGTACGATGCACTTAAGTGGAATCAGAATGTAAGGTACTATGGGCTTAAGTGAAATATAGTACACCATAAGGTCAAATCCACTTAAGTGGGCTTTTTTTAGCTTGTAGCCCACACAAGTGGTTCTATAAATAGAAACCTTTTGCAAAAGCTTGTTCACTTGATGCAAGTTTTTTTGGACTCTCTTTCTCTCAAAGTCTTTATTCATAGCAGCTAGTACTGAGATTGAAAGCACTCTATTTATATAGACTGAGTAGATACATTGTTCTTCGTTCATCACTTGTGATCATTCATCTAATTTTGCATAAAAGATTTTAATCACCACAAGAGCTAACAGTTTCTATCACTAATCATTATTACTCGTAAGGATGTATTATAAATAAATTTTTGTTTTCCATTGCGTTTTGTATCGTTATTTCCCTTCATATACTACCACACCCCTCGTTACAAGGACCTTCAACGATGGTAATATCCTTCTCCAGACCCTAGTAAAATGTGTTTTTTGTAGTAGTTAATGTTGGGACCATAAACAGTTTGATCTTCACATATTCTATTATTTTGAGACATAGTTGGAAAGGGAAGTTGTGTTAATTGAAGATAAAATATTTGGAAATGAAAACCTTACTAGACTTATTGAGAAACTTGAAAATTTTATCCTGGGAGGTTACCCCTACATAAACACATTCTTGGCTCATATACTCAAGTTTGTGTTTGTTCTAAGCTCTTGTGAAGTGAAAGAAGGAGCAACCAAATACCTTGATAGACTTATATCTAGGAATTTGTGATACAATGCATGAAATGGAGAATGAAAGTTGAGCAAACCAGAACTTGGAAGTCTATTGATTGTTTGGAAAAAAATGGCAAAGCTATGATCCCAAAACTCTAGAGGTATGGATTAGTAATCTAGTAAGTTTAAGCCAATTTCAAAAATATTCGTATGTTTTCTTTCAACAAATCCATTTAGGAGAGAGATATGATGACATGTTAGTCTAGGTGAAATACCTAGTTCAGATAGAAATTTTGTGAAATTCCTAAACTCTTCCCCATGATATGAATGTATTATTTTTATGGTGGTATTAAATTGTGTTTAAGGGAATCTGATTTCTATTTTAAGAAATAAATCTAAGTATATTTAGTGTACGCATATATATATATATATATATATATATATATATATATATATATATATATATATATATATATATATATATATATATATATATATATATATATATATATATATATATATATATATATATATATATATATATATATATATATATATATATATATATATATATATATATATATATATATAAAGGCAATGTAATAATGGAAGCTAGAGCTAGATGGACGAGGTGAGGAACCCTATAGGTCAGTATGGACAACCTCAAAGGAAGTGGTATACATAGTAGATAATAATGGATTGTGTATCCTATGATATTTGCCAAAACATCATGATTTGCAAAACAAACTATATTTTCTATATTAGAGATGCTCATATTGTTTCAAGCCGTGTCTAATGGCAGGAAAATGAGCATGACCAAGCCTATAATGCCATAAAGAGTTAGTGCAAGAATTATAACATTATAAATGAGAGAACGTAAAATTAAACTGGCAGTTTTGTGTAAGGTAATAGGAAGACCATGATTTAATGTATTCAAATGAAGTCTTGAAGGCTCCACTAGTAGTTGGGGAAAGTAGTACAAGCCACTCATATCAAGAAATCCTACAATAAAGTGTGTTTAGAAACTTGAGATTTGACATAGCATTTGTCATCAAGATATTCAAACAAAACTTGGTTATCGTTAGAGAATTTGGAAACAAATAACAAATTTCTTGTTATGCAAGGCACATATAGGACATCATTAAGTCTTAGGGAAATTACATAACTAGACTTAGAATCCATAATAAAGGACTCTGCATATTGAATTTATAAGGACTGAACCTTAGCAACACACACTCTATTATGACCAGCATAAGATTTTTTGGTATGAAAAACATGAGAATAAGATGTAAGGTGATGATAAGCACCTGAATCAGCAAACCACATTTGATTATTAAACTCTTCAGGTAAATAATACTCTTGTGTATTAGCCACCATTATTAGGGCTTGAGAGTCATATGTGGATTCTCCATGCTTATCACTTGTTGCAGTCTAAATTTTTGTTGAATTTGTCTGAGCATGTGAGGGTATGAAGGAGTTATCAAACCAATGCCAACAATCATCAACTGAATGTCCATATTTCCCAAAGTTGACAAGCAAGTTAAATACAAGTTGAAGTTTGACCTCTACCACAAAATCTACCATGATGCATTTGACTTATACCATGAGTTACAAAAAAAACTACCACACGTACCACCAGTTTGTTAATTTCCGTGAGCGATATTTGCAGTGATATTCGACAGAACCAACTATTGTTGAAACGTATACAAATATACTTATTGAACATAGAGACGAGCTTCAACATCATTATGAAAAGATTATAATCCTCTAGTAAATATTCAAGAATGGAGTTAATTTGATATTCCTCTAAGATGGCATCCCCAACTGCAAGTAAGAAACTAGTAATAACTTTGATTCGTAGCATATGTTCAGTGATGAACCTATTAACTTTCTTCATTGAATTTAGCTCAACTCTCAATTGTATAACTTTTCCCTTCATATGCGCTTTAAAGTACCAATACATCTAATCTCAAACACTTAATGCATGCTTACATGATTAAATACTAGGTAAAACTAAAGCATCGCCCAAAGTATAACCCTTAGTTTCCATTTGTTTTTAATGTTCACCCATTTATCATAACGAGTACCCATCATCTGAAAAGGCCGCCCTTTAATTAGGTTACTCATCCACTTTCAAAAATATGAGGATCGGAGTGTCCACACTCAGTAATGGAAAGTGAGGTAGTCAAATATGAGGGACATGTTCTCCAGAAGAATAAGGAAACAACCACCTATTTCCCACGCTCCTGAGAAATAAGAGTGATGTTGCTTAAAGCCCAAAATCCAGGCCCAAGAGACTCTTATAAATACGTCAACCATAAGGTTAAGGAGGTTATTTAATTCACCCATAAAACACCAATATGCAAAGCTTCTCACCATCCATGTGTGAGCTTTTTTCTAACACCAAAACAACTTTAAAACTCTCAGACAACCCTACACAACTAATGTTTGTCCTTTGTTATACTTTTAGCAAGTACAATCAGCACCCACGAAGGGCCCCGGTAAAACTGACTTAGGCCACCATCACATCATTCAACTATATTTCTATCCATGTCTCAAACCCTTCCATTGTGCATGGTGAACAAGAAGGTAGTAACTTTGGCCAACAATGATTTCGATAATAATGAGAACGCCATGAAGAACTACGTGCTGCCATGGATGACTTATGTCTCCAGAATCAAATCATGAAGGAAAAAGTCCTTTAGATTTAATAATTCTAGCAGAAGATTGACCCTCAAGAGGATACTAAAATCCTAGACACCTAACCTCTCTCTGATGAGATATGAGGGGAGTTAATGCCAGAGAACTTCAATTCGCCCTCATTGGCCAAGATTAATGGGTGCAAATACCCATATGAGCATGTTAGATCCATTTTCATGCATATGCAAATTATTGGAACCTTCTGAGATTTAACATTAAGGTAATACACGAGCCTTCCATAGCTCTCGGTCACTAGCTACCAAGACCTGGTGAAGAAATTGGTTAATTAGTTTGCAACAAGCAAGCACAGAAAGACGCTTACCACCAACCTCTTCAACATTCCACAAGACCCTTTTGAATCTTTGAGGGAATATCTCGCCCACTTTAATAAGGTGACTATCAAATTCATCCACCCACAACTAGGAAATACACACGTGAACTTTCCAAAAAGGACTAGTGGTGGGGCATTTTAATTAATCCCTCGCCCATATACTTCATTAGTGAAGGTGGTGACACATGTAGAAAGCTATATAAAGGGTGAGGAAAGAAACGCTGAAAATAAGGCCATAAATCTCAAAGAGCATCAAACTAACTACTCTTATAGCTCGCAGCACTCACGAAAGAAACATTATACCTCGCTTATCAGTGATAGTACGACGTTCAAACAAAGCAGAAAACCTACAGAGAGTTTCACGCCCTTAAGCAATCGTCTTTAACATATATGGCGTGAATTTCTTCATGTGCATGACATTCAACTACCCCTATCACCCAAGTCAAATGTCATGGATCCTGAGCCCATTAGGTGGTGTAAGTTTCACAAAGTTATGAGGCACCACATTGAAGACTACTATCAACTAAAGAAGCAAATATTTTGAAACCTAAAAGTCTATATTTATGATATGATTATAAGACATTAGAATACACGAACCACACTGCAGACCTGGAAGACATCCCAAAATCAGTTAAGAGTTATAGCATGTGCCTAAATCCTGCTAAGTGCTTCTTCAGCATACAAGCGCGTAAGTTTCTAGGTTTTATTTTAACTAAGAAAGGTATATATGCAAACCCAGATAAGTTCCAGAACATCATCAACATTAGAATCCCTTCTAACATTAAAGTGGTTTACCAAATAATAGGGTGTTTAGCTGCACTGTCTCATTTCCTTTATTATGCAGGTGACAAAGTTATCCATTTCTTACCACTTTGATGAAAAGGGAGAAGTTCAAGTAGACAAGTGAGTGCAAAGAGGTTTTCTAAAAGTAATCCCTCTTGGTGTTGCCACCAATTTTGAAACTCCCAATAGTAGGTTCACCCATCTACCTTTATGTGTTTGTTACTGGCAAGATGATGATTTATATGCTTGTCCAAGAGAGACAGAGTTTTTACTAGCAAGATGATGATTTATATGCTTGTCCAAGAGAGACAGAGTTTAGTGACCTGTCTATTTTGTGAGTAGGGTACCCAATGATGTTAACGCCAAGTATTAGAAGATTAAGAGGCTTTCCATGGTAGTCATGATAAATGCAAGAAAAACCAGGCCCTACTTTCAAAGGCATCAGATAATGGTAAAAATCAACTACCTTATTCGATAAGTCTTGAAGAAGTCATATCTAGAAAGAAAGATGGTATCTTAGGTAGTTGAATTATTATAGTACGATATCCACTATATACTGTAGAAGCAAGCTTCAAGGCCTTTGTGTTTTTATGAAGACAACTCATACAAGCTTGGTACGCAAGATACTTATGATATATACCTGTAGGGGTATATATATTGAAGATACCTATACTATACACCCGTAGGGGTATATATTGAAGATGAAACCAGAAGCACATTTCTTCTGAATTCTTCACAAAATGCAAGAGACGCAAGCAATTCAAAGAACATCAAGATCAAGGAAAGTACCATTGCGTGTGACTTATGGATCAAAGCTCCGTCTACAAGCTACAAGTGATGATGATGATTCAAGGAACGGTATAACATTTTTACTTTAGAAAATTTATACAAGTGTTCTTAAAAATCACTTTTCACTGCACAATTATCCCAACACTTTCAAAACTTTTTTAAAATACTTATTCTATTTGAAATTAATTATTTTTACAAAAACCTTCAGTGTTAACCGATTAACCTGTGGGGTTAACCGATTAACATACTTCAAAATTATGTATTTTGGGACTTCATAACAGTGTTAACTGATTAACCTGTGGGGTTAATCGATTAACACATGAAAATTTCAAATATTTTTAAACGTTGGAAAGGTGTTAACCGATTAACCTATTTGGTTAACTGATTAACACTGTAACAACAACCAAAAATAGCAGCTTTTCATGGAGTATTATATTGTTCTATATTTTCTTACTGGCTATTTTTACTATCCCAAAATCACACCTTTTTGGAAAGGTTTCTTACTCATATAAATTGATTTCTATTTCAAAATAAAAAAAAACCTTCAAGAAACAAATTTATCAAATTACTCTTTGTCTTCAACCTTTTGAATTTTTATTAAGTGTTCAAATCATATTTTGAAAGAAGCCATTAAAATAACTTTCACACTCTCACAACCTTCTTTCACAAAGAACACTTGTATATTTTATCTGAGTATAATTTGTTTCAAGAAGAAGATCAACCTTGAAGATTAATAAACAACTTTCCATCAAATATTTTCTCAAGAACATTTTTGTATTACCATGTTATCCAAGACTGTTGGAAATAAGTGAAGTGTCTTGAAGATGATTGTTCTTCAACACTTTGATTACCTATAGGTTTAGATAGTAAGCATCACAGTTGTGTGATTAGGTTTTGCAATTATTCTGAACTATAGTGAAATTCTCTTTCGAGCCGAAAGGGGAGTGGGGTACCTTCGGAGTGTGAAGGGAACCACTATAAATCTTTCTGTGTCTCTTTTTCTTTCCTGCATTTACTTTCTGTCACTAACTAATAATCGAAAAAAGAACCAAGGAACCATACAAGATTGCAACAAATTTTTTAAAAGATTCTAATTCACCCCCCTCTTAGGCGCAATTACTACTTACATATACCCAGCGGAAGTATAAAGTCATAGGCACTAGCATATTTTCATGTAGAGTTAAGCTCTCTAGTAGGTGATGAGACCCTCACACATGGATATTATATGTATATGGAACGTCAAACTTAAAAATAAGTGGCACTATGATAGTGTTAGAAGGACCAGATGACATGTTGGTCGAGCAACCCTTCAAGTTTGAATTTAAGGCCAGAAACTATTAAGTCGAGTATAAAGCCCTTATCACCTCCATGGTACTCACTCTTGAGGCGGGAGCTTCAAATCTAAAGGCCAAGAGTGACTCCCAATTGATATTATATTTCATGAAAGAGCACCAATTTATCAAATATCTAAAAGGTACACTATTTATCTGAACGTTTCAAAGCTTTGGAAACAACGTGTGTACCCAGGGAAAAAATTGTAGGGTGGACCTTCTCTCTAAGCTCGCATTAAAAAAAACTACATTGTATATCAAGAGACTCTCATTGAACATAGTATCAAGGCAGATGAAACTGACGCTCTTGAAGTCGCTCAGACCTCCAACTGGAAGATACCTGTAATACTCTATCTACAGTTAGACAAACTACCATTGGATGATTTAGAAGCAAAGAAGATTTGAAAACGTGCATAAAAATATACAACAATGTTAGATAAGCCTTACAAAATGGGAATGGCTTCCCCCATGTTAAGATGTTTAGGAGAATAAGAAATCGACCTAGTCCTCATATAGGCACATTAGGAGGCTTGCAGCCATCACATTGGTGGGCGAGCTTTGTCCCACAATTTGTTAATGGTTGGCTATTAGTGGCCCACTCTAATGAACCATAGTCCAACATTCGTCAAGAAATGCGAATAATTCCAAAAGCTCACTAATCTACATCATGCACCAGCAGAAGTCCTCCATTTTGTCACATCACCTTGGCTATTCTACCAATGGGGCGTGGATAATTAGGGTCCTTCTCCACTAGTGCATGACCGACTAAATTTTTCATCAACGGAGTAGACTATTTCACAAAGTGGATAAAAGTTAAAGTCGTCTCCAAGATCATCGTAGAAAGAATATGTCACTTCTATTGGCAGCGACTCATGTGCAGGTTCGGTTTTCTAGCAGTTATTATTTTAGAGAATGGTACACAATTTGCCAACTCTACTATGGTAGATTTGTGTCACGACTGTGAAGTACAAACAAAGTTTTTCCTGTTGTCCATCCATAGGAAAATAGGAAAAGTGAGCCCGTTAACAAAGTAAATTATTAGGGATAAATAAAAGGTTGGATGAAGGCAAATGACTCTTGGTTGAACAACTTCATGTAGTATTATGGTCATATCATACAACCCCGTTCAATAACTAAAAGACTTCACTCACAATGGATTACGACATTGACGCCATGATGCATGTTGAAATAAAAACACCCACATGGCAACTTTCTCAATTCAATAAAGAAGAGAACGAGGAAAGCTTAGGTGTGTAGCTGACCTAATTGACGAGACCTGATATGTCGCTCATATCAGTGAGTTCACCGCCAAGCAATGGGAGGCCAAAAGATACAACTCAGAAGTGGCCTCGGGAGAACTCCTAGAAGTTGACCTCGTATTTGAACAAGTTGTCGTACCCCGCCCAGTAGGGGAAGATATAACTCAATTGAGAGGGTCCATACTACATATGTCAAAAGCTACCTCATGGAGCCTACAAGCTTGAAGAGATGAAAGAACTACTCATCACATGGACATGGAACTCAATTAACCTAAGACATTATTACAATTAGTTTTTTTTAAGGCGAAAGGCATTTGGCCGGCCAATGTACGAATCTCTTTGAAAATTGATTGTTATCATATTCACCTCAGGTTAATCCATTCCTCAGTCAATTTAAATGTTGGGGTTCCATTGGAAGATCCTTGCCGCCCTCAAGAGGAAATCTAAATGTTGGACTTCTATTGGAAGCTCATTGCCACCCTCAAAAGGAAATATAATTGTTGGACTTCCATTGAAAGATCCTTGTCACCCTCAATGGCAACCTGAATGCTGAACTTTATTTGTAAGATCCTTGATCCCTTAGGAGAAATAAATACTCGACTTCCATGGGAAGATCCATACGAAACAAGCAGCAATACCTCAACTTAAAGTCTCGCATGTGGGACTTAACTTAATGTCTCTCTTGAGGGACTCAACTTAAAGTAACGCTTAAGGGGCTCAACTTAAAGTGTCACCTAAGGAACTCAACTTGAAGTATCATGTGAGGGACTTGACTTAAATTCTATCTCAAAGGACTCAACTTAAAGTCTCTCCTGAGCGACTCAACTTAAAGTCTCACGCAATGGACTTAACTTAAAGTCTTTCCTAAGGGACTCAATTTAAAGTCTTGTCTAAGGGACTCAACTTAAAGTCACGCTTGAGAGACGCAACTTAATTTATCTCTTGAAAGGCTCAAGTTAAAGTCTCATGTGAGAGACTTAATTTAAAATCTCTCCTGAGGGACTTAAATTAAATTCTTGTTTGACGAAATCCACGTAGAACTTTACAAGAGGTAAGAGATTATATCACTTTGCCATTTATAATGCCTCGTACTTGAGGGACTATGTACTTGTATATTTGCAAGGAATACATAGGAGGCAATGAGCATGTGGATAACACCCATTGTTCAAAGTATGTCCTTTATCCTCCCTATGTTTATAATGTTCTCCCATTCATCATAATAAGTGTCTGTCATCTGAAATAACCGTTCTTTGATTGGGTTACTCGCCCATTTGGAAAAACATTGGGAGCAACATGACCACACTTAGCAACAACAGGAGAGGCAATCAAAGATGAAGAACACATTCTCCAGAAGAATAAGGGAATAACCACTCATTTCTCATACTCCTTAGAGATACGAGCATTGTTGTTTGAAAATTAAGATCCATACCCAAGAGACTCGTATAAATACATAAACTCTAAGGTTGAGGGGATTATTGAATTCACCCATAAAATACCACTATACAAAGCTTTTCATGATTTTTGTGTGAGTTTACTTTAATACCAGAACAACCCTAAAACTTTCAGATAATCTTACACTATTAAAAATTGTCCTCTATTATACTTTTAACAAGTACATATTTATTTTAGAACATCAAGTATTTGTTTTTGAAAGAGAACAACATAATTTTAAAGATGTAAAATTAGGTTTGATATTTTTAATTATTTTAACTTAGAATTAATTTTATCTTTGATTTATCATTCAACTCATCGTTCATAATTTATTCCATATAAGTCATTTTATCTTTGAGTAAGTGTATGTTTGGTTAGCTTTTTGGAAGAGGGAAAACCAATTCTAGGAGTATAAAATTGATTTGAAAGTAACTCTAAGTTGTTTGGTTATTCTAAAATATAATTAATTATGTTTCAAAAATTGATTCTACTTAAACTTAAAATTTGAAATTTTTGAGATTACATGTGATTTTTATATTAAAATTTACTTTTAAAGTCACTTGTACATAAATTTATTCAATTATAAATCATTTTATCTTCTATTGACTTTTAACTATATTCAACTTTACATAATCAATTCTTTCAAAATCAACTATTTTCACAGTAGAATCCAACCACATGCTAAAAAAAATTCATTGAACAATCATTAAACAAGCTAAAAACTAATCTATTATGGAATTTGGCTTAATCTAGCTAGGGCCACATTCAAAATCTTGTCTTTGACTTGTTTGTCATAGAAATAATTTAGATTTGTACTATTATACTATATCATGTTTTCAGTTGATTTGGTAGTGCGTGCCCTTATTTTAATTGCATGAAAATATATAATGATGATAAGATCTAAAATGAGTGCATCTGAATTTCTGCACAATCTTTTCTTGATGTGATTTTGTTTTTGACAGAGTTACCAAAATCATAATAAGTTCCAAAGCTAAGCTTGGACGTAATTTAGAAAATCAGGAAAACAGTACCATTACCAAATACCAACAAACATCCAGATTCAGTTCTTGTGTTCTGGCTGGATGCATCAAATTCCAAAGAGAACCTTTCTGTACCTTCAATCACTCTTTCCTTTTGACTGTTCAACTTTACAGGTTTACGGTGAAATGTTTAATTCAATGGGTTCAAAATGTTGTTCAGAAAAAATAATAATACAGACTTCTATGGATTATATAGAATAATACATATTGCTAAATATGTAGTCAATAATTGAACTATATATATATATATATATATATATATATATATATATATATATATATATATATATATATATATATATATATATATATATATATATATATATATATATATATATATATATATATATATATATATATATATATATATATATATATATATATATATATATATATATATATATATATATATATATATATATATATATATATATATATATATATATATATATATATATATATATATATATATATATATATATATATATATATATATATATATATATTATGATAAATAATTATATTTTAAAAATTAATTATGAGATTAAAAATAGAGTTGATGAGGTAACTCATATTTACTAATTATAGTAGATGAATGCGAGTTATTGAAATATGATACAATTTCTAATAACTATTTTTTTTTTTCATAATATAAAATATTGTAAATTGGTTGATATTTGAAAATCAATAATTTATGAAAAAAAATAATTGAATAGAAAACTTATATTTATAAATTTCAGCATTTGTATAGAATTATATATTTCATCAAAATATATCAAAATTAACTTAATATAAATTAAATAACATATAAAATGATTATAGATTAATGTTAAATATTATATATGTGCTCTAAATTACATGATTGATTTTGAAATATAATTATTGGATGTTTTGTTATTAAATAAATTTATCTTTTCGAGTGTAATTTGATATTTTTTATAAAAAAAATATTGATTAAAATGTTAACAAAATAATATTGAAATATAAGACCAAATTTAAAGAAACTAAAATATATAATTATTAAGTCAACTAAAAGTATTGAAATTATTCTTGTGTATGAAGTAACATATTAAAAAAAATGAACTGTGAGTATATAAATAAAATTAAGTACAAATAATTTGTGATTATTATCTGACACGTGCACTTTCGCACTGTTAGAAATATAATTGAATTTGTTTTTTCGTATAACAAATATTGAAGTTATGTGATAAGAAGGCAATCCTAATGGGCATGGGGCCTATTAATGTCTTTAGAATTTTTGTTTTGTTTGTGTGTGATGTGTTTTTAACAATATTATATTTGGTGGGTTATTGGTGAATCGTGCTTTAGACTACTCAGAGTCTCTCTAAGGTTTTCAGAAACCTATGGTTTCACTTTTGGTTTCCATTCTATATGTGCTCTAAGGTTAATGAAGGTTAATCATGTGATAACTTCCTTTTCTCTTCTAATTGGGCAAGATGCAAGCGTTTTCCCTCATGAACTTAGCATGTGTTATTTGTTGGTATAGAAGAATAAGATTAGCTTGTCATTCTAATAAATATAATGAAGGGTTAGGACATTTCCTAATGAGCAAAAATGATTTTTAAGAAGGTTTTACAAGAGATAAAGTTTGTAAAATTATTTTAAGTGTGTGTATTATTTTAGTATTGTTGTAAATGTGCCTTTAAAATCTTTGTTGATGAAGAGAAATAAAATATATTTTGGAGATTGCATTTACCGCGAAAATCAGAAGTTTTAGAAAGCTGAACGAAAAGATGGAAAAAAAAATCGGTCGGTGAATAGTATCGTTTGTACGGTGAATAGCGATATTCGTACGATGAATAGTGACGTCTATATGATGAATAGTGTTGTACATACGGTGAATAGTGTTTCGAGTTTTCGGGCTTTTTTGATTCAGTCCATGGATCCATGTGACTTTGAGCTTTGTTTGTTGGATATTTACTATTATAAATATGTATCTCTTATATGTTTGGTATGTGACAATCTTAGAGTTTACACCAACAAGGGAGAGCAAGAGTTTAAAGGTATATCATAGGGTTTTAGCTATGCACAATGGATTACATCTTGGGTTTGAGTGATTCATATATTAAGAGTTGGAGAGGTATGAAAACACTTGGGTAGAAAATATGGTTGTTCTTGGACACTCTGACTATTTTCATGTAACTCATCTGTAATCTCTTGTAAAAACTTTCTGATTATAGTGAATTAGAGAGTTGCTCTCTCCCCTAGAGTAGATCGTTTGATCGAACTGGATAAACAAACCTTCGGTTTTTTCTTGCCTTATTCTGTTATATTATTTGTGTGCGGATTATTATTGCTGAAGACCATTTATTTTGGTTGTTATTGTTCTTTATCTCACAAATTGATATTGAATTTTGTCGTATTTCACAACAAAATTTACAACAAGTATCTTGAGAGCTATTTACATTTAATTACACATTATTGATCATAAATTGATAAAAAATACACTAAGGCACATGATTAGACAATTTTTCAATGACTTTAATTTTTTTATGTTGATGTTAGCATTTGACTTTCTTTGCTTTAACAATGGAATCTTCTTAGATTTTCTTTTTGATAAATTTCAATTTTGTTTATGATGCTCATGATTATTTTGCTTTGCTATTTTGTTATTATCAAAATCACAATTAAACTCAGAGTTACTTTCAACAATTCTATTTTGTTCAGGATTTTATTATTTTGCTGCCATCAGCAAAATTCAAAACCACAATTTGATGATGCTCATATTTAACGATGTTTTCTTTTAGCAATTTCATTTTGTTCAAGAATATTATTACAAGGTGTTTGATGAATGGTACTATTTGTTAGAAATCATCGACAATCTATGAAGAATTTCTATCAATCTTAATGAAAAAAATTATTATCGATATACAATAACAATGAAAAGAAAGAAAAAATGTAGAAGAAATAAAATTATGTGTCGACAATCCCAAATTCGTATGTGTAAAAAAAAATTAATTTGGACCTCATGTGTCAACACATGTTTAGTATAGGTCGACACATAAAAATAATTTTCTAAATTTTTACAAATTGGTTCAATATGTGTCGGTTCATGTTTGTATAGGTCAGCACATAGAATTAATTTTCAAATATTTTCAAACTTGTTTCAGTAGGTGTTGACTCATGACCTTTTCAAGTCGGTGCATGCTTTCAAGAGGTTGACTCATAAGTCATTTGTGGACAATTTCACGTCATTTCTCATTCACTCTCATACATGCACTCAAATCTCCTAATCTCTACATTTCATATTGAGTCTTGTAATCAGTCAATTGACATTAACTCTTGTTAGATTCATTCACCATATATTATCCACATTCAAATTTCCAATAAATCATTAGCATTTTCATCAGTTTTCTTCATTTCATCTTCAAAAACCCTCATTCACCCAAATTCTCAAAAACTCCAAATTTGCTCTCATTTTTTATTTTTTTCACGTCTTTATGTGTTTTGAGGTTGTTTGTCTGATTTGAGTTTGTGGGTAATCATATATCTCTCAAACCCACTCGTTCACACATTTCATTAAACATTTGGTATGCGAACTTTGTTTGAACATTTCTCCATGACACCTAAGCTTTCAAAAACCAAGAGTGATTCTAAAGGTAAAGGTAAGGCAAACACGTCTTCTTCAGTTCTGGAAACTCCGTTTTCACTGGTTTCAACTAGGTGTGTTGAAGAATTTGAGCAAAAACATCAACACCGGCTTATGGCGAAGCAATACATTTTGAAGCCTATTGTGGTTGGTTCTTTAGATATTCTAGAAGTGGTTAGTCTTGTTGTGCATCAACAAACTGATTATTTTCTGAAGCTTGCACATGACTATAATGAAGACTCATTTGTGTATTCTACTCTAAATTACATGATAGGATAGGTTCATCTTTCAAGTTCACCATAGGTAACACTGTTTATGAATTCACTGAAGATCTTTAGAAGTATATATTTGGTATTAATATTGTTGATGATGACGATGATGATGAGCCTGATCCGTTGGTGACAGACACCAATCTTCATCAATATTTTGAGTGGAACACCCATTTGAATAAGTTGCTTAAGGCTCTACGTTTCGATGATTGTTATGGTACTATTACAACTGGTCAATTGAAGATGGTTTCTAGGATTTTACTATGGCTGGTTTCTCATGTCTTGCTCCCAAAGAATGACGGGTTCTCAAGAATATACTATGTTGAAATTCATCTGGTCTATATTCTTTTGAACAAGATTAAAATCAATTGGGCCAATTACTTTGTGTCTCGGGTGTTCTCCATCACAGACTACAACAAAGGAATGTCATTCTCCTATGTTTCCATGATTTTCAAGATTTTGAACTATTTCAACATAAGGATGGCGAATCTTAAGTATAAATCTTCGAGTTCAGCTCAAGAGTTCTCTCAATGCACCCTGAAAACATGGGTTACTTTTGGGATGTAAACCATCAGGTGTACTACTTCCGTATGGAAAGAATGGTAGGAAAATATATAATTTCGATAATCATGCAAATTTTGGTGATGATGATGTTGAGACACATATGGTTGATGATCAACTAATTGGCACTTATCATGATGTTCCTGAGGGTGATGATTTCATGTAATATGCTACTCATGAGGATACTCATGGTAATAGCTTTGGTGTTGGATTTGGTGATCAGTCTTCCATCATGAATATGCTAAAAAAAACATGCAGCTTAGGCAAGATGAGCATTTTGAGGAAGATTGTAGGAGGAGAGATGCCTTTGAGGCTGCTCAAGTGGAGGGATTTCATCTAATGCAGGAGAACATGACGGCACGAGATGCAAATTTTGAAGCCTTTGCTTCTTATGTAACCTAAAGTCTTGTGTCTATGCGCAATGAGATGAATGTAAATCATGCAACTACAATTTCTAGGATTAGTCATATGATCTTTGCTCAAAATGAGAATCATTATCATTATGCTCAATTTTACCGAGAAATGTGTGATTTCTTGGATCATCATTTTGGTAATGATGGAAAATGTTGGCATCAAAGAGTGAGGCTAATGCTTAGGCACCATGGAGGACGATGAAGTGTTGTGTTGTTATGTCTTTGAGTAACATGTCTTGTGGAGCATTACTTTCATTGAGTTCATACTTTGAGTCATCATGAATTACTTTTTGTTGGTTTGTTTGGCTTTGAGTTATGTTTTGACAATGTTACTATTTGCTTAAGTATGAGGCAATGGTTATACTATGTTTATTGCCTTTGATGAAAATTGTGTAATGTTACTATATTGCCATTATATTTAAGTTGTGTTAATTTCTATTGTGTATCTTCATGTATGTAGCGTGTATTTAAGTGCATGTTCTTATATTCCTAAAACTCCTCAATATGGTATATTGTATATTTGTTATATTATATCTATATGATACTACTAATAGCTTACTTTGTCTCTTTTTGATATTGTCAAAGGAGGAGAAGTATATGCAGCTATTAATCTATGATACATACATTCAGGGGGAGCCTTCATGAAGACACGAAATGCATCGTCTTAAGTTTTGTCATCATCAAAAAGGGGGAGAATGTGAGTGCAACTTTGTGTTAGATGCATTTTGAATGATGTCAACACTAGGATACTTTAGCATTTATGTACATTGGACGATATCCTCTGAGTCTAGTTGTGCATCTTAGCATTAGGAAGCATAATAACATGTTGGAAAAGGTTTAGAAAAGATTCATACATTAAAGAAAAGGTTCATGCATCAAAAACTGAATTCTCATGTGAAAAAAAACTATGTGTCGACACATACAATCTATAGGCCAACGCATAGAAGGAAACTTCTTCTGCAGGTCGACACATACGAACTTTAGGTCAACACATGTACTGTATTTTTAAAGTCTGTAGGCTCTATTTGATGTGCCGCCTCTACAGGTTGACACATTGACCTTTAAGGGTCGGCTCATGCATTAAACAAATCAAGCTATGACTTATATAAGTCGACACATGCATCAAAAATATTGAAAATTTGCATTGTTTTCTATTCCTTTCGCATTTCTTTTGCTTCATACTTGCTCACATAAATATACTTGTTATATGCATAATTTCTTTTCAATGATTTTGAGAAAATCATAAACGAAACCTGAAACATACAAAGAGTCTTCTTCATCTTCAACCTTGATTTTATTCATATACATAAACAATCAAGTTGATAACGTCCAATTTAGCTTGTGGTATTATAAACTGGGTTGAGATCTTTGGGGGGTTTCAAATAAGAAAACCAAGGTGGTGTTTTCCTTTAAGTTTAATTGGGATTTTGAAGTTTTTGGACAAGATTATGCATATTTGAATTCGATCGAGTGAAGTGTTTGAAGAACATGGGTTTCTTGCAAAGGAGTAGCGTGAGACGACTAATCAAATTGGTAAATTTGGGTTACAACAACTTGCAATTTGTATTCGATCGAGTGAAGGCTTTGAAGAACGGCGGTTCTTGCAAAGGAGAAGTGTGAGACGGTGAATGAAATTGTTATTGTTGGGTGACTTTATCAAGCTCAGATCAATGGAAGAGAAAGTGTTAGGATCAACATCAAAAATAGGGTTTGTAAGGTTGCATTGCTATATTTCTCTTGTAAACTATATTTACAAAGTAAGGTTAATTTCACTACCTTAATTCGAGTTCAAATTGAGGGCAGACGTACCCAGAGCGAGGCCAATTGGGGAACTTCCTAAATAAATCCTTGTGTACTCTCCCTCCCTCCCCCCCTCTCTCTCTCTCTCTCTCTCTCTCTCTCTCTCTCTCTCTCTCTCTCTCTCTCTCTCTCTCTCTCTCTCTCTCTCTCTCTCTCTCTCTCTCTCTCTCTCTCTCTCTATTTTACATTTCATTTGCAAATTATTGAGTTCATAGATTGCGCAATTAATAAGTTTGGTTAAATCTTTTGAAAAAATATTTGAAAAACATTTTGCTGAGTTGGTCATAATCCTTTAGATTGTGGTTGGATTTTAAGATCAACAACACTATACAAATTTTGAAATAAAATCGATTTTGCACAAGATGTTCGATAATTTGTTTCAATAGTATTTTGATGGGTTTTATAATTGAAAGTAGCATTACTTGTTGAGTAGCTTTCAAGTGATTATGATTAAAACATATTGCTTGAGTTGCTTATTGATCTAACCTATCGATCAGAATGTGTAGCCAGCAACACGTCTGCAGTAGTAATGGTCGACGAGAAATGGGGTGTACATGCAGACACTCTGAGGCTTAAGTTAGATTGAATGAAGAGGCAGCAATTAAGAGTTAAAGGATAGAATACCTGACCCTCATGTATAGGAGGGTTTTTATAGTGAGCCCCCAATGTTGGGCCAATGGTATCCGTGATGGGCTGAGTGTCCAAGCCCACAACAGATGACTTCCAGGATTCCTAAGTGGATGTAGGGATGAGCAGCTTGTGCTCATCGTCTTGGGTCAACCGCTCCGCTTTCCCCACTTGCAAAGGCTAGAAACATTCCACGAGGCGTGCGAGTCGATTGGTGACATGTCCTCATGTGAGGAGCATGTGGGGAATGCGCTTCCTACAGGCCCTAACTAGTTGGGCCAACATTCTTGGCCATCCTCGATGTAAGACTTGGTTGGGTTGGGGTCAATGACTTAGATCCAGTTCGTGTGTCAAGGAGGAACAATGGACTCTATATGAGGAAAGCCTTTACCTGAGCTCGCTATTACGAGCCCGCACTGCCATGGACACTGTTCGAGAATTCACCTCCACAGGCACAATGCTTTGTTCTTAACTTGTTGAGTTTCGCTTTCGAGGAGGAAGCGTCGTACAGGGTCTACGGTCATGGACTTAACCTACGTTCCGTTGAGTGTAAGATCTCTGCTCGCGAGATGTCAAGCTGCTCGTAAATTTGTTTAAAATTTTTGTCGAGGCTATGCTCACGAGTGAATGTGAAGGTTCGTTTCCTGTGTCCGACAAGGGGTTCCTGACATCTTGGAATTCAGAAGGTTGATGAGACTCAAAGGGACAAATGCATCGGTTCCTCAAGCCATATGATAAGACACGAGAAGATGAATCATTTCGCCTCATCGTACCACGTGTCAGAGTCATTAAATGCCTATGATGGCCTATGAGTAAGGGTACTCAAGAGCCAGGTGACGACACGCTTACCCATGCCATGGAGATGGATTATAAATAGGCAGAAGTGGGGGGGGGGGTCATTTTCTCATTTTTCTTTCACTCTTCCCTTAACTTTCCTTCTAGCTTCAGATTGTTTCTCCATCGTCGCAGCTACTGTCATAAATTTTCTTCAAGTCCACTTCAATTACTCTTCAAATCAAGTAAGCATTCTTCATTTAATCTTCAGTTTGTATGCTAGTTTTATAACATAGATCAGTTCTAGAATGTAGGTTGCTTTGGGATGTATGTTGGGTTCCGACAGGTTTGGCGTTTGAGGGTGGTTTGGCAATTTCCAAACAACAGCGGTAGGAGATTATTATGCTAGAAAAGCTTGGTTTTGAGTAGAAAACCACTTCTGCGCCACTGTTCAGGCGGTGAATAGGACTTGCGCCGGTGGAACTTATGAACTTTTCGATGAAGCGTTGTGTCGATGAGGGTCTTCCTCGAGAAGCTCATGTGTTTCTGATGAAACTTCATGTCGAGGAGGATCTTCCTCGTGACACTTATGAACTTTATGATGAATGTCTGTTTATATTCTGATGAATCCTTGTGTCTAGAAGGATCTTCCTCGTGACGCTCATGAATTTTATGACAAATGTCGTTTATTTTCTTATGAATCCTTGCGTCGAGGAGGATTTACCTCGTGATTTTTGATGGGTCGACTGAGACCTTTATCGAGAAGAGAATCCTCGTGAATTCCTCGCTCGCCGTTGAGTAAGGGCCTTGGTCGAGGGCAGCGTTATCATGTCTTTCTTCACCCTTTCACTTGACTTGCATTGGAAGGGTGAATTTGATTTGATTGTCAAAATCACTATTGTCCTCTGCATTTTAGGTTTCTATGGCTCACAGAGCTGAGGGACTCCGCCTAGTCGACACCATCATCAATCTTAAATTGGCTTGGGTTGGGTCAGAACCCTGAGGGGTAACCTCGCGTTTCGCAGATTTTCCGGAGAGCGTGTTCACAATTGTCGAGGAAGGCGGGGGTGTTGAGGGATATCCAGAGCATTGAGAGGTCTATCAGCCTGGCCGGGACGACCAAATCTGCTCACGTTTCCCGGGCAATCGCTTTTCTATGTACGAGTAAGCCTTTAAAGAGTCGGGGCTCCAGTTGCCATTCAAATGGTAATTTTTATCAACTAGAGCTTACCCCCTCACAACTACAGCCGAACTCGGTCGCCTTTATCCGGGCCTTCGAGATCATGTGTCAGTATCTCGAGATTGGTGCCACCATTCCTTTGTTCTTTCGCTGTTTCCACCTTCAACGATAAACCTTGCATGGGAAACATAGTTGTGTGTCCCTCAAGTAGCCGAAGAAACTGTTCAAGGCGTTCACGGACTCCGTATGTACCTTTAAGGACATGTATAATATGGTCAAGCCTGTGTCTTGACGAGGATGGGAATAAGGTAACGAAGAGGATCTCGAGGTTCGCTCTTTAATGGACTAACACCCACTTCGATGAGAGCACAAACTATTACATTATGAAGCCTAACGAGTTGGACCCCGAGGACCAGTGTGGCTTTGATAAATTAGTGAAGTTTGTCGACAACTTTACTCTCACTCAGTGGCAGACCAAAAACGGGGAGGTTGTCCTTGACGAGCGACACGAAGTCATATACGAGGCCCGGTTCATTAATACTAAGGAGCTCCTCGAGTGTAGTACCGGCGAGGAAGCTAAACTACTTTTTGGTAGTTATTTTTCCTTTAATTTTTTGTGTTTATTATTTCTTGGCATATTGACTTGTGTTCGTCATTTGTCGCAAGTAACATGTCAAACCTTCAGGAACGTGTGCTCAAGATGGCGATGGCCAAAGGGAATGCTACGAAAGGCGGAAATAGGGGTTCCAAGAACAGGCTCGTTAACCTCCAGAACCAGTCGAAGGTTGACTCTGGCCTCGACTTTTCTTCTTCTGCGGGTGGAGACCAGTCTTCTCCTCAGTAGGATAAGGACACCCCGGCCAAAAAAAGGCAGTGAGCAGATGATGTCGAGGCGGTAGATCTGACGGGGCGACGAGCTTTTCGATATCGGTTTGGTTTAGACGAATCGATCCAAGTCACTTCCGCTAGCCACTATTTTTAAAATAGTTTTTGTTAAGCAAAAAATTTTATGTGGGACCTATTCACCCCCTCTAGATAAGTCGTTTTTGTCTAACATTCCTAGCCAAATGGTGATAGAGACTTTTGTCAGAAGCTTAGGATATGTGGGTTGATATTATCTCTTCTAAGTATAGGGCCTCTAAGATCTACTTCCTTTGTGGAGGTAAGTATTTGGGGCTTCGTTCCGTTTCTTCCTGGTGGAAAGGAGTGTCCCTCTTAGGATCTAAAAAGGAAGACCCTCTTAATTGGTTTGAGGAATGGTTTGTTAAGAAGGTGGGAGAGGACTGCAAACATCCTTTTGGGAAGACCCTTGGTTAGGAAGTATTCTTCTTAAAATTAGATTTCAGAGACCTCTTACCATTTTCAAAATTCAATTTATAACAGAGAGTGAGATAGGGAGGTGGGAAGAGGGGGGTAGTATGGGACATTAAGTGGAGAAGATATTTCTTCATTTGTGAGGAATCTTTGGTTTTTACTTTTTTTTCTTGGCTCTCCCCTAGTTCTAGTTTAGTGAGGTGAGTGATAGGTGGGTTTGAAGGAATTTTAATTATAGTATCTTTTATGTGGTGTCAGCGCACCAAGCCCTTGGAGCTTGATGTTAGTTTTATAGTCATTCATATGTGAACTCTCTCTTTCTCTTTCTAGCGTCAAAACTCTATTATAAGTCTTAACGAATAGCGGATCAAGAGGTTTGACCTTTTTCAGAGGTGTTCAATGAATTCTAGTGTTGTTGTAATTCTTCTGATCTGTTGATGGTGGATCTCACGATCTGAGCTCTAATTGAATTTCTGTTGGGTGGAGTTTCTTTGTGCAGGTACAACTCTTAATTTTTAATTCTTATTTATGGCAGATTGGGATTTCGTTCATTTTTATTTTTGAGTGTTTATTATTTTTAATACTATTGTCTAGTTTTTTTCCTTATTTTTTTTTATAGTTTTTTCGATACTTCTTGTGCTAGTTTGACTTTATTATTGTAATTGCGGTTGAATTTTCCATCATTTTCTTATTATATATTAAATTTTGCATTATATATATAAACTAAGTCACCCTTAACTAAATTATAACAAAAAGATTCATTACACACTATTTAACCTAATGTGACACAACTTTTTCTAATGTAAGTCTCAATGATCATTGAACTCATCTCTTAAACTAGGTTACTCTTTATCTTACTTTGACGTAAGATTGTCTATGTAGGTACACCTCTGCCCACATGAAGAAGGAGAGTGGAGATTGTAGCATCAGGATTCCGATACTCTATAAATGTATTTAAGTTTTATTTTATTATAAATTTTACATATATTGCTGTATATATAATCTCTATTCCTGAAATATATACTGATATATTTTTGTCTTAGGTAATAAATAAAAAAGAAAAAAGAATACAGATTCAATTAGTGCAAGTGACGAATGTAAGGATTGTGTATATAGCTCAGGATAGTATATATGCAGGTTAGAGGGTGTAGAATTAGTACTGAAGATTGTAAGGCGTGAGAAAAGAGGAAAGTGTAACTGATCATGAAATGGGCCATGGTCATACCTGAGACAGTACATGAGCTCATATAAACTTTGTGGAGGGTAACAATAAGTATAATATTTTCAAACATGGTTGTGTTTCTGTTTTGTACATGATCAAGATGATGAGCAGATTCCCTGCATATGAAGACGTGTTCAATTGGGATGTGAAGACAAAACATATTTGCACAATGGGACTCATGAAAGGTTAGTGGGGAAATGGCCAAAAAAATAAAGTAGTGTGGTGTGGGGAAGAGAGTCCTTTATGTAAAATAGGTAAATAAAATTACTAATTTTATAAAATTCACCTAACAAAAATTGCATGTAACTAGTTTTCTTTCTATTATTTGTTGATTAAATATACACATATATACTAGACCAAGAAAACATACACATATATTTTACTCCTCCAAATAATACAGAGTTTTCAAAGTAATATTTATGTATGATACACATTAACTAGTTAATGACTATTCAAAATTATTGTGAATTGTGTTTGTATGTAGTAAATACGCTACAACACATTTTTAAATTAGTTAACATTAAAACAGGCTATTAGATTCTAAACGGGTTGGATTTAGTAGACCTCGAATTTTTTAGAGCTGGACTTAAAAAATCATGATATTTTATGAGTTTAGCCTTAAATGGATTGATATTGGAAATGTAAAAAATTTAAGTTTTTGAAAGAGGAAAAAAGAAAAATTGTTTTGTGTAATTGATAGTGACGAATTTTTTTTTTTTATTGATTGCACGCAGTGTTTTACACACTATGTATTTTTTTTTTTAAGTTACAAAGTTATGTATCAATTACTTTCGGGAGTTACAAATATAAAGTATTTATATAAATAGCTAATTAATTAACTAATTTGTGCCGCCAAGTCTAGTTGAATTACCTAGAATTCAGCATGTGATTTTCAATCATTAACACAACTTCGACTACACTTCTAAGAACAATTTCGACCCCTGAAAAACTGCTGGTCAAAAACACAATTCAAGTGTTAGTTAAAATATTTTAACTGTTAGTTGAAAACTCAGCTTAAATAGAAAGCTTTGAAATAGAAACAACACACCCTATAATTCATACATTTTAAACTCTTCATTCCAACGAGCTTCTTCAATTTGTCGAACTTTGTATTCTTCAGAGGCTTTGTAAGCAAGTCTGCTAATTGCACTTCTGACTTGCAATACTCAAGCTTAATCTTCTCTTTGTTTACTTGAGCTCTCAGAAAGCGATACCTCCTTTCGATGTGCTTGCTCTTTCCATGGAACATGGGATGGTTGACTAAGTCGATAACGGACTTGTTATCTACAGACACCTTCATCTTCTTTGACTCAATCACTTTCAGTTCTTCCAGCAACATTTTCGATCTATAAGGCTTAACAAGCTGCATAGGATGTTTCCACATACTCAACTTCATACGATGATAAAGCCATTATCCTTGCTTCCTCAAGCTCTAAGTGATTGGTGCCCCACCAATCATGAAGATGTAGCCTACAATACCTTTCCTTTCGTCTTAATTTCCATTAAAATCAAAATATGCACAGCCATGCACTTCAGCTCTATCGAAGTCGATCTTCTGCCTTGACATCAACACACCATGATCAATTGTTCTCTTTATGTATCATAGCACCCTTTTATTACTTTGAGATGAGATTCACGTGGTTTCTCCATTGACCAGCTCAGCAACCCAACACTTTGGAAAATATCAAGTATGGTATTGCACAGATATCTTAGATATCTGATGATTTGCTTGTACAATGTTGCATTTATAAGTCCATCATTTGTATCATTTATAAGCTTTGCTCTTGTCTATAAATGAGTGATTGCTTCAGTATAATTACTCATCTTGAACATTTTCAAGATGTCTTGAGCATACTTCTGTTGGTGTAGGAACACTCCTCTACTTGTAGTTTTGAACTTCATTCCTAGGAAGTATGACAAGTTTCCTAGGTCATACATTTCAAACTCCTACATCAACTCAGCTTTGCACTCTCTAGTCCTCTCTTCATAAGATCATGTGATTAGTAAATCATCTACGTATAGACATAGAATAATTTGTCTACTTCTTCTAGCATCATAGACATAACTCCATGTTCTGAAATATATTTCATGAACCCTACTTCGATCATGAAGTTATCTATTCTCTTAGTCCAAGCTTTTGGGGCTTGTTTCAAGCCATATACAAAGCCTTTCTTAATCGGTACAGCTTCAACTCCTGCCTTTTGATTTTGAATCTAGGTGGTTGAGTGACATATACCTCTTCTTCCAATGGCCCATTTAAGAATGTTTACTTTACATCTAGCTAATGTATCTTATATCCATGATACACTGCATTCAACATAACAATCTTGATTGTTTTCAACCTTGCTACATGTGTATAGACTTCATTGAAGTCGATACCAGATTCCTGTTGAAAACCTCTTGCCTAACCTTGCCTTATACTTGGAAATATCACCATCTGGCCTCAATTTCAACTTATAAACCCACTTTACATCAATTGGCTTCTTACTAGACCTGTCCATGAGCTCTCATGTCTTATTATTTTCAATTGATCTAATATCTTCTTACATAGCCTCTAACCAGTTCGAGTCCATCAATGCATGTTTGAAGTCGAATGGTTCTAACTCGGCCATCACTGCTTCTTCTATGATATCACTTTCTACATTAGCTTCCTGATCTAGAAATCTTTCACAATCAGTGAGCCTCACTGATTCAGTTCTTGCTCTAGTGGATCTTTTGACATGTTGCTTATGTGTTCCTTTCTCTTGAGTCGGTAACTCTTCATTTGGTTCTTCCTCTTCGAGCACAATTATAATTGCGTCATGTTTAGCTTGAGATAACTGCTTAGTCCAATCCCAACTTTTTCCTTCAGCTACTTGAACATCTCGATTGATCACTAGCTTACCATCGTCTGGTTAATACAATTTTTAAGTACCAGTCGAATGATAGCCTATAAGAACCATTACTTGACTTCTATCAATCAGTTTTCTTGTCAACTATTCAAGTACATGTTTGAAGCACATTGATCCAAAGAACTTTAAATGACCAACACTTGGCTTTGATCCTTTCCAAGCCTCATAAGGTATATTCTCGATTATCTTCTTGGTTGGACATCTGTTTAGAATGTATACTATTGTCGAACCTTCTTCACCCCAAAATCTCTTTGGCATCTCTTAAGCTTTCAACATGCTCCTGATCATGTTCAATATAATTTTGTTTCTCCTATCATATATACCATTATGCAGAGGTGTATATGGCACAATGACTTCATGGTTTATACCTTCATTATTGTGATATTCTGCAAATTATCTAGAAGTGTATTCATCTCCACCATCAGTTATCAGTCTCTTTGACTTGGATCCACTTTGTTTCTCATCATGCAATTTTAAACTTCTTCAACTGTATGAATGTTTCACTCTTGTTTACAATGAGGTAAATCAACATATATTTGGTGAATTCATCTATGAATGTCAGGAAATAATAATTACCATCATTTGAACTTACTTCAAATAGTCCACATACATCAGAGTGTACAAGCTCTATATTTTACTTCAACTTCATAGGCAAGGAATGCTTAAATGACTTCCTTGCTTGCTTGGCTCTGCATCACTCTTCACATACATGTCTTGGCTTCTTTATCTAAGGTAGACCGTACACTCTAAAGTTCAAGTATCCATACCTTTGGTTCCATAACCAGTTCTTTTCTTTTGTTGCAATCCAAGTAAAACATTGAGAATCAACTCCATTAATATCAATCTTGAAGGTTTTGTTGTCTTCTAATGGCACTCTCAGGATCGACCTTCCTTCACCATTATACACCGTCAAATGATTTGCTTCCACCTTTAAGTTTATACCCTTTGGAAAGTAATTGACATATGCTTGTCAAATTACTTGTCATTTAAGGCACATACAACACATTAATAATGGTAGACTTTTGACTATCTTTCTTTAATACAGTTATGTTACCTTTCCCTTCTGATGTAACATATCTTCCACCTACAAATATGATCACTTTGTTAATTGATTCATCTAACTTGACGAACCAACTTTTATTCCTAGTCATGTGGTTGTTGCATCTTGAATCTAGATACCACATATTGGTTTATTCACAATTCAATTGAGTATTAGCCATGAGTAGCATATCATCTGAGTCATTACCTCTAGTATGTGCGCATTGCACCTCTTCATTATCTTTTGCTCTTGATTCCTTGTTCTTTTGACAATCTCAAGCATAATGACCAAATCCTTGATATTTGTAACATTGTACCTCCTTCATGTCAACTTTCTTCCCTGAATACTTGTTGCTCATGCATTTCTTGGTTAAACAGAGTGAAATTTTGGCACGCAAATACCAGATGTCGAGACAGATGTCACAACACTGGGATCAAAATATCTTGAACACACATATAAAAATGTTAAGATTTAAATGACAGAAAAGTAAAAATAACATCAGCAATTGTTAACCCAGTTCGGCGCAACTCACCTATATCTAGGGGCTACCAAGCCAAGAAGGAAATCCACTATGGTAGTATTAGTTCAAAGCTAAACTCCCTCGTTTATAACTTCTCGCCTAATCCCTACCTTATGTAAATTCTACCTAGACACTCTCTAGATATGAGATCCCTCTCTCACTTCCTAATCAAGTACAATCCCAGTGACAATTCAACAACAACAACCAATTATTGAAGTAACACACTTCCAAGACAATACTTGATTTTACTTAAAAGTTTCAGCCAAGAACAATACACTCTTGCTTAAAAGCTTTAGAATGGACAGTGAACAATTAAAAATCATTCAACCTCAATGCATCAGAAGATACATGAGTGATATACAAACAAAAACACACTAAACCGTAAAGACTAACCAAAACACGGCTAATCCTTATTTCCTATATTCTTCACGTTGTGTTCTCTACTTTAATAGGGTTTGGTATTCACTTTAAATAGCCTTCAGACATAAATAACTTGGGCTTCTTGAAGCGCACAAATAGCAACAATCAGTTTTATCTCACTGCAAATCATCATGCACAATAATAGGAACAAAATACAAACTTTCCTAAAAAGGCTCAAGGAACATTTTTATGAAAACTAACGAAATTTGTCATAACAGAAATTCCCACAATATGCTCCCATGAATAACACATATAAGTGAATCAGAACACACTCAAAAATCATACTAAAAATACCAAAATAGTCATGTCCTAACTTTCTGGTATAACATGTCCTAGAACATGTCCCAACATCATGCAGAACATGATGTCTGACTGTCATGGCAGAACATCTGGTTTAACATCTTGCTAACAACATGTTGTTTTACCAAAATGTAGCCAATACAAAAATCACAGAACTTACACACAGTGATTCTTTGAAATCTTGCTAGATTTCTCATCATTAGCAAGATTCTTCATCTATTTCTCCTTTTCTTTCTCAGACATCTTAATGAATCTTACCTGCAGTGCATGTTCAGCCACCTTCTTCCTCTCTGAGTTCCTCTGCTTCAGTCTTGTCTCATGAGATTCTAATGAAGCTTGAAGCTCATTGAGCTTCATCTAAGTTGGGTTCTTGGACTCTTCAATAGATACTACAATGTAATCAAAGTTTATAGTCAGAGATTTCAACACTGTTTAAATCTTCTGCAAATCAGTGATTGATTCACCACAAGCATGCATCTGTTTTGTTAGCAGCACCAATCGTGACAAGAAAAATGAAACTGACTTATCTTCTTTCATTTGAGTCATTTCAAAGTGCTTTCTCAAGGTCTTCAACTTCACTCTCTTGAGTTTCTCATCACCACCATACAACATCTTCAGTTTGTCCCAGGCTTATTTAGTCGTTTCTTCTTCTATTGTCCTCTCAAAGATATTCAGATCCACTCATTTGTAAATCAAGAATATGGATTTTTTTGTCTTTCTTCATATGTTCCTTGTGCGCAGCCTTCTGAACATCACTTGCATTCGTCTCCAACGATGATACTCCTTCATTCACGATTTCACTCACATCTTGAAATCTGAATATGACATTCATCTGCGTAGTCCACCTCTCATATTTTCTCCTTTAAAAATTGGTAGATTTGCTGAAAATTGTGTTGATGTTGTATTATCGTCTTCCATTACAGATTCTCCCAAAATTGTAATCAAGCTAAATGATACCAATTTGTTGGAACAAAAGAGAATTTCGATTTTTGAAAGAGGAAAAAGAAGTCAATAGATTTTTGTGTAATTGATGGTGATGAAATTTTCTTTATTGATCGCACACAGTGCTTCTCACACTGTGTTTCTTTTCAAGTTACAAAGTTATATACCAATTACATTCAGGAGTTACAAACATGGGATATTTATACACAAAGCTAACTAACTAAGTATCTTGTGCTCCAAGTATTCCTATTCAAATTTCCTATGATTGAGCTTGTGACTTCTCATCATCAACACAGCTTCGACTACACTTCTAAGTACAACTTTGACCTCGACACAATTGTTAATCAAAAACACGATTCAATTACAAGTCGAAATATTTCAACTGCCAATCGAAAACTCTAATTAAATAGAAAGTTTTGAAATACAAAGAAAGTTGTGGACTATCTAACACCAAATGAATCATTTCTTTCTTTCTTTTATAAAAAAAATATCATTACTTTAAATATAATATATTTTTATTTAACTATTTATTATATTAAATATATTAGTTTAAGTATAAGATATTTTCATATACTATATTATATCTTTAAAATAATCTGATATATTTTTAAATATAATATAAATTTAAAATTGTTCAAAATAATACACAACGTAAAATAAATTAATAAAATACAAAAAATGTTTTAAAAGTGCAATGTTAAATAATTAAATATTAATTTATTATATCAATATATAATATTAAAAATAAAAATATTAAATATAATATAAAAGATAAAATTTAATGAAGTATGACATTTCAATTTGTGGTTTTGAGAAACAACGGAAATATTAATACAATTTTCAATTATAAGTGTCAAACAACTTAACTGTGATCCATACAAATTAGTTCTATGAATATCATATTTTTTTAAAACTGGACTATAAACTTTTTTACAAAATTTAGACTCTAATTTTAAAATTCAAATTCTATTTTATCGGACTTTTTAGACAGCTCGATATGAAAATAGAATCATGTTTAAAATATGTGTTGTATGTGTATTGTTTTAAGTATATATATAACTTATTATTGAAGTTCATAAAAAGTTTGCATCCAAATATAGTTTCAAATTAAAAAGTCATTTAAAAGTAAATGACACTTTATTAGACATCAAAATATCAATATTCAATACAGATTTCTATTAGACAAATATAACTTTTTTTAGAGCTAGAGTTCAATTCAGTATTGAGAAAGTAGTCATAAAATAAAATTCGTACACTAAGGAAAACACATCCATAAGTAAAATAAATAAAAAAGACAACTTACAAATTTATTGGAATTTAATATTTATATACATTCATTCACAATATATCAACATAATTATTTTATTAGTTATTTATACTTTTATTAGGACAAAATTATAAATTCTTTTAATTGTAATTTTTAAACAAAAAAAAATATATAAATCATCTTATGACACATGACTATTTAAACTTTCAATTTTCATTCTTCCACAAAATCGAATTAAATCACTATTAAGACTTAAGAAGAGCTCGCTTATTCAATTAACACAATTGAGTGCTAATAACAAACTTATATCTAAGATTGGTATCACGTTTTTACCAAATTAAAATTAGGTTTAAATAGTTTTTTTCCCAGTAAGTTTACGCGTTTATATTTTAGTTCTTATTTTACGGGGGTTTTGTATGTTGAGTTTCATTTGTTTTAATCTCTGACGTCAATTATCTGTTATAAAAAAAATTGAGATGTCAAACATCTAATGATGTGGCCCGAATGACATGGCATCGAAAGACGAAACCTAAAAAAGAAATTACAAAACATCTTCTTCCTCAATCCATTTCTATTTTTTCTCACCTTCAAACTCATCTCCAATCTATATTTTATCATGCATAACATCATTCATTATTCTCAATCGTTTCAAGTATCGCTCTTGTTAGAACACGCAGTTAATGCGCAGTAAGATTGTAATTGCAAGATGAAAGAAATAGCAAACACACACACACTCTAATGTTTTGACATCTCGGGAAGATATTTTAGAGGTGAAGAAGAGAGAGAATAGAGATGATTCTCGTTGATTTTATTTCACATTACAAAGTGTTATTTATATGTGTTACACAATAGCTTGCTAAGCAAGTCATCCATACACAAGGTAACTAACTAACAATCAATTTATAACAAACTACTAGCTAACTTGTACACAAGACAATTATGGATTAAAACTCAACACTCCCCCTTAATTCATAATTGTTGAACACTCATAACACCAAGCTTCTTTCTCAAAAACTCAAATTTATCAAGCTTTAGAGCCTTTGTAAAACCATTTGTCAGCTGCATTTTAGTTGGACAATATTGCACTTCAATCATTCCATTGTTCACTTGCTCTCTAATGAAATGAAATCTTGTATCGATGTGTTTACTTCTGCCATGTGAGATTGGATTTTTAACAAGGCTAATAGCTGACTTGTTATCAATTCTGAGTACCAGAAGCTTCATCACTTCACACCTCATTTCCTTTATCACTGAATCCAACCACATTGCTTGACAAGTTGCAAATGTTCTACAATATATTATGCCTCACAAGATAAAAGTGCAATCACTGGTTGTTTCTTTGTACACCATGATATAGCTGCTTCATTAAACTTGAAAACATAGCCAGAGGTACTTCTTCTATCTGTGTTGTCCCCACACCAATCATTATCTGAGTATTTAATGAGTTCAATTCTTTCACCTTTGCTTCTATTTGGGAATAGAAGACCAAACTCCTTTGTGCCTTTTATATACCTAAGTATCCTTTTAGCAAATATCAAGTGAGTCTTCCTTGGATCATGCATGAATTTTCTAATCACATTGACTGAGTAGCAAATGTCAGGCCTGCTGTTGCACAAATATCTCAATGAACCAATCATTTGTCTGAATAAAGTTGGATCAACTCTTTGTTCCTCACTACACTCATCCACTTTTGAGTTTGTCTCTGATGGATTTGAAATTGAATTGCAGCTATTCATTTCAAATTTCTCAAGCAGTTCACCCACATATTTTTGCTGGTGTATAATTGTTCCATTATTCACCTTCAAAAACTCCATTCCTAAGAAGAATGAGAGTTCCCCTAGATCAGTCATTTCAAATTCAGATTTTAACTTGTTTTTCACTTTTTCAATCTCTGATGTCTTGCTTCCTATAATGAGAAAATCGTCCACATATAGGCAGATTATCATGGTCTCTTCTTCACTTGAACTTTGCATATACACACCAAACTCTGTTGAACACTTATTGAAACCTATTTGTATTTAAAAAATGATCAATCCTCTTGTTTCAGGCTCTATGGGCCTGCTTCAACCCACACAAAGCCTTATGGAGTCTATACAACATGTTCTCCTTGCCTTGCACTTCAAAACCAGGAAGTTGTGACACAAACACTACCTCTTCAAATGGGTCATTTAGAAAGGATGATTTCACATCTAAATGATAAAATGGCCACCTTCTCTTGCAAGCTAGAGCCACAACTAACCTTACAGTTTCAAGCCTTACAACTGGAGCAAACACCTTATTGTAATCAACAACATGTTTTTGTAAGAAGCCCCTAGCCACCAACTGTTAGACGCCAAATTTCACTTATTTGATCTATCAAATGTTGTCATCTTTCACTCATTTTCGTCAATTAATTGTTGAAAACCACTCTTGTTTTGGTTGGTTTGCAACATTATGAGAAAATCTCTTGGCACCTTTGATTTGTGTGTTATTGTGCAAGAATTAGACACAAAACAAGTGAAGAGTAAGACACAAGAAATGGGCGAGGAAACCAAGACAACATGCAAACCACCAAAATGTTGTCACGCTCGTTAGGCGAGCAGGTAGCGAACGTGCCAGCAAAGGCTTCGCTAGCTTGCTCGCTAGGCGAGCATGCCAGCGAACGCACCCAGAATTGGACAGTGCCAAAAGTACCAAAAGTTCGCTAGGTTTGCTAACTGTTCGCTAGGCGAACATGACAGATCCTGAATGTGTATTTAAGTGTTTTTCTTGCTTTTTTAGGTCATAATTTCATTTTGTAACATTTAGAAACATAAGAACTTATCTCTATTCATTTCTTCTAGAGAGAGAAACACAAAACCCTAAGAGGGAGGAGGTAAGATCTTTGATCTCTTGTTGGGGTTTGGATTGTAATCTTTTGATACCTTATGTATTTCATCTAATTTATGTTTGTGAACTAGTTTGGATTCTCTATTGATTGATTATCTTTGATTACTTATTTGTGGGTCTTGACAAAACCTTTTCACAACTTTGATCTAAGATTTTCTTCTATCAATGAACAAACTTTTGACATGGTTTTGAAGTTGATATTCATTGTATCTTCCATGGTGTTGTGTTGATTAAGTAGCATGGGTAGCATGAGTAGGATCAATATGATATTGTGTGGGTATGTGATAATAGTGATGAAGAACGATGTTCACCGACATTTGGCGGATTAGATGAATACATGTAAAAAGGGTTAAGCGTGTGTACGTATTCTGATCATTGTATTTTATGCAAAACAACCGTTTATCCGATATGGGTGTCGTCTTTGCTTACCTGTTTATCTTTGATTTGAATCGTGATAGAGATATACTTTTCAAATCTGGATCTAGGATGATTGCCTGTTAGGTCCTAAATTCTAGAGATAGGTTTAGGCTTAGCATTTGCTTGAGTATCAGATCTTAATGTGTTGTGTTGTGTTTTTGTTGGAAGAGAGATCTCCAATGAGACAACATGGTTTTTCTCTCGATGTTGCTTTAGAGATAAGCTTTGTCATGGGTGATACGTGAGGATATTAGGTGGATGATTGTGTTGTGTTTAATTTGATCAGAAGAATGCATATGTTATCAATTAATGAAATCCAATCCCAACAAGGCTCCGTTTATATTTCAGTTTTTATTTTATATTTTCTGTTTTTATTTATGGTTTCTTGAACCTTTTAAACCTAAACTTTTGAACAATAAGTTTAGAAATGTAGAAATCATTGAACGGCGTTCATATCACACTAATCCCTGTGGAGACGATAAATCCTGGAGGAAATTCTTCCGAAAATAATATTTTTGCTTGCTGCTTTACCGCTTTAACACCAACCTTGCCTCATGCTTTGAAATTTTCCCATCAGGATTTTATTTCAGTTTGAATACCCACTTCACATCTATTTTCTTTTTCTCATCTGACAAGTTAACAAGCTCCCAGGTTTGATTCTTCTTAATTGAATGAAGTTATTCCATCATAGTTTTTCTCCATACATCTATCTTCAGTGCTTCTTTGTAATTGAGAGGTTCAACATCTTCCAATAATGCAAAGTGAATGATATCACCTTCATCATTTATTGCATTATCAGGAATTACTTTACAATCATTCAACCTTCTTGGAGCTTATCTGATTCTTTGAGGTCTCACAACTGCTTCCTCTTCTTCTGGTTCATCTGCATCATTATTTTTCACTTCTTCATTATCTGATTCATCACTTGAATCAGGATAAATGCAGCTTTATTGATTCTCTTTACTGTATATTGGCTCCTCTTTCCATTTCCACTTCTCAACCTCATTCACAATCACATCTCTACTGACATGTACCTTTTGAGTTATAGTATTATACAACTTATAGGCACCTGTTGTATGATAGCCTATAAGTATCATAATCTCACTCTTATCTTCAAGCTTGCTTCTTCTAACATCTAGTACATGTTTGTAGCACACACACATACACACTATAATATTTTGACATCTTGGAAGACATCTTTGAGGAGAAGAAGAGAGATAATATTGATGATTCTCATTGATTTTATTTCACATTACAAAGTGTTATTTATATGTATTACACAATAGCTTGTTAAGCAAGTCATCCATACACAAGGCAACTAACTAACAACCAATTTGTAACAAACTACTAACTAACTTGTACACAAGACAATTACGGATTGAAACTCAACAACTCTCAATTGCATTCTCACTTTAATCTTCATAACCAAACCCTAGAATGTATGTCATCTCTTCTAAATATTTTTCCTCTGTTTTACCTCTGAAACAATAAGTGGTGTGTTGTTCTGAAGGTGTTAAAGAAAATTTTTTGTGTGAAATTTTTTCATGTTGGTTCTACAAATAGTTAAATTCATGATTTATTTATATTCTTCAATGGTAGAAATATTTTTCTATTATTAGATTCATGATTTTACCAACCTTACTTTCTTACTAGTTAATACTTCAATTTTCTAATATTAGTCAAGAGGTTTGAATTTGTGTTCATATCTCCATCCCTAACCTTCATACAAATTCAAAAAAAATTCAAACACAAAATTGATATTGAAAATGGTACTGCATTGCAACATAAAGAAATTCTATGAAAATCAAGATCATAAATAAAAATACAAACAAACATAAAAGCAAAAATGTACAAACAAATCATCTGTGATACTTCTTCATCCAAATACATTTGTTTCCATAAAAAGAAAATATTATAGTGGTTTTAAAACCAACACTAGTATGTAGGGCTGGAAATGAGTCGAGTCGAGTCGAACTCACCTCAGCTCGGCTCGACTCGTTAAGAATTGTTCGAATTCGAGTTCGAGTTCGAGTTCGACACGAACTTTTTTTTAAGCTCAAACTCGACTCGTTATAAGTTCACGAACAGTTCGGCTCGACTCGTTAGGTTCATCTCATTAGGTTCAGCTCACATGGTTCACGAACTTAAAAACTATTTTTTTAAATATATATATTTTTTAGTATATTTGACATTTTAAATAAATATATATTTTTAAAATAAAATATTAAAATAAAATAAAAGTTATCATATTGAAATTTAACTTTATCTTTGAAATCTACTACTTCAAAACCTACACAACTTTCAAGAGATACATTTGAGAGTCTAATTCAAAAACTAATAAATTGAAGATTAAATTTGTCTAAGATTTGAAGTAAATATTTAAACCTAATCTTAAAGACAGTATAATTCTTTTCATATGTAATCGAGTTGACTCATGAACCTAACGAGTCGAACTATGTATAGTTCAAGTTCAGCTCATTTAGTTAACGAACTTAATTTTTCGCTCATACTCAACTCATTTGGTTCATGAACCTAGTTCAACGATTTAATTGTCGAGTCGAATTCCGAACTATCTTCGAGTTGGTTTGGTTCATTGCCAGCCCTACTAGTATGTAAAGTTATAAGTGAAAATTAAATTTACTAAATTTCAAAGAATGAGAAACTTAGGAAATTTGAGCTATAAAAAGAGGGTTAACGATTGAAAATTTATATTTATGGTTGAAAAATTGAAGAGATTTAGGTTCTATGTCATGAAGAGGAGGGTCAAAATTTAGAATTTGGAAAAGAAGATTGCAAAATTGAGAGGTTTTGGATTCTGCATATTTAAGATTTTAAAGAGAATTAAAAAAAAAAAAAAGTTGATGAAGCTCTAGTGGAAGATAATGGCAAAAATTGTGAAAAAAATAGTGAATAATAAAGTTATAAAATCAAACTATAAAAAATGATTATGCTTTAAAATAGTGGAACTTTTTTATATACTGTATGAATAAATATATTTTTCTTAGACATTTTACTCAAATACAATACACAACTCAATAGTAAAGTAGTTGAGTTTGTGGTCAAAATATATATCTTGTGTTTAAATTTGGTGTTTAATTTTTTCTTATTTTATATTTTACAGAATCCACCTCACCATGCATAATCATCATTAGAAACTTTAAAAAATATATATAAATCAACACCTTAGCAACTTAAGTTTATTTCTGACCTCATAGACTTACAAAAAAGAAAGGAATATATAGAGATTTCATTAAAAAAAATTTAGAAATCAAAATTAAAAACTCACAAATTTATTGGAACAAAAGAGTATTTAACTTTAAAACTAATATGAAACTATAAAATAAGCTATGCTATGATGACACTCGTTTCTTTCATCATACAATTTACACTTCCTATATATATACTTGTTTTTGTCTTGCACAACTACCGTAACGAAACAAAAGAAATATTAAACAAAATAATATGTATAAATTCATAGTAGAAAATACGTTGTAAGTGTAAAATGTGGTGCGATGAAATCATTTCTCATAAAATATTTAACATTTACTCTTCTAAAGACATGCTTGATTTTGCACAACATTAACTCTTTATTGGTGGAGCGGAATAGAATAAATGATTAAATTGATCCAAATAGATTAAAAACAAAAATAAGTATATTTATACATATTTTCACACGTATTCTTTGCCGTATATTTTTCCAATTATTGTCTCGTCTACTTTCATCAAGTGCTGGTACGATATGAGAAAAAGACATATCAGACACCTTAGTTTTATGTCTCTTTCACAATACATAATAGTTTTGAAATTCTAAGATTGCCAATGAGAGAATTGTATTTAGGGAAAATTAAATCTTATGTTATGTGTTCTCACTCCCATAACAATGGCCTAGGCTACCGTGAGAGACAGGTCTTTCATGTGAGTGTAAAAATATCGCTTTCCAATAGTTCATTTAAAAATATAATTCTTTGAATTTAATGGACATGTTAGTGTAAAAAAAGTTTACACAGTGGTCTAATATAAAATTATCAATTTATCAAAATCATCAAATCATTTTAAAATATCAATATGATTTGGCTAAATATATATCATTTATTGAATAACGGTGTAAAATAATTTTACACCCATCAATTAAAAAAAAAATCACAATCAATACTATATTTAAAAAAGAAAAATAAATTGTAAAATTCAAGACTAAATCTGATTCAGAAAAGAAAAAATAAACTGACAAAAAATAAAAAGAAATATAACTTCTTTAACTTATTGTAAAACAAGACGTTGTCTCCTGTGCGCCATCTTGATAGATCTCTCCTGTGAGAGACCAAATTTTCATCTGTTTCTTTTTCTTTGTTTTTCAACAATTTAGGGCGGCTTATTTAGTGCAGGTTTTTTAAGATTTCATTTTTTCGTTTTTCAACCATTTAGTGTGAGTTATTTTGCGAGGATTTTAAGCTTTCATTTTTTCTTCACCATTTAGCGGGGGTTATGTTTTCCGTAAAATAATCCATTAAATGGTTAAAAAAAGAAAAAGAAAAGCATGGTCTTTCACGTGAGATACCTATCAAGATGGCGCATAGGAGACAACGCTGTAGAACAATATCAAAAGAGTCTATGAAATAACCTCTTCGATGAAGAATGAAAGATTATCCTATCACAAAAAATATGATTCAAAATTTTTTTGTCAAGTGATTCACAAATTTATCTAGACGTCTGCCTGTTGTGAGAAATCACATATTTCAAGTGCTATAATCGGTTACTGCATTTTGATAACCTGTTACAACTATTACTACTTTTGGTTGATTGAACTAGTGTAACCAGTTATTGCATTTTGGTAACCGGTTACCACTGTGTTGAATTTTAATTGTTCAAACTGTTGTAATCGGTTACAGATTTTATGTAGTCAGTTATAGGCAGTTGGTTTCAGTTTTTTTTAGTTTGTTACTTGAGTCTCAATTTATTGTATTTGTATGTATACCTTTGAGGTATCATTGTAGTATAATCTTGAATGAATGTCCATTCTTACCCTTAATTATACTCTCTCTCTCTCTCTCTCTCTCTCTCTCTCTCTATATATATATATATATATATATATATATATATATATATATATATATATATATATATATATATATATATATATATATATATATATATATATATATATATATATATATATATATATATATATATATATATATATATATATATATATATATATATATATATATATATATATATATATCCACACTCGATTAATTCATTTTCACCAATCTTACGGTTCCAAGTTATAACATTTGACATCAAGAGCCTGTTTGATCCACCAAACACCTAGTGTGCAACATGAATTCAGTCTTCAATGAAAGAATTCCTGCAAACTTACTCATCCTTGACGTGAAGAACTACGATAAATGGTGCAAACAAATGAAGATGTTGTTTGGCTACCGAGATGTTTTTGAAGTGATCAAGAATGATGTGGACCCTCTTGTCGGAGGTACAACAGATTCACAATGAGCAATGCATAAGGAAAAAAAAGAAGAAAGATTTCAAGGAGTTATTTTGATTCATCAATACGTGGATAGTGACAACATTGAGAAAATTGGTGATTATGAATCATTAAAGAAAGCGTGTGAAATCTTGGAGAAGGCATATGCAGGGGCTAACAAGGTGAAGGTGGTGACGTTACAAACTCAAAAATGTCAACTTGAGTTGATTTAAATGAAGGATAAGGAGACCATCAACGATAATTACTCGGTTTGTGAACCAAGTAAAAACATGTGGAGAAAATGTCACTAAGCAGTATGTTGTTGCAAAAATCTTGTGTTCTTTAATGAAAAGATTTGATAATGTGGTCGTAGCGATTGAGGAATCGAAGGATCTTGCGACGATGAGCAAATAAGAGCTACAAACCTCTCTCGAGAAACATGAGCAAAGAATGAAGAAGAGAAATTATGATAAGGAAAAGGCGGAGATCGCTTTGCAAGCTCGTTTCAATGAGAAGGACAAAAGATCGAAAGGAAAATGACCCATGAAAAGTAAAGGGAAATTTCAGAATTTTAGTGGAAGATAATCCCATAGTTCCACGAATTCAACTTGTCAAAAGGGTGAGAGTAGCTACAACAAGAATGGTGGTCAAGACAACTTTAGAGGTGAAAGGAGAAGGATAGACAAGATTAAGATGCAATGCTTCGTTTGTCAAAAGTTTGGTACTTTTGCAAGGGGTGCAATGTAAACAAGAAGGAACATCAAGTGGATGAAGCCAAGGATGCAAGAAAAAAATTTGATGAACAAAACACACTCTTGGTCATGATCACAAAAGGAGAATGCAGCAGTAACAGGCAGTGGGACATCAGTAGCAGCATTTTTGGAAATGCTGCAGAACCATATTGTAACTGGTTACGTAAATGTCGTAACCAGTTACATGCAGAAGAAAATGAAACTGTGACTTTGAAAGAAGCAATGCAATGAAGAGATCAATTGTACTCGGACTCCGGATGTTCTACTCATATGACGAGGGAGGAAATATTGGTTTGTTACAATCAATCATGCCATGAAGAACAAAGTGAAGTTTGCGGATGATACCACTCTAGAGGCCGATGGGATTGGTGGTATTTTGATCAAGAGAAGGGATGTAGGACATTCCTTGATCAAATATGTGTTGTACATTCTAGGAATCAAGTGTAACCTTCTAAGTATTTGTCGATTTCTTTAGAAAGGTTACAAGATTCACATGGAGAATAAAGTGTTACACATTATGGATGCAAACGAGGTTTTGATCCTAAAAGCTTATATGGTTGCCAATAAAGTTTTCAAGGTTGAGTTGAAGTTTATGGAGCATAGGTGTCTTGCTATAATGGCTAGTCGAGAAGAGTGGATATGGAACTATAGGGTTGAGCATATCAACTTTAGAGATCTCAATGCTTTGTAAAATAACAGAATGGTAACAGGGCTGCCAATGATTAACATACCAGCTGAAATTTATGAAGAATGTGTGCAAGAGAAGCAACATAAGGGTAGATTCCGCAAAGATGTAGGTTATAGAACCAAGCATCGCCTTGAGGTGGTGTATTCAAATGAGTATGGACCGGTGCAAGTTGATTCGATTGGTGGAAATAAATATGTTGCTACATTCATCGATGAACATTGTAGAAAGCTATTGACATACCTAATCAAGAGAACGGATGAAGTATTTGAAGTGTTTAAGAAGTTCAAGTCCATGGTTGAGAGAAAAATGGCCACAAGCTAAAAGTGCTTAAAACTGATGGTGGAGACGAATATGTCTCAAATGACTTTGAGATGCTTTGTGATAAAGAAAAGATAGTACATGAGGTAGTACCACCATATACACGGCAGCAACATGGTGTTGTCGAAAAGAAGAATTAATCGACTGTGGACATGGTGAGGAGCATGTTGAAGGGAAATAATTTTTCAAAAGAGTTATGGGGAGAAACGGTGTCCACAACTGCATATTTGTTGAATAAGTTTCAAACAAAGAAGCTTAAGAAGATAACACCAGAGGAAGCGTGGTTTGGATTTAAACCGAATTTGAATCACTTAAGAGTTTTCGGTTCTGTAGTGTATCAACATGTTACGGAACAACATAGAAAGAAGTTGGATGATAAGGGAGAATTATGTTACTTATAGGGTATCATTATATCGATGGTTACAATTTGTATGATGCAACAAATAGAAGAACCGTGATCAGCCGAGATGTCATTATTGACGAAATTAAGGAGCTGCAATAGCCTGTAACCGGTTAACAGAAAACTGTAACTAGCTACAGTAGTGAAAAATTAGTTTATGCAGAACTTGAAGTGCAGAAATAGCCCCCGTCGAAGCCCGAATCGAAGAGAGTGTAAGAAGATCAACAAGGGAAAAAGTACATTGTCACTTCCTTGTCTGCATGCTCCTCCAAGATTGTGAGTTGGATACATTTTATGTTAGGTGAAATACCAATCTCATGTTGTTCGAAGAAGGAACAGGTAGTAGCACTCTCTTCTTGTGAGGCCGAGTACATTGTCGCTTCGTTGTCCGCATGCCAAGTCGCGTGGTTGATGAATATATTGAAGGAGCAGGGGAGCGATAAAGGCGACACTGTAACGCTCTTGGTTGATAATGTTTCTGCTATAAACCTTGCTAAGAACCCAATTTTACATGGGAGGAGAAACCATATTGAGATGGGGTTTCACTATTTGAGGGAGCTTGTTAGTGAAGAAAGGTTGAGATTGGGATATTGTAGGAGTGAAGACCAATAACCGACTTGCTAATCAACTGAGTTACAATTGAAGTGTTCAAGAGATTGAAGAAAAACATGGACATGGAGACTTGAAACACTTGAATTAAGGTGGTGCGTTATGAGAAATCACATAATTCAAGTGCTATAACCGGTTACTGCATTTTGGTAACTGGTTACCGGTGTTACTATTTTTGGGTGTTTGAACTAGTGTAACCAGTTACTGCATTTTGGTAACTGATTACCACTGTATTGCCTTTTAATTGTTCAAACAACTGTATCGGTTACAAGTTTAAACATAAGCGATTACAGACAATTAATTTCAGTTTTCTTAATTTGTTACTCGAATTCCAATTTTATTTGTATATAATCTTTTAGGTACCAATGTAGTTAATGTTAAATGAATGTGCATTCTCACTCTCTATTATACTTTTTTTTTAATTCTCTCTCTACTCTCAACTACTCTATTTTTCACCAACCTTTTGATTCCAAATTTTAACTCTATCCTCTTCTTAAAAATCTGAGACAAAACTAGATCACCATGTAATCTCACAAATTTTCATATTTTTATTTCACTGCTGTTCAACCTGTAAGTGATGTTACTGTTTTTCTATAATACCAAAACTTTTTCGAATTGTGATATTTCTTACAAATTAGTTACGGGTTAAATTTAGAATTCAGAAGAATTTGATATATGTGGGGGTGTAAATTACAGATGTGAGGGTGGGAGAAAGACTGCTTTCAAACTTTTAGTATGTTATATGGGTTTGCAAGATAATGACAAGAAGGCTCAAATTTTATGTTGGGTAATTAACTTTTTGGAAACTGCTAGCTAAACTTCTTGATTAACTATCCAAACCCCTCCTTAATAAAATAATTTTGAACATCTAAAATATTATTTTTGTCATCATATAAAACTAATACAATAGTATCTCTTTTAAATCTTATAAACACAGTTATACGAAGAAAAAAAAAATTCTTATAAAGATTAACTCATTCAAAGTTATATATTTTGAATCTATAAATCTATTAAGAGATGCAATTATTTTAAAAAATGTGTTATAAAATAGATTTTTTTATTGAGAGATAATTGTATTTTATGATTTTTGAATTTCTTTTATTAAAAAATTAATTTTTAATTTGATTAATTTAAGAACGAAGATGACGCAGAGAATTAATTGTGGAAAATAAAATACAATAAAAAAAGAGTTAGAAAGAGCACACACAAATCTTTATTGATTTTGCATTAAACCATGCGACCTATTCTAATCCTCAAGAATTTTTTTTTTTTTAAATTCTTCTATCAACTTAATATTTTATCACCTGATTAACTCACAATCTCCTAACATTAAACTTATACTAAGGTTTAACTTGTATCATTTATATCAATTACAATATCAAAAGAGATAAAAACTCTTAATTTACAATTACAACGCAATCTGGCCAAACAACAAATTATACAACTCTTATTTTAAACTTTTTGTTTTATGAATACTAAGATAATGACAAGTGTATAAAAATGGTTTATATGAAGAGAATTAATAAAAAGAAAGAGTATAAAATGATATTTTTGTGATCATAAGTGAACACAAAGACTCCTTTATATAAAAGAAGAAATTTGCCTAAGAAAAATAATAATTCCTGGGCCAAAGCTGCTTTCTAATCGATTAGCCTGTGGCGTCAATTGATTATACCTAACTATAAGGAAACAAACTAGCTAGATTCATAGCCTAATCGATTAAGAGAGTTCCTAATCAATTAGGTTGTGAGCTTGCTCCATAATCGATTAAATTTAAGTTCTAATCGATAAGAGAGCGAGATTTAGCTTTCATAATTGGTCAGAATATAATTTTTTGTGTTTTTAAAGAAGGTTTTGAAAGAGATGGATTTTATAAAATCATTTGTGTGTATGTGAGTGCACGTGCGCGAGTGAGTGTGTGTGTGCGTGTATGCGCGCGCGTGTGTGTGTGCGCGCGCGTGCGTGCGTGTGTGTCTGTGTCAACTATGATTTTGGAGAAGAATAATTGGAATTCATGCACACAAGCATAGAAAAATGGGGTACGTCATTCAAGAAAGAGAACTTGTTCCACCACTGCCAAAAAGAGCAAGACAGCGAAGAAACAATGACCTTTATCCATCCTCCTCAAACATCCTCAATGAAATTTATGATAAATAAAGGGTAATGAGTTCAAAGATTAACAAACTCATTGAAAGAATAGAAAGAAATAACCTCATCTCTCCAATAGCTTCAAGTGAGGATGATGATAATGAGATGAACTATTTGCTTCTTATTTTCTTATGTTGCTTATTTCTTTTTCTTACAATTTCCCTTTGTTTGTACTTTTCCTTTAATTGAATATATGATGTCTTTTTTTTCCTATATGATTATTTGTCTATGTTTGCATATTTAAGTTATCACACTGCATCTTTATCCCCTTTTGATTTTCGATAAAGGGGTAAATATACTCTAAGGAAGAATATAGTATACTATCTACTTAATTGAAGGGATTTTAATCACTCCAAAAATATATTGGTTATTCTTTTACCACCTTCCCGATAGATGTGTTGTCATCATAAAAAAGGGAGAGAATGTGGAACCATGTTTTGTATGTTAGTTTTTGTAAGTTATTAATTAAGGAAGTTCCATTGAAGATGAACATGCTTTTGGTGATGACAACTATTCAAGATGAACATGCCTTTGATAATGACAACAATTCTTGGATGATAACCAAAGAGCGCTTAAAGATGAAACACATACCTGACTCTCAGATGATGGTATCCAAATGGAATATAATTCAAAACTGTTGTGAATCTTGTTATGAATTATGACAAAATTCAATATCAATTTGTGAGGCAAAAAACAATAGCAATCAAAATAAATGGTCTTCAACAATAATAATCCATACACAGATAATATAATAGAATAAGGCAAGAAAAAACCAAAGGTTTGTTTACCAAGTTCGATCAAATGATCTACACTGAAACCCAAGAATAACCCTGAAGGCGCCCAATAACAACCCTATTTTCTACCCAAGTGTTTCCCAACCTCTCCAACTCTCAATATATGAATCACTCAAACCCAAGGTGTAATCCAAGGTTTTCTTTGTGCGTAGCTGAAATCCTATGTTATACCTTTAAACCCTTGGTCTCCCTTATTGGTGAAAACTCTAAGATTGTCACACACCAAACATATAAGAGATACATATTTATAATATCAAATACCCAACAAACAAAGACCAAAATCACATGGATCCATGGAACGAATCGAAAAATCCCGAAAACTCAAAACATTATTCACCGTATGAACAACATTATTCATCGACCGGTTTTTTTCCGTCTAACTTTTGCGGTAAATGCAATCTCCAAAATATGTTTTCTTTCTCTTCACCAACAAAGATTTTAATACACATTTACAACAAAAACCTTATCTCAAAGTATAGCTCAAGCAAGTTTCTACAAAAGTGAAGCACCTGACAAGACTTTAAGTGTGTGAAAGATCGCTCCGACATGTCTGAGTGGATATATATTGTAAAAGCATAAGGGTGTTCTCTTAAAGTAATACGATAATCACACGCGCGCATACACACACACACACACAAATAAGTTTTTAAACATATATTTCCCAAGGAAATATTTATAAAATTCCTTGAAGTCGTGCCAGGTGATTTGGGAACTGTCAGAAAAGCTTTGGGAAAAATTTTGTTTTTGCTAATTGATTGACACTTTATGACAATTGATTGGATCAATTGAAAATATGCCCCAAATAATTAGGACAATGCTTTAATGCTTGGCAATGACTAAATATATTTTCTTACTTTTTAAACTTATTAATCGATTATTTTAGGCCAACCAGTTTATTGGTGCATGATGCCAATCGATTGGCTCATCATTATTGGCCACACAAAAATTTATTTTTTGTGCTAACCTCTAGCCTATAAATAGAGGTTCATTCCAATATATTTTCACATCCAGAAACGTGAGCTCTGAATCATCACTCCTCACTCTCTCTAACAATATTTTTGTTTACTTTTTCTCACTAAACTTTAGCCATAGTGTTTTCGAGAAAGTCATTTTGCAAGTGAGGCGTTTGCATTTCTGGAAGGGTAGATTTGTAAATTCACCAAGGGAGTTTCTTTTTACCTTAGTTGAATAATTCATCTATTTAGTGATTATTTATTTATGTTTGAAGCTAAACCCATGAAAGGTTTGGTTTGAGGATTGTATGATCAAGTTTTCGCTTAGGTTCAAGATCAGCCTGGTGCTAAACTCTCATAGGTTCTTGGTTATCCTAGTATAAAACTGAATTTTGGTTCAAGCTCATCTCAATGTTAAAAGCTTGATTTGGTTTGAGATCAACATGGTGTTAAAATCTCATAGGTTTTTGGTTAGCTCAATATAATGTTAGATTATAAATAGGAGTTTTGTTATCGTCTCCACGGGGATTGTTCTAATATGGGATGTTTATCGTTCAATAGTTTATTGTTAAGAGAAAAAGGTTTTCAAAATTTGTTTCATAAATTGTCATGATATAGTAGCAAAGCTTTAAATTATAGAGTTTTTTATTAACAAATTATATCAAAAGTAGTTTTCATCTACCCTAACTAATACATATTCTCTTAATCTTGCATGTGAAGTTAGATCCGATTAATATCATCGTGATAAATACCGTATTCATCGCTACACAATTTCTCCATATGACAACCAATATAGTAAGATTTAAGTTCAACATAAAGCAAATATCAACCATAGGCCGACCTCTCCAATCTATAAACTGATAGATGAATATTTTAGGTCAAGTTCCATAAAATCTATGTCTAGAGTTTTACAAAATAAGAATGGATAATTAAGAACAAAAATATTCATCATATATTAATCATCACTTGTTCACATATAAGGCCAATAAAAAGAAATACATAAAGCAAAGGTAGACTACCTCTACCTTTGATACAAAGGAAATTAGCTATACATAACCATGGTAGCTTGCTTTACAAGTAATGAGAGAAGATGAATGAGCATCCACGTCGAAAAATCAATCTTGGATGCGAATCCAGCTTCTATTTGGTGAAGAAATGCAGAAAAATGAGTTTCTATATGGAAAATGGGGTTATGATCCCAAAAAGTGTGAAAAGTACATATATAGTACTTCCAAAATCTGTCAAGTTCGCCCAGCGAACACCTTCTTCACACAGCAAAGACCACTTTATGGCACCTGAAGTGCCTCTGAATAGTTAAACCGCCCCTGACGAAATATCTAAGTTCGCATTGCAAACACTTCTTCGCCTAACGAGCTTCTTCACTACAAGTTTGCACAACGAACTTAGGGTACTTTTCTTACTGCCTAAAATCTGGGATGGTTTGTTGGGGCTTCTCCAGGAGCTCACACAACAAACATTCGCTAGCACCTCGTTGTTGTTCGCACAACGAACATGTTGAATCTTCTTATTTTCTTTGACTTCCTTGTCAATTCACTTGTGTCTTGATCTTTGATAATTTATGCCTAAATCCTGCAAAAGAACACACATACCAAAGCAATCAAAAGTATTTGCAACATAATTGAAGAATGGCCTTGAAACATGGAATAAATCCATTGAAGCATAACAAATAAGTTGAAAAATGCCAAAAAATATGGATCAAAATAAGACATGTTTGGCATTCAACAAACTCTCCCAACTAGATGTTTGCTTGTCCTCAAGCAAAGTATGCCTCTCACTGAAAATAAGAGGATTTGTTCAAGCATTTAATTCAACCAATAATCAATTTATGGCTCAAATTAAACATACAAATGCGCACAAGCAGTGCTCACCACTTCCTAGAATCGAACAATGATAAATAATTTAGTTTTTAAACAAATATAATGAAATGTTTCAAATAACAATTAAATTCTCATTCTTGCATCACTCTAACACTCCTCTTCAAATTAAGAACGAAGAAGTTAAGGCATTTTCAACCGCGGGGACATTTCACTCATCTGACAAACAATGCTAATGACAATTCAATTCATACATTCATCTAATCAATCAAAAATGAAATTATGCAAGCAGGAATATCCCTAAGGGCTTTTAAGGTTGTAGTTTGGTTAGGTTCACAACAAAGGGACATTTGTAAGGCCATGAAATCAAAGTTGCCAATGCAAAAGAAACATTCACTATACAAGGTTATGTACATACTACAACTTCATACACACTTTATTTTCTCAATTGTTCACCCTTCCAAACTTCCTTTATGCACATTATTCATTATCTATTTTTTTCTTTCAAACAAGCAGCAGGCTTTTTCTTTTTCTTTTTCACATTCATATTCACAATTTTATTTTCAATGCCTGTTTGAAATATTTTTCAAAAATTATGAGTAACCTACCACTTTTCTTTTCACTTTCCATAACTTGAATTCAACCAAACCTCAAGTGAATGCTCCTTGCTTTTTATGGCAAAGAAGAAAATTTAGAACAATGTTCAAAGGTTCAAGATTTTTTTATAGAATCCTACAAAATTCAATGATGAACTATCTTTTAACTCATGTACATACACCCAGTTCATCACTAAATAGGATCTAAACTATTAAGTTCAAAGGAGGTAGCAAATTCTCACTACTCACGGGTAAGTTACTTTTTTTTGGATATGGTTGTGCTCAATATCAACAAATGCCTTGATAATTTCTAATACTTCCACAAAATCAAAATAATCAAAAGATTAAGCATGAATTAAATGTGTTAAACAAAGTTTATCAGTCATCCTAAATATATAGTGATCACTGGAGGTTTCTCACAAATTGTAGCTATTTGATCTATGTGAAACAAACATTCAAACAAAGTTGCAAAATGAAACAAAAAATACACATTTGCATAAAGCACAAATTCCATGAATCATTCTAACATTCTAAGAAGTAGTATAATTTACCTTGCTTGCATTCACATGTTCAAGAATCCTATCATCACCATCCAAACTTGGGAGAATCTTCATTTGATACTTTTAGCAAATATCAACCAATCTAGAAGTTCTCACATTCATTCATCAAAGAAAGAAGCATTAAATTCTAAACAAGCTACAAATAACCATAAAAAACTAGAGTTGAACATTTCTAAACTAAAGAATTCAACTCTATATAACATAAAAAGAAATTAAAGTTGAACATTCATAAACTGAAGTATTCAACTCATATAACAATAAAATGTCATGGTGTAGAACACCAACAAAAGTAAGTACCCAAAAGTGGTACATAAATACATCATTCAAAATAATCCACAAAGGTGGATAATGTACAACACAAAATAAAATACAATTATAATAAAAATATAGCAATGATTTAAAGCTTAACAGAAAACTTCACTTTGTAGCAACAAAAGGAAGTGGCTTAAGATCATTCTCAAAACAACAAAATAACTAGTCCTCATCAGACTCAGTCTCCTCAGCATCAAACTCAACCTCCTCACCAGATCCTGAATTAGAACCAAAACCAACATCATCATCAACAGCCTCCTCAAAGTCCTCAGCCTCAGACTCCTTAGTGTCAGCTACATTGTTCGAATCGTAGTTAAAGGGGTTTTTTGTTATCGTCTCCACAAGGATTGCAGATATTTTGATGCTTGTTGTTCAATAATTTATTGTTTCAAGAAAAAGGATTTTCAAAGTTTTGTTCATAAAATTGTCACGTTTTTAGTAGCAAAGCTGATAAGTTCTAAAGCGTTTGATTAACAAAGTATATCAAAAGTAACTTTATCTACCATAACGTATATGTATTCTTTCAATCTGCATGTGAAGTCGGATCTGATTAGTATTGTCGCACATTCTCTCAACAATGTCTATCTCTAAAGCGGCGTCGTGAGAAATACTATATTCATCAATACACGATTTCTCCATATAAAAACCAATATAGTAAGCTTTAAGTTCAACACAAAGCAACTATCAACCATATACCGATTTCTCCAATCTATAAACTGATAGATGAATATTTTAGGTCAAGTTTTACAAAACAAGAATGGATTATTAAAAAAAAATATTCATCATATATTAATCATCACTTGTTCACATACGAGGGTAATTAAAAGAAATACATACAAACTAATGGTAGACTACCTCTACCTTTGATACAAAGGAAATTAATTATCCATAACCATGGTAGCTTGCTTTACAAGTTTTGGAAGAATATAAATGATCATCCACGTCGAAGAATCGAACTCGGATGCTAATCCAGCTTCTATTGCAAAATATCACCTTTTAGTGAAGAAATGCTGAGAAATGAAGTTTTGGTGTGAAAAATGGGTTATAATCCCCAGAAAATGTGAAAAGTACTTATATAGTACTTTTGGAATCTGTCATGTTTGCACTGCGAACCATTTCTTCACCCAGCGAACACACTTTTAGGCACCTGAAGTGCCTCTGAGCAGTTAAATCGCCCTTGAGAAATATCTGAAGTTTGTTGTTCGAGCAATTCTTTGCTCTGCGAACTGCCTCGCTACAACTTTGCACATCGAACTTATGGTTCTTTAGATACTGCCTCAAATCTGGGATGGTTCGCTGAGACTTCGCCACAACACACATTCGCTACCAGTTTGCCCAGTAAACTTAGTTCCCTTTTCTTACTACCTCTAAATTGAAAGGGTTCGCTAGGACTTCTCCATGAGTTCGCCCAGCGAACATTCGCTGTTACTCCTCACTGGCTGTTCACATAGCGAACATGTTGAATCTCTTCTTCTCCTTTGGCTTCCTTGCCAAATTACTTGTGTCTAACACTTTGATGTTTTTATGCCTAACTTATGCACAATAACACACAAATTAAAGCAACCAAAGGTATTTTCAACAATATTGAAGAATAACATGAAATCATGGAGTAAATCCAACAAAACATAACAAAAGAGTTGAAAAATGCCAATAAATAAGGATCAATTTAAAGAAAGTTTGGAATTCAACAAACTCTCCCCAACTAGATCTTTGCTTGTCATCAAGCAAATTATGCCTCTCATTGAAAACAAGAGGATTTTCTAAAGCATTTAATTCAACCAAGAATGGGGTTATGGCTCAAATAAACAAACAAATGCACACAAGCAATATTCACTACTTCATAGAATCGAACAATGAAAAAGAATTTAGTTCTTAAACAAATATCATGCAATGCTTCAAATAACAACTAAATTATTATGCTTGAATCACTCTAACACTCCTATTCGAATAAGAATTGAAGAAATTAATGTGTTTGCAACCGCGGGGAAATTTCACTCACTTGACAAATGATACAAATACAATCCAATTCATACATTCATCTAAATCGATCATCAAAGAATTCATGGAATCAAGAAGATCACTAAGGTCTTTAAAGGTTGTAGCTTGGTTAGATTCACAATAAAGAGACATTTATAAGGCCAAGGGTTCAAAGTTGTCAATGCAAAAGAAACATTCACTATACAAGGTTATGTACACACTACAACTTCATCCAACAATCTCTTTTCTCTATTGCTCACCCTTCCAACACCCTTTATGCACATTATTTATATATTTTTTTATTCAAACAAGCATGCTTTTTCTTTTTCTTTTTTCACAACTCATATACACAATTTTCTTTTCAATGCTTGTTTGAAAATTTTCAGATTTTTTGAGTAACCCACCACTTTCTTTTCACTTTCCCCAACTTGAATTCAACCAAACCTTAAGTGAATGTTCCTTACTTTTTATGGAAAGGAAGAAAATTTAGAATAATTTCAAAGGTACAAGAAATTTTTTTAGGATCCTACACAATTCAATGATGAACTATCTTTCAAATTATGTATAAATACCAAGTTCATCACTAAACTGGGATCTAAACTATTAAGCTCAGAGAGGTTAGCAATTTCCTACTACTCACAGGTAAGTTACTTTTGGATATGGTTGTGCTCATTATCAACAAATGCCTTGATCATATCTAATGCTTCCACAAAATTAAAATAATCACAAGATTAAGAATGAATCAAATGTATTCAACAAGATTTATCAGTCATCCTATGCATTTAGTAAACAATGGAGGTTTCTCACAAATTTGTGGCTATTGGTACCTAAGTAATACAAGCATTCAAACAAAGATGCAAAATGAAACAAAATTACATTTGTACAAAGAAGAAAACTCTTAAACATTCTAGCATCCTAGAAAGAGGTAACCATGTACCTTGCCAGCATTTACATGATCAAATACTACTTTTAGCAAATAGTAATCAATCTAAAAGTTCTCATATTTAATCAACACAAAAGGGAAATATTAAATTAACTACCAATAATAAACAACTAATATTGTCCCTCTCTTTTTCAAAAAGGCATGCCCTTAGGTCCACTACAAAAAAGGCAATGCAAAAGTACTACACAAACTATTACAAAAGTGTTGTAGCATAAACTTTTCACCTTTCCAGAATTGTCATGTTCGTAGTGCGAACAATTATTCGCCATGCAAACTCAATCGCCTCATGCTCGCACAGCAAACTCAAGACAAATATGACAATAACTCAAAAATTCTGGTTTTTCTACTTGTGGTTTATTACAACACTCTTTCACAATAACATGCTAACAAAATCCAGTAAGAAAAACAGAAATACTCACAATGTTGGGGTGCCTCCCAACAAGATCTTTGTTTAAATTTGTTTGAGCTCGACAGTCTGGAGGTTTGAAACCTCGAAACTAAAAGCGATTGGATTAGCTTCCGAGAAGAACACTCTACCACCAAAGACCTCAACTGTTATCATGACTTGTTCTTGGTCCACTTTTCCTTAAGAAAGAAAAGTCCTAACATGACTTCATCAAAGCCTTCTTGGACTCTTCATCCTTCTTCTTAAACACCTCTTCGAGATTGGCTCTTTCTTCCTTCTTTTTCTTTGATGCAACCTTTGTGTCTTTGTTTTTATTTTTCTTTGTCGCAATTCTTGCATCTTATTTTTTCACTTAAAAGTTGTCCTTCAATTGATTCGAATACACCACCCCTTTGAAAAGTGTAAAACACACTTCCTCATCATTTATCCTCATCTTCGTTATACCTTCATCAACATCGATTAACATCCTAGCGATCTCCATGAAGGGTCTTCTAAGGATTATTGGTGTATCCTCATCCTCTTTCATGTCCATGACTATGAAATGAACCGGAAATAAAAAATTTTCAAACTTCTATAACACGTCTTCAACGACTCCATGAAGACGAGTCTTAGACTTATCTGCAAGTTGTAAAGTCATGTTGGTTAATTTCATCTCCATGTTGTCGAGCCTTTTACCACAGATAAAGGAATTAAATTAATACTAGCTCCCACATCAACCAAAGCTTTGCATTTGAAATCATTATATCAACCGAGACCACATCTCTATGAAGTCTTAAGTCCCTATGATACTCATCTATCTCATTCTCCCCCAAAGTAAGAGGTTTACCCAACACGGTTAATCGTGTTCCTGTCAAACCTCACCTCTCTTCCACATACTTTTGTGGTCCAAGAAAAAACCTCATCATCATTCGGGAGGGTGTTCGTATAGAACTCCCTCACGATTTCCACATTGTAAATGACATGTGGGGTAATCAACTTGTCCAAATTATTTTCATGAAGTGTCGCGGCTATCACTCGGTAGATTCCTTGGGGGTTAATGTTAAACACTTTCTCTAGAAAGTTGCTGCTTCTCTCAAGAAAAAAGGTACCTAGCAGCTTTCTTTACCCCTCTGAAATGTTTGGTGTCATGAGAAATTGGTTACTGATTGGAGGAGCTTCCAGTCTTTCTTTTCTTTGAAGGATTGGTTCTTGGAGGTGCCATCTGGAATGAGTAGTTAGAGGGAATGAAAGTTTAATTAAACTTGGGAAAAATTCTTCTTACTTGATATGGTTAAGACAGAGACAAGAGAATGTTTTTGGGTTTTGTGGAAAGTGATAGAGACAAAAAGGGAATGGAAAGGCAAAAAAGGGGAGGGGGAAAGGTCTTTCCCCACCAAATCTATCTAAAAACCATTGGGCCAATGAAATTGGCTCACCAAATAAAAACATCTTAAGTGATGTGGCAGAAAAAATGAGTTTTTGTTCTGTTTCGCACAGTTTGCACTGCGAACTTCCAGCGAGCATTCGCCCCAGGTTCGCACGGCGAACTCAAAGCGAATGGGATAGATTTTTCAAAAATTTTGTTCTTTTCTTCTCACTCTACTACAAAACTTCATATATTATTTTAATACTTAATGCAATAAAAATGAAAGTATACTTACAAGGTTGGGGGTGCCTCCCAACTAGCATTTTATTTAACATCGTTTGAGCTCGACGGTCCGATGGTTGAAACCACGGAACTAAAAGCAATCGAATTAGCTTCCGGATGAAACTCACTACCATAAAATGTCCTCAACATTTGTCATGACCAGTTTTTGGTCAATTTTTCTCAAGAATGAAAAATCCCTACAAGACTTCATCATAGCCTCCTTAGCCTCTTCATCCTTCTTTTTCAATACTGCTTCAATCTTTTCATCTTTGTCCCTCTTTTTCTTTACTATAACTTTTTCATCTTCCTTTCTCATATGATAATCATCCTTCACTTGATTTGAATACACCACACCTTTGAAAAGTGTAAAACACAATTCTTCATCATTAGTCATCACTTTCATTATGCCTTCATCAACATCAATTAACATTCTTCCAGTTTTCATGAAGGGTCTTCCAAGAATTATTGGTGTATCCTTATTTTATTCCATATCCATGACAACAAAATCAACCGAAAATAAAAACTTGTCAACTTTTAATAACATGTCTTCAATAATACCATGAGGACGAGTCCTTAACTTGTCTGCTAGTTGCAAAGTCATGTGGGTTGATTTCACCTGCCTGTTCTCAAGTCTTTTCACCACAGACAAAGGAATCAAGTTAATACTAGCACTCATGTCGACCAAAGCCTTACACTTGAAATCACTACCTATAGTTATAGGTAAAGCTACTCTTCTGGGATCTCCTTCCTTTTGCGGAAGAATGCTTTGGACGATAGAACTACAATTTGCATTGAGCGAAATGCTTTCTTTATTTGTATACCTCTTCTTCTTTGTAAGTATGTCTTTCATGAATTTTGCATACTTTGCCATTTTTTTTCTAGAGGCTTCGAAAATGGAATGGTTATTTACAACCGGCTAAATATGTCCAAGAACCTAGTATAATGCTTCTCATTGTCTTTATTTGTAGGAGCATTTGGATATGACAACTTTTTCATTGGAATTTCACTCTTATGCTCCTTTCCTTTCTTACTTATTTTCTTTTTCTCCTCTCTTAACTTCTTTTCTACTTCCTCCTTTTTAACTAACTCCTTATCATTATTATTTTCAACTTCTTCAACAATTTCATCCTCCTTTTCAACTTCAATATTTTCACCAATTCCCACACCAATTGTTCTCCCACTCTTAGTAAAGATGGATTTGCAAGATTCCTTCAAATTCAATTGAGTATTAGCTGAAAAAGTTTCTTTATGTTGGTCGGCTAATTGCTTGGACAATTGTCCAACTTAAGTTTCAAGGTTCCGAATTGCCGCATTCGTACTCTTTTGAGTGGAGATATACATTTGCATGAATTGGTTAAAACTTTCCTCAATCTTTGAACTTCCACCTTGGTTTTGTGGAGGTTGGTTGTAATTTTGATACGGTTGATGGTTAGAAGTACTTGATTCTTGCCTCCACCCTTGTTGGTAACCTTAGCTATTACCTCTCGGCTGATAGCTTTGGTTATTGCTTTGATATGGTGGTCTTGGTTGAAAGCCTTGATTTTGATTTCCTGCATAGTGGGCTTCTTCAATGACCGGTGGATAATAACCGGTAGGATGACCACCTTTGTAAAGTTCACAACTTGCTACATGTTAATTTTGGTTGGGAATTTATTGCATCTCTTTGATTTGTTATGGAAGCTTTGACATTTACTTTGTCAACAACTCCACTTGTTGCGAGAGTAACTTTTTTTGAGCAAGAATAACATCATTCGTTCCCAACTCTAGCATGCCCAGTTTTCTTTGAGGTATGCCACGGTTGTGATTTCCTTGGTGATCATTGAGTGCCTTCCTATCAATAATAGCAATTGCATATTCAACGCTTTTGGACATTAATGATCCACTCGAAGTAGCATCCAACAAAGTCTTGTGAACCGATTGAAGCCCATTCCAGAAGATGTGCACTTGAGTTAATTCATCAAAACCGCTTCCTTTGCATTTTCGTAACATAGATTTGAACCTCTCCCAAGTTTCATTAAGAGATTCATTTCCACCTTGAGCAAACACCAATATTGTTGTCTTCGCTTCCATGAATCTATTATGGGGGAAACATCGTTCAAGGAACTTTTCTTCCAATAAATTCCAATCCATCATCACTAGAGTTGATTGATTAAGTTGACATTCCTTTGCCTTCCCGATTAAGGAATGCAAAAATAGTCTCTTAAATAAGGATTCCTCTTCCACTTCCAGTGCTCCCGTTGCACCCGCAATTTCATAGAATTTGGTGAGATGTGTGAATGGATCCTCATTGTCCATACTAGTAAAAATATTTTGATACAAAAGAGCAAGAATACTCGTTTTCATCTCATAAGGTCTCCCATTGTGGGTGTTGCGCCCAAGCTGAGCGTTGTGTCTTGGACTGTTAACACATGGGGTTGAAGCAAGAGGTGGTTGTGGTGGTGGTTTAGCCATGATTGGCGTTAAAATGGGTGTAGATGAAGCTTTTCCGCGCTCTTCTCTTTCTTTAGCAAGTTGTCGTCTTCGTCTAGTTCTGTTATTGAGCCTACGAGAGATTCTTTCAATCTTAGGATCGAAAAGAAGTTGGTCTGCAGGTATACTCCCTCATATAAACAGAATCTGCACACTTAACCAAACAAATTAAGAAGCACAAGAAAAATACACAGAGGTAAGAATACAATACAAATTTCTTAAATCAATAAACTATTACAATGCTTGCAATATGAAACAATCCTCGACAGCGATGCCACTTTGTTTGAATCATAGTTAAAGGGGGGTTTTGTTATTGTCCCCACAGGGATTGCAGATATTTTTATGCTTACCTTTCAACAGTTTATTGTTTCAAGAAAAGGGTTTTCAAAGTTTTGTTCATAAAATTGTCACGTTTTTAGTAAAAAAAGTTGATAAATTTTAAAGAGTTTGATTAAAAAATTATATCAAAAGTAGTTTTCATCTACCCTAACTTATATGTATTCTTTCAATCTGGCATGTGAAGTCGGACCCGATTAATATCGTCGCGCATTCTCTTAAAAACGTCTATCTCTAGAGCAACGTCGTGAGAAATATTGTATTCATCGCTACACGATTTCTCCAATAACAACTAATATAGTAAGCTTTAAATTTAACACATAGCAATTATCGACCATAGACCGATTTCTCAAATTTATAAACTGATAGATGAATATTTTAGTTCAAGTTTCACAAAATCTATGTATAGAGTTTTACAAAACAAGAATGGGTCATTAAGATCAAAAATATTCATCATATATTAATCATCACTTGTTCACATACAAGGGCAATCAAAAGAAATACATACAAGCTAATGGTAGACTATTTCTACCTTTGATATAAAGGAAATTAGCTATCCATAACCATGGTAGCTTGCTTTACAAGTTTTGGAAGAAGATGAATACGCATTCACATCGAAGAATTGAACTCGGATGCGAATCTAGCTTCTATTTGCAAAATATCACCTTTTTGTGAAGAAATGCTAAGAAATGAAATTTTGGTGTGAAAAATGGGTTAGATCCCCCAAAAAATGTGAAATACTTATATAGTACTTTTGGAATCTGCCATGTTCGGACTGCGAACCATTTCTTCGCCTAGAGAACACACTTTTAGGCACCTGAAGTGCCTCTGAACAGTTAAACCGCCCCAGAGAAATATCTGAAGTTCGTTGTGCGAGCAATTCTTTGCCCTGCGAACTACCTCGCTACAAGTTTACACAATGAACTTATGGTCCTTTAGCTACTGCCTCAAATCTGGAATGGTTCGTTGGTCCTTCACTGAGGCCTCACCACAGTGAACATTCATTACCAGTTCTCCCAGCGAACTTAGGGCCCTTTTCTTACTGCCTCTAAATTAAGAGGGTTCACTGGGGCTTCACCATGAACTCTCCCAGTGAACATTCGTTGCTACTCCTTGCTGGCTGTTCGCACAATGAACATGCTGAATCTCTTGTTTTCCTTTGGCATTCTTGTCCAATTACTTGCGTCTTACACTTTGATGTTTTTATGCCTAATTTATGCATAATAACACACAAATCAAAGCAACCAAATGTATTTTCAACAATATTGAAGAATAGCATGATATCATGGAGTAAATCCAACAAAACATAACAAAATATTTGAAAAATGGCAATAAGTAAGGATCAATTTAAAGCAAGTTTGGGATTCAACATACACTCTCCCCCTCTCTAGAGAATGGTCTGGCCTCAGGCCAACCAGCATGAGCTAGGAACTGCTCCCTAGTTATGATCGAATGCTCCATTGTAGGCTCACGGTACTATTGCTGCAAAACCTGCATAGAATCATGAATATCAATCATGGCACGCTGAGTGGTCACCATTCAATCCCAGTTATAATTGCAGATATCCCTCTGAACGGGTCAATAACCTGGAAATCCTCAACTCTGGAACCAGAAGTCTCTCCTACTCCTGTACCTGTACATGTACCTGCAGTTTGTTCTCCTCTCATCCTCTTGGGCATACAAAATCTGTCCACATAGTTATCACCAATAGCAGCAAGGATAGAAACCTAACAACGAGAATGTAACTTCACCCTCGAGTGTACACATAAAGCCATGATCAAGCATGGGAAAACCAAAGGGAAATTAACTCGATTCCTTGGTTTGATACCGCTCTCCACCATCGCATGCATCTCGTTAGCAATGATCCATGCTATATCAATCATGATACTATGGACCAAGTGAGCCATTGGTATTGGTACAATAGAGGTATACGTCATTAGCTTAATGTTAGTTAAGACCAAGAGTAGCACCAGATATGCTAAAGGACGCATATCCTCCCTATGATATCTTTTTGGAACCCCAGATGGGTTCATCTCCACCTTCTCGCCTTCCCTCGATAAGGCACCAGATATCATTTTCACATCTCTATGAAGTCTTAAGTCCCTATTGTCGCTACTCAAAAAATGCATTGCACAACAACGGGGAGGCGAAAAAGATAGACAGAAGAGTCACCATCCCGTCGTTACGCGATGCATTTTTCGAGTAGCGACATCTGACGACTCTGTTGGCGACTACCTAGCAAGCCAAGCCTAATTTGTTTGTCGTGTTTGTGTTTTTATTTGCTTTATTTGTTTGTGCTTTATTTTCTAACCTGTTGGGTTTATTTGGGTTGGTTTGTAAGAACAAAAGCTTTCTACCCGAGCTTTTCGAGTATACACTAAGATTAGGAGGTGGTTTCTTTCTGATTTGCGAGACTTAGGACTCGTTGAGTTGGATCGAATCCCGCCGCTCAGGTGAGACCCCTTTGGTATGATTATGTCTTACGTGTAGTCGTAACGACATCTTTATTTCCAACTTGGGAGTCCGTGACTCTGAGGACCTTTTGTAGAACCTTATTCCGAAGGTTGCTAAAACATGACTCTATGTTCATCCTTTGAAGGGATTACCGTCTTACGAATCGTCGTTCTAATGGAAAACTTTAGAACGAGCACCCTTTTCTCTTTTCCACCCTTTCCCAGAAAGGCATGCTACGTCCATTCTACCACAAACAGGTAACACTTAAGTCTCCTCAGATGCGAGCAGCTAAACACCTAAACTGCTAGAATGCGCACGATAGCATCGTCTACCAGAACTCACCTGCAAACCGTAGGCCGAACTACGGCTGCTCTGATTCTTTACTTATTTTAAGTAAAGATACATAGGCACAAGGGCCACAATCCTTGCCGAGCACTTTTTCCCCATATATCCGTAGCCCTGAACTACGTCGACTCTGATTTTCTCACATCCGTTGAGAATACATAGGCCTAGGATCGCGAAGTCCTACCGAGTCTGTTCTTTCTCTTTCCTTCCCCATTCTCTCTTTCCTCCTAACCTCTCATTTTCTTGTTTCGATCCCTTTGCTCTCCCCCTTTGGAACACTCTTTTATAGCATAATTTTTAAGCAAATAAATTCACACGTCGACAAGAAAATGGTTCCCATCGAGTACGATGGATGCGAAGGGTGCTAATACCTTCCCTTCGCATAACTGGCTTCTGAACCCGTTCTCGGTCGCGAGACCATCTTATCCATTTCTTTCTTAAGGTTTTCTCGATATTTTCCTTTCCCCTCATGGGATAAATAAAGTTCGGTGGCGACTCTTCTGTCCTTTCTTTTTCGCCTCCCCGTCGTTGCGCGATGCATTTTTCGAGTAGCGACAGCGCGCAACGACGGGGAGGCGAAACCTATAATACTCATCTATCTCATTCTCCCCTAAAGTAAGAGGTTTACCCAACACATGGTTAATCGCGTTCCTGTCAAACTTCACCTCTCTTCAACATACTTTTGTGGTCCAAGAAAAAACCTCATCATCATTCGGGAGGGTGTTCTCGTAGAACTCACTCACGATTTCCACATTGTAACTGTCACGTGGGGTAATCAACTTGTCCAACTTCTTTTCATGAAGTATTGCAGCTATCGCTCGGTAGGTTCCTTGGGGGTTAATGTTAAACACTTTCTCCAGAAATATGCTCCTTCTCTCAAGAAAAAGGTACCTAGCAGCTTTCTTTGCCCCTCTGAAATGTTCGGTGTCATAAGAAATTGGTTACTGACTGGAGGAGCTTCTAGTCTTTCTTTTCTTTGAAGGATTGGTTCTTGGAGGTGCCATTTAGAATGAGTAGTTAGACAGAATGGAAGTTGAATTGAACTTGGTAAAAATTCTTCTTACTTGATATGGTTAAGACAGAGGCAAGATAATGTTTTTGTGTTTGTGTGGAAAGTGGTAAAGACAAAAAAGGGAATAGAAAGGCAAAAAAGGGGAGTGGGAAAGGTTTTAACCCACCAAATCTAGCTAAAAGCCATTGAGCCAACAAAATTGGCTCACCAAATAAAAACAACTTAAGTTATGTGGCAGAAAAAGATGAGTTTTTGTTCTGTTTCACACAGTTCGCACTGCGAACTTCCAGCGAGAATTCGCCCCAAGTTCGCACGGTGAACTCAAAGCGAATGGGATAGATTTTTCAAAATTTTTGTTCTTTTCTTCTCACTGTACCACAAAACTTCATATATTATTTTAATACTAAAAATGAAATAAAAATGAAACTATACTTACAATGTTGGAGGTGCCTCCCAACTAGCGCTTTGTTTAATATCGTTTGAGTTCGACGGTCCGACGGTTGAAACCACAGAACTAAAAGCAATCGAATTAGCTTCCGGATGAAACTCACTACCATAAAAGGTCCTCAACCATTGTCGTGACCATTTTTTCTCAAGAATGAAAAATCCCAACAAGACTTCATCATAGCCTCTTCATCCTTCTTTTTCAATACCGCTTCAATCTTTGCATCTTCGTCCTTCTTTTTCATTACTATAACTTTTGCATCTTCCTTTCTCGTATGTTAATCATCCTTCACTTGATTTGAATACACCACACCTTTGAAAAGTGAAAAACACAATTCTTCATCATTAGTCCTCACCTTCATTATGCCTTCATCAACATCAATTAAAATTCTTGCAGTTTTCATGAAGGGTCTTCCAAGAGTTATTGGTGTATCCTTATCTCCTTCCATATCCATGACAACAAAATCAACCGGAAATAAAAATGTGTCAACTTTTAATAACATGTCTTCAATAATACCATGTATACGAGTCCTTGACTTGTCTTCTAGTTACAAAGTCATGTGGGTTGATTTCATCTCCATGTTCTCAACTCTTTTCACCACAGACAAAGGAATCAAGTTAAAGCTAGCACTCATATCGACCAAAGCCTTACACTTGAAATCACTACCTATAGTTATAGGTAGATCTACTCTTCTCGGATCTCCTTCTTTTCACAGAAGAATGCTTTGGATGATAGAATACAATTTACATTGAGAGAAATGGTTCCTTTATCCTTATACCTCTTATTCTTTGTAAGTATGTTTTTCATGAATTTTGAAAACTTTGCAATTTTTTCTAGAGCCTTGGAAAATGGAATGGTTATTTGCAACCGGATAAATATGTCCAAGAACCTAGCAAAATGCTTCTCATTGTCTTTATTTGTATGAGCATTTGGATATGGAAACTTTTTCGTTGGAATTTCACTCTTATGCGCAGCTCTGCTATCTGGGTGTGCAAGTCGGTCCTTTGCAGTGTATGATTATTAGATAACACGGTTGTCCTGGAGATGGTTGTGAATGATGGTATTCCTCTGAGGGAGGTGTGTGTGGCTCATCGATCTTCTCTCCATAGCCTTTTAATGCGTAACTCCAATTTGAAGGATCGTGTACACTGGTCACAACTGGGTCAGGTAGTGTAAAATAGTGGACAGTCTGGTAATCAATCAGAAGTCTAAAATAATCATGCTGAAAAGATGCTCTCCTCATCAGTCCTCTGTCCAAACAGAAATCAATGTCCAATAGGGTGTATCCACAATATGAAGTCAGATGCATCAATTGGCTGGTGAGTCCTAATGCAGTGGCTATATGCGTGAAGGTGCCTCCCACATGAATAACCCCCTTATAGGATCTAGTTGTACCCTCTAGATTATGCAGTAAGAAGTTCCCACATGCCACTGGGCGTAACTGGTTTACGCAGAACAGGAAGAATATCTCTTCCTTACTAACATGCATGTCGGAGTCCTCTTTTCCAAGAAAGGTGTGAGCTAGGGTCATCTGAAAGTACCTCATAGATGGGTTGTGGATGACCGGGGATAGTTGAGTGGATGGATCTAGGCTCCCTCCGCCTGTAATATCTCTCCAAAACTGGTCGATGTCTCTACTCATAAAATAGCCCATCGGCAGGTCAGTTATAGCATCAGGTGTGGTCTGAAATCTATGTAGGTCGCCGAATCCCTTATTGGTGAAGGCATACTCTTTTCCAAAGAGTCTGAATGAGGCCAGCCCATCCTGATCGGCATATGGCTCGTGGCGGAACGAACTGAGAAACTCCAATGTAAAGTGCCTGTAGGTCTGGTGCAACTGGTCAGCATATTCGTCCCAATGAAGCTGATGACAGAGAAACCGCACGTTGGGTTCGATCCCTAAAGCTTCCATGCAGGCCTGATCTGGATACCGGGCGGTACCATAGGACGCTGTTGAAGAACATAGTACCTCTGCCTTTGGTTGTCATCCCTAAAGGTGACGTGCATGTCCTCAAGAGGCTGCATCCTACAAATAAAACTTAGAGAACAAGACCTGAAAGCACAAGCATCATAAAACGTTAGTTGACACATAACCATAAGATAAAATAAATAAAATAGAAAGTTAAGAAAAACAAAGAAAACTGTGGGTTGCCTCCTAGGCAGCGCTTGTTTAACTTCGTTAGCTTGACGAGTAGAACCTATATGGTTGAAGTAGGCAGTGGTGGATCAATCAAGGTGTGGCTGGAGTAATCATCAGGAATGTCCCCTCCTTCGTAGAATTTTAATCTTTGCCCGTTTACAATGAATGGGCTACATGACTGGTTCTGGATCTCGACTGCTCCTGATTGTAGAACTTTAGTAACTGTAAAGGGACCTGTCTACCTTGAACGAAGCTTGCCAGGAAAAAGTCGTAATCTAGAGTTGAACAGGTCTCCTATATGGAAATATTTCTTTACGATCTTCTTGTCGTGTCAGGCCTTAGTTCTTTCTTTATATATAATGGTGTTCTCGTAGGCGGATAGGCGGAGTTCTTCTAGTTTATATATATCAAAGACGCGGTTTTGTCCAATAGTCAAATAGTCAAAGTTAAGGGTTTTTATGGCCCAATAGGCCCTGTGTTCTAATTCAAAGGGTAGATGACAGGATTTTCCATAGACTAGTTAGTAAGGAGGTTTTCCAATAGGGGTTTTGAAGGCGGTTCTATAGGCCCATAGTGCATCTTGCAGCTTTTGAGACCAACCCTTTCTTGATATAGAAACCGTTTTTTCTAAGATTTGTTTAATTTCTCTATTGGATACTTCTACTTGGCCACCATTCTATAGGTGATAAGGTTTCGTTATCCTGTGCTTAACTCCATATTTTCTTAAACGTTTTTCGAAGATTCTTGATATGAAATGCGATCCACCGTCATAGATAACAAGACGGGGGGTTCCGAATCTAGGGAATATGTAATTCTTAAACAGCTTAATGACTACACGTGTGTCATTGGTGGGAGAGGCTATCGCTTCAATCCATTTAGACACATAATCAACTGCAACTAAGATGTATTTATTTCCTAAGGAAGACGGAAATGGTCCCATAAAGTCTATGCCCCAAATATCAAAGAGTTCCACCTCTTGAATATTTCTCAAGGGCATTTCGTCACGTCTTGAGATGTTTCCAGTGCGCTGGCACCGGTCACATTTAACTATATAGGTGTGTATATCACGCCACATTGTCGACCAAAACAGGTCTACTCTAAGGATCTTAGCGTGTGTTTTGGATGTGCTAGAGTGTCCTCCATAAGGTGCAGAGTGACAATGTTCTATTATCTTTCTTACTTCTTCTTCTAGGAAGCAACGACAGAAAGTACCGTCCGTGCTTCTTTTAAAAAGGAGTGATTCCTCCCAATAGAAGTGTCTTACATAGTTAAAGAACTTCTTTCTCTACTAGTAGTTAAAATATGGGGGTATGATATCAGCGGCTAGGTAATTTACAAAATCCGTGTACCAAGGTACACTACTTACTGTCAGGGATCTCTCAGGGTTCTTAGAAGGGTCCAGGTTATTTTCTTCTATGGCTTTTATCATAGCGATTAACCTGTCATAGGTAAAATCATCGTTAATAGGGAGTGGGTCTAGTTTTAGATACTCAAGCCTAGAAAGGTGGTCGGCAACTACATTTTCTGTGCCTTTCTTGTCTCTAATATCCAGATCAATTTCTTGTAAGAGGAGGATCCACTGAAGTAACCTAGGTTTGACATCCTTCTTGCTTAATAAGTAACGAATGGCAGCGTGATTTGTATAAACTATAATCCTGGCTCCTACCAGATAGGATCAAAACTTGTCCATATCGAAGACTATGACAAGAAGTTCTTTCTCCGTGGTAGCGTAGTTAAGCTGAACAGCGTCTAGGGTTCTACTAGCATAGTATATTACATGTAATCTCTTATCTTTTCTTTGCCCTAGAACAACTCCTATAGCGTAATCGCTAGCGTCACACATGATTTCGAAAGGTTCGTCCCAGTCTGGAGGTTGGATAATGGGTGCCGAGATCAACGTTTGTTTTAGAAAGTTGAATGCTTCAAGGAATTTTTCATCAAAGTTAAACTCAATATCTTTCATTAGGAGGCCAGTTAAAGGTTTAGTTATTTTAGAGAAGTGTTTAATAAAACGCCGACAGAAACCAGCGTGTCCAACAAAACTTCGGATTTCTCTGATAGTGTTAGGGGGTTTAAGGTTTTCAATTACTTCTATTTTGGCTCTATCTACTTCGATACCTCTTTCGGAGACTATATGTCCTAAAACTATACTTTCGGTTACCATAAAGTGACATTTCTCCCAGTTCAACACCAGGTTGACATCAACACATCTTTTCAGGATTTTCTCAAAGTTAGTGAGACAGTTGATGAAATCAAATCCGCATACCAAGAAATCATCCATGAAGACATCCATGATTCCATCCAGGTAATCGGCAAAGATTGCCATCATGCAACGCTGGAAGGTTGCTGGTGCATTACAAAGACTGAAAGGCATTTGCCTGTAGGCAAAAGTTCCATAAGGGCATGTGAAGGTGGTTTTCTCTTGATCCTCTGGATGTATAGGGATTTGGAAAAATCATGAATATCCATCCAGATAGCAAAAATAGGAGTGTTTGGCCAAGCGTTCCAGCATTTGATCTATAAATGGTAAGGGAAAATGGTCTTTTTCTAGTGGCTTTGTTTAACAAATGGTCTTTTCCTATCTGTTTTGCTACATGTTCTTCTTTCTCGTTCTGCACGACCGTGATGCCTCCCTTTTTAGGTACTACATCACTTATTACAGGGTTTATCCTTCACTGATGTTCTCTAGAAGGTTTTGAGTCTCCCTCAAGTGAGATCCGATGCATGCACACAGATGGACTTATACCTTTCAAATCAGAGATGTTATATCCTAAGGCAGAGGGATATTTGCGTAAGACAAATAAGAGTTGGTTTGTTTCTCCTTGGTTCAAGGAAGCACTGACTATAACTGGACAGTTCATTTCTTCGTCCAAGAACTCGTATCTTAGATTCCTAGGTAGTTTCTAAATTCTAAAGTTGGTTTCTTAGGGCATGGTATAGGATCTAGGGTAAGGGATAAACATTCGTACAGGTTATCATCAACGTAGGGTTCTATAAATCCATCATATTCCTTTATGAAGGTTGAAGGCAGTTTGATGGTTTGTTCTAATTCTAGCTCTCTAACGCATTCATCGATGATGTCTATGGCATAACATGCATCTCCTAATACTGGTGCCATAAGAAACTTCGATAGAATGAATTCTATTTTTTCGTCACCTACCTCAAAAGTCAACTTCCCTCTCTTAACATCTATTATGGCTCCAGCGGTTGATAAGAATGGCCTGCCTAGGAGGATTGGAATGTCATCATCTTCTTTAATGTCCATGACAACGAAATTGGCCGGGATGAATAATTGACCGATCCTAACGGGGACGTCTTCCAATATGCCAATAAGATATTTGACGGATATGTCAGCTAACTGGAGTGACATCTTCGTAGGCTATAGTTCTCCTAGTTTTAACCTTTCAAAAACTGCTAGAGACATGAGGCTTACACTAGCTCCTAAGTCTAGAAAAGCTTTATTTATGATATGACTTCCCAAAATACAAGGTATAGAGAAATTTCCAGGATCCTTCTCCTTCTTGGCAAGTTTATTTTCGGAAATGGAATTGCATTCTAAAGGTTTTAGATCGGCAAGTCTACATTTATTGGTAAGGATGTCTTTGAGGAACTTTGCATATAACGGTATTTGGGTGATGACTTCTGTGAAAGGGATCTCCACATGAAGCTTCTGTATGACTTTAATGAATTTCTGATATTGGTTATTGATCTTGGTTTGTTTTAGTCTTTGCGAATAGGGTATGGGAGGTTTATATGGTGGAAGTGGTTCGTTGGTTTTGTCCTTATCTTGGTTTTTCTGTTTTTCAGATCCTACTGATTCCTCTACTTCGCTCGTGGGTACCATGCTTTCCTTAGGAGTCTTGGGTTCGTTCAATGTTGGGTTAACTAGTTCATCATAAACGGTCCCACTCCGTAAGGTGATTGCATTGGCTTGCCCTCGAGGGTTTTGTTGAGGTTGTCCAGGGAATTGTCCTCCGGGTGTGGTTTCAGGAGCTTGTTTTAAAGCTATTCGAGAGATCTGGGTTTCAAGCATCTTATTATGGGTGACTATTTGGTCTACTTTGGTTCCTAACTGGGTAATCAATTAATTTACATGAATGTTCTGGTTTGGGAATTCTTTGTTTTGCTGGGTCTGAGCCATAATGAAGTTTTCCATGACTTTCTCAAGGTTTGGCTTAGGTTGCACAACTTGCATAGGCGGGTTTTATCTTTGAGCTTGAAAATCGGATGGTCTCGGAGGTGCAGGGTTTTGGATAGGGTTATTATTTTTGTAGGAAAAGTTTGGGTGATTCTTCCATCCAGGGTTATAAGTGTTTGAAAATGGGTTTCCTTGGGTATAGTTGACCTCTCATGAATGAGTTTCGTTCAGCAGATTACATTCCGCTGATTGGTGTCCTTTGGCTCCACAGAAATTTGCACTCAGTTAAGACTACTGCTACAGCTATTGGGTTTGCGTACATATGTTCGACTTTAAGGGCTAAAGCGTCAATTTTTTGCTTGCATCATGTCTATAGAACTTATCTCATGTATTCCTCATTGGGTTTCCTTCTTTTCCCGCGTTTCTCACTCTATCCCCCATTGAAAATGGTTTTGAGCCATATCCTCGATGAGAGCGCAAGCTTTAGGGTAAGGTTTATTCATCAGAGCGCCACCTGCGACGGTGTCGATGGTCATCTTTGTGTTATAGTGAAGTCCATTATAGAAGGTATGAATGATTATCCATGATTCTAGGCCATGGTGTGGAAATATTCTCAACATGTCTTTATATCTTTCCCAAGCCTCGAAGAGTGATTCACCTTGGTTTTGGGTAAATCTGGTTATTTGGTTTCTAAGAACAACAGGTTTTCTCGGGGGAAAATATCTAGCAAGGAAAACACTCCTAATGTCTTCCCAAATAGTTATAGAATTGGCTGGAAGGGAATCTAACCAGGTAAGGGCTTTGTCTTTGAGGGAAAAGGGAAATAATCTTAACCGAATCGCCTCAGGGGTAGCACCATTGGTTTTAAAGGTGTTAGCTAATTGAATAAAGGTTTTTAAATGTTGGTTCGGTTTCTCGGTAGCGAGTTCCGCGAACTGGTTCTGTTGCATTAATTTTAATAGGGAAGGTTTTAGCTCGAAATTGTGAGCAGGAATATTGGGGTTCATAATACTAGAACAAGGTTCGTCATTAGATGGTTGGGCGAAATCCTTAAGGGGTCTTTAGTTACGGTCCTTTTCCATAGCTTTCTTAATTCTACGAAATAAGATACATGCGCAAGTGTAACGTTCAGGTTCCTCTAAGGGATCTATGAGAGTACCAGTGCTGCGAGTTCTTCGCATTGACCGGTGGGTAAAACCTTACTCTAGACGGTGTAACAATAGGGTACGAAATTTTGACGTAATTGGTCCCCGGCAACGGTGCCAAAAACTTAATGCTTGTTTCACAAGTGCACGAATAGCGTCAGAGTAATACAAAAGATTATCGATCCCACAAAGACCAAACGTCAATCTATCGTTCGCTAGTGTTACGGTGTTTATCTAAGGCAAGTCAATAAAGGGGTTTGTTGTGCGAAATAAAAGTAAAGTGCAGAATTAAATTCAATAATAAAACAACAAGCTTAGATGCAATTCACATAGCTACATAGTATTCCAGATGTGTATAAATAGAATACCTTATAGGGTAATGTTTTCTACTCATGAAAATAACTAATTTAACGGGAATTGTCACTTTCGCGTATTCATAACCGAGTTTATCCCTTAATCGACCCCTCTTATTGTCACTTATAAAAAGGTGTGCATTGCGTTAGGGTTGATTAAACCTATTTTTAAGAAATATAGTTTCTTAACTTAGTTGAAAAGTATTTTAACCTGGAATTTCTAACAAAAAGAGGTTCTTGCGAATTGGACCTTAAATCCATAAACGCGTCCGAAAACAATTTTAAAATCAGTTTTCTTAAACATTAAAAATTCCTAATTAACTGAACCAAGCGCTTTCGCTTCCTTTGAACAGTTAAAACTAACCTAATTTATCTAAAGGTTGGACGACTTTCGATCTTACCCAACAGATTTTAAGTGCAGAAAATTAGTGTTAAAAGTCAAAATAACCCCTAAGTAATTCTATCGACAACAGTATGGAATACTATTATAACTATAATCCTTGCATCCTAGCCTTTAAGGTTTAGCCAGACATGGTAAAGTAAATAGACATGGTAAATAAATGCAAGTAAATAAAATACGAGTAAAATAGATAAAGTGCGGTAAAGGGTGCAATAAATAAACAGTGCGAGAAATAAAAGCGGGTAAATAAAAAGGCCGATAAATAAACATAAACCTGCTCCAAACGGGAGGTTTTAAATCTTTGTACAATTGGAAGTAAATGACATAAATAAAATGGCGGTAGGATTAACTTCTATCCAAGTGCTCCAAACCCGATTACAGACTCAATTAAACAGTGTGATAACCCCTCGATGTGAGAAGTTTATCACTTTACAATAAGTGAAATTTATTTCTTGAGTTCTGTAACTAAGCTTGGATGAATAGAAATAAGACAGAATTCCTCTATTTATAGTGGTAGGAAAGTACAGGTAAGGACAAGAATGCCCCCCAACTCCTTTTGGGAGGGAAACGAGAAAGCAAAGGTGGCGCCCACCACCTCCCTATGGCGCCCGCCACATGAACTAGGGTGGAAAAGAGTGGGAGACGTGACAGTTGTCAGCAGTTGGTCCTCTATCCAATGTGTGGCATCCCTAATGGCTCCCGCCATGGTGGAAGCCATGTGTACAATTCCATAGAATGTTGGTCTTTTAGCTCGTTTTTCTTAATTTCTTCTCGAGTAGCTTTGAAAATACAAAAACCTGAAAAAGAAATAAAACAGAGGCATAATACAAGAAAAACGGAAATAAAATCGTAAATAACGCGTGCAAATCGAGTCAAATAATCAGTATATTTTAGGTCTATCAAATTCTCCCACACTAAAGCCTTTGCTTGTCCTCAAGCAAATCATCATGACAGAAAAGGGTGAAATCCATAGATGATCCGGGCGAAAATGGATTATGAGTTCAAGCTGGGATGAAGCGATAGGTGAAAACTAAGTGAACCATGGGTATCGAAATGACACTTCTCTGCGAATACGGACATAGGCTTTGTTCTTACATAAACCAATCCATACCACCCTATTGAACCTAGGCCTACTTTTAAATCTCTTTTTGGGTCTTTTTCATTCAGGTGCAATCACATTAAGCCCGTTATCCATACGTAATCATAGTGAAGTGACCGGTTAGTGATTCTGATCTCAAGCGTGGGGCTCTGGTATGCAAATTGGTGTAACCCCTTTTATTGTCCCAATTGTAGCTGTAGGGGATCAGATCGTAATCCGCCCTACCAAGTTCAGTACCAGATACCTCTGAACCAACTGACAATGGGAAGATATTTTTATTTTGTTTTATCATCATTTTTTTCTTTTTCGAAATTTTACAACTTTTTGGATTAAATGACCTTGTGAGGGTTACCTATACCCGAGTTGCAATTATTTTTATTTAACATATAGATCGTTCACTTATGTTCATCGGTCCTTCACTTAGATCATGCTTCGGCCGGAGCTGACTGCTAGGATAAACTACTAAGGACTTACTATGAACATTATTATTAAGGCCAAGGTACAGAGGGTATCGGAGTTGATTTCTACATTTTGTGACACCTAAAGTGTTGTAATGATACCGATGTTTCAAAAAAGATTTTTCCAAATCATCTGCATCCTAACTCAAACTTGCCTCAAAGCCTAAGAAAATTTTCAAAATAGTACACTTTTGGCAATAATTTTTTTGGTGGGGCTAAGTAATGAGGGAATAATGGTTTACTGCTGAATGACTCGTTAAGCACATGTGTGTTCTAAAAAACGAAAAGAAAATAAGGAGGGAAATAAACTAGAAAGCGATAAAATAAATGAAAATGCAAGAAAAAGCGAGAAAATAAATAAAAGTCTCCTCCCACACTTAAATTGAACATTTTCCCCAATGTTTCAAAATAAGAAAAGGACGAGGTGCCTGAAGGGCCTAAGGCATGCTGCTGATGTTGTCGCAAGCGTACGGCGAGTACCTAGGGCAGAGAGATCTGCTGTGACGATGATTGGTCTAAGAAGCATCAAACGCGTCGAATCTGGTGGTCAGAGAAGCTTGAGATTGTATTATGCTTTTCATGGATTGACTCATCTACTGCTGAGACTCTTGCATGAATCTCATATTTTCAGTTAATTGTTGCTGGATGGTGGTGAACAAGTTATCGTGTCTCTCCTCTATTGCTAATTGGTCTCGCCACATCTGCTCAGATATATAAAAACCGGGAGCGGTACCTGCAGAGTAGTAAGAGGAAGACGGTGCAACGTGTGTCTGTGGTACATAGTGAGGCGACATAGGATGATCGGGAGACTGCTCTCGCCGGTCATACTCGTCATCAGTATCATTGCCTTCACCAACAGGAATATTCGGAGGCATTGGACCTGTAAATGGTGGAGCATCTAAATCGTAGGTCCAGTTCCTTGGGATAGTCACATCTGTGCGTCTAGTGCAGGGCAAAACGATAGATGGGATAGCCTTCCCATGGATCATAAGCTCGAATCCCCCTTCCTTCCTGACCTTGCACAGTTTCATATCTTTTAAGAATTTCAAATTAATTGTGCGAGGAGGAAGAGGTGCTAGAGTGGCTATCTCAGCATCTAGGTTCAGAGCCTTTGCAATAGACGTAATAAGTCCTCCGAAGGTAATGGTCCCCATGCCTTTGATTGAGGCATTCATATGGGCAATCATGAACGAAACCACATTAAATCTCCTATTTGTGAGGCACCCCTGCAAAAATAGTAACTCTTTTGCATTCACTTTATTTGGATTCTCCCGGCCAAAGATAGTACAGGCTAACATGTAGCGAAATACACGGATGGCCGGGTTATGGATCCTGGAGGCAAGTATTCCTTTGAAAGATGTAATAGTAAAATTTGACAACCTGTGTCAGAAGGAAAATTCCTCCACTGATCAATCAGAATCCAGAGGTGCTTCACAAATAGAACCTTCACCAAAGGGAAGTCCTAGCCTCTCTACGAGTTCATCGGTACTAAATGTGTATTCCACATTAAACATTCAGAACTGTATCGTGAAAACGGTACTAGTAGTGTCGGGTCTGACAACATAAATCAGGGAACTCAAGAATTCCCTGGTCAGCCTTTCAAAAGTAGGATCATGTATAGCAAATATTTCATGCAGTCCTAACGTGTCTAACAAGTGATAAACGCTATGGTAAATACCCAAAGAATACAAACAGTTGTCATCCACATACCGTGTCGAATCGATGTCCCGGCTTTGCAGTTTGTCGAGAATTTCCCGTTGTCTTTCTCCGAGCTTCCCTTGATCCAAATTGTACCCTTCGTGTTCCATGAATGTGCTATTGAGATGGAAGATGAGTGAAATGGGTATTTTTTTGAGTTTTTGTAGAAATGGGGTTTTGATGGATTTTGGTGAGGGAAGGTGAAAATGGAACTTGGAATGGTTAATGGGTTGGTGAGTGGATGATGAAATTAGGAACTTTTGGTGCTTTAGGGGAGATTTTTGTGTAGCCAAAAATGGAGTTTTGGATGTGAAAATGGTGGTTTTGTAACTTCTGCCCCGCATATAGTCCAGACCCCATGGCGGGCGCCATCCTTGTTGAAGGTGGTTGGGCCAGATTTTTGTGCTTTGTTTGGGCCTTGGTGCTTCTTCTTGATTTTTGGGGTGTGCTTGCGGTAGAAATTACCTGTCTTGGCACACTATATATATATATGTTTTATTTTTATTTTTCCTTACTTCGATATAAAAATCAGGAAACATAATTAAGTGCAAAATAAAATAACATAAATAGGGAAATAACAATCGTCACAAACATGTATAAATATAAACGGTAAAATTAATGTCATGAAATAAAAACGTAAGCAAATGCAAATAAGTCTGTAAATGAAGATGGAAATAAAGCAAACGATAATAAAGTAATGAAATAGTGTCATTACAGAGCTGGCTGGTCGTCTGTCTGGTCAGGATAACGGAGTGCGTGGAGCTCTCTGTGCAAGTCCGAGATCTCCTGATACAAAGTGTCTGCTTCTGTTGCGTGAGTCATGTCTGATATCTGAACCTGTAAGGTGAGATCGACCACTGTCTGATGGAGTCGAACTATCTCTATGCTCAGCTCTGCTATCTGGGTGTGTAAGTCGGTCCTTCGCAGTGCATGATTATTAGATAACATGGTTGTCCTTGGAGATGGTGGTGAAGGATGGTATTCCGCTGAGGGCGGTGTGCGTGGCTCATCGATCGTCTTTCCATAACCTTCTAATGCGTAACTCCAATTTGAAGGATCGTGTACACTGGTCACAATTGGGTCAGATAGTGTAAAATAGTGGGCAGTCTGGTAATTAATCAGAAGTCTAAAATAATCAGGCTGAAAAGATGCTCTCCTCATCAGTCCTCTGTCCAAAACAGAAATCAATGTCCAATAGGGTGTATCCACAATACGGAGTCAGATGCAGCAACTGGCTGGTGAGTCCTAATGTAGTGGTTATATGCGTGACGATGCCTCCCACATGAATAACCCCTTCATAGGATCTAGTTGTACCCTCGAGATTATGCAGCAAGAAGTTCCCACATGCCACTGGGCGCAACTGGTTTACGCAGAACAGGAAGAATATCTCTTCCTTACTAACATGCATGTCAGAGTCCTCTTTTCTAAGAAAGGTGTGAGCTAGGGTCATCTGAAAGTACCTCATAGCTGGGTTGTGGATGACCGGGGATAGTTGAGTGGATGGATCTAGGCTCCCTCCGCCTGTAATATCTCTCCAAAACTGGTCGATGTCTCTACTCATAAAATAGCCCATCGGCAGGTCAGTTATAGCATCAGGTGTGGTCTGAAATCTATGTAGGTCGCCGAATCCCTTATTGGTGAAGGCATACTCTTTTCCAAAGAGTCTGAATGAGGCCAGCCCATCCTGATCGGCATATGGCTCGTGGCGGAACGAACTGAGAAACTCCAATGTAAAGTGCCTGTAGGTCTGGTGCAACTGGTCAGCATATTCGTCCCAATGAAGCTGATGACAGAGAAACCGCACGTTGGGTTCGATCCCTAAAGCTTCCATGCAGGCCTGATCCGAATACCGGGTCGGTGCCATAGGACGCTATTGAAGAACATAGTACATCTGACTTTGGTTGTCGTCCCTAAAGGTGACATGCATGTCGTCAAGAGGCTGCATCCTGCAAATAAAACTTAGAGAACAAGACCTGAAAGCACAAGCATCATAAACCGTTAGTTGACACATAATCATAAGATAAAATAAAATAAAATAGAAAGTAAAGAAAAACAAAAAAAACTGTGGGTTGCCTCCCAGGCAGCGCTTATTTAACGTCGTTAGCTTGACAAGTAGAACCTATATGGTTGAAATAGGCAGTGGCGGATCAATCAAGGTGTGGCTGGAGTAATCATCAGGAATGTCCCCTTCTTTATAGAATTTTAATCTCTGCCCGTTTACAATGAATGGGTTACATGACTGGTTCTAGATCTCGAATGCTCCTGATTGTAGAACTTTAGTAACTATAAAGGGACCTGTCCACCTTGAACGAAGCTTGCTAGGAAAGAGTCGTAATCTAGAGTTGAAAAGGAGAACATGGTCTCCTATATGGAAATCTTTCTTTACAATCTTCTTGTCGTGCCAGGCCTTAGTTCTTTCTTTATATATAATGGCGTTCTCATAGGCGGATTGACGGAGTTCTTCTAGTTTATGTATATCAAGGACGTGGTTTTTTCCAACAGTCAAATACTCAAAGTTAAGGGTTTTTATGGTCCAATAGGCTCCGTGTTCTAATTCAAAGGGTAGATGACAGGATTTTCCATAGACTAGTTGGTAAGGAGTTGTTCCAATAGGGGTTTTGAAGGCGGTTCTATAGGCCCATAGCGCATCTTGTAGCTTTTGAGACCAATATTTTCTTGATATAGAAAGCGTTTTTCTAAGATTTGTTTAATTTCTCTATTGGATACTTTTACTTGGCCATTAGTCTATGGGTGATAAGGTGTCGCTATCCTGTGCTTAACTCCATATTTTCTTAAAAGTTTTTCGAAGATTCTTGATATGAAATGCGATCCACCGTTGCTGATAACAAGACGTGGGGTTCTGAGTCTATGGAATATTTAATTCTTAAACAGCTTAATGACTACACGTGTGTCATTAGTGGGAGAGGCTATCTTTTCAATCCATTTAGACACATAATCAACTGCAACTAAGATGTATTTATTTCCTAAGGAAGACGGAAATGGTCCCAAAACGTCTATGCCCCAAACATCAAAGAGTTCCACGTCTTGAATATTTCTCAAGGGCATTTCGTTACGTCTTGAGATGTTTCCAGTGCACTGGCACCGGTCACATTTAACTATATAGGTGTGTATATCACGCCACATTGTCGGCCAAAACAGGAATGCTCTAAGGATCTTAGCGTGAGTTTTGGATGTGCTAGAGTGTCCTCTATAAGGTGTAGAGTGGCAGTATTCTATTATCTTTCTTACTTCTTCTTCTGGGATGCAACGGCGGAAAATACCGTCCGTGCCTCTTTTAAAAAGGAGCGGTTCGTCCCAATAGAAGTGTCTTACATCGTTAAAGAACTTCTTTCTCTGCTGGTAGTTAAAATCAGGGGGTATGATATCGATGGCTAGGTAATTTACAAAATTCGTTGTACGCTGCTTACTGCCAGGGATCTCTCAGGGTTCTTAAAAGGGTCCAGGTTGTTTTCTTCTATGGCTTCTATCCTAGCGATTAACCTGTCATAGGTAAAATCATCGTTAAAAGGGAGTGGGTCTGGTTTTAGATACTCAAGCCTCGAAAGGTGGTCGGCAACTACATTTTCTGTGCCTTTCTTGTCTCTAATATCCAGATCAAACTCTTGTAATAGGAGGATCCATCGAAGTAACCTAAGTTTGGCATCCTTCTTGCTTAATAAGTAACGGATGACAGCATGATCTGTATAAACTATAATCTTGGCTCCTACCAGATAGGATCGAAACTTGTCCATAGCGAAGACTACGACAATAAGTTCTTTCTCTGTGATAGGGTAGTTAAGCTGAGCAACGTCTAGGGTTCTACTAGCATAGTATATTACATGTAATCTCTTATCTTTTCTTTTCCCTAGAACAGCTCCTACAGCATAGTCGCTAGTGTCACACATGATTTCGAAAGGTTCGTCCTAGTCTGGAGGTTGGATAACGGGTGCCGAGATCAACGCTTGTTTTAGAAAGTTGAATGCTTCGAGGCATTTTTCGTCAAAGTTAAACTCGACATCTTTCATTAGGGTATGGGAGGTTTATATGGTGGAAGTGGTTCGTTGGTTCTGTCCTTATCTTGGTTTTTCTGTTTTTCAGATCCTACTGATTCCTGTACTTCGCTCGTGGGTACCATGTGTTCCTTAGGAGTCTTGGGTTCGCTCAATGTCAGGTTAACTGGTTCATCGTAAGTGGTCCCACTCCGCAGGGTGATTGCATTGGCTTGCCCTTGGGGGTTTTGTTGAGGTTGTCTAGGGAATTGTCCCCCGGGTGTGGTCTTAGGAGCTTATTTTAAAGCTATTTGAGAGATCTGGGTTTCAAGCATCTTATTGTGGGTGACTATTTGGTCTACTTTGGTTCCTAATTGGGTAATCAATTCATTTACATGAATGTTATGGTTTAGGAATTCTTTGTTTTGCTGGGTCTGAGCCGTAATGAAGTTTTTCATGATTTTCTCAAGGTTTGGCTTAGGTTGCACAACTTGCATAGGCGGGTTTTGTCTTTGAGCTTGAAAACCGGATGGTCTCGAAGGTGCAGGGTTTTGGATAGGGTTATTATTTTTGTAGGAAACGTTTGGGTGAGTCTTCCATCCAGGGTTATAAGTGTTTGAAAATGGGTTTCCTTGGGTATAGTTGACCTCTCCTGAATGAGTTTCGTTCAGCAAATTACATTCCGCTGATTGATGTCCTTTGGCTCCATATAATTCGCACTCAGTTGAGACTGCTACTGCAGCTACTGGGTTTGCGTACATATGTTCGACTTTAAGGGCTAAAGCGTCCATTTTGGCTTGCATCATGTCTATAGAACTTATCTCATGTATTCCTCCTTGGGTTTTCTTCTTTTCCACCGTTGCTCTCTATATCCCCCATTGAAAATGGTTTTGAGCCATATCCTCGATGAGAGCGCAAGCTTCAGGGTAAGGTTTATTCATTAGAGCGCCACCTGCGACGGTGTCGATGGTCATCTTTGTGTTATAGTGAAGTCCATCATAGAAGGTGTGAATAATTAGCCATGATTCTAGGCCATGGTGTGGACATATTCTCAACAGGTCTTTATATCTTTCCCAAGCCTCGAAGAGTGATTCACCTTGGTTTTGGGTAAATCTGGTTATTTGGTTTCTAAGAACAGCAGTTTTGCTCGGGGGGAAATATCTTGCGAGGAAAACTCTCCTAAGGTCTTCCCAAGTAGTTATAGAATTGGCTGGAAGGGAATCTAACCAGGTAAGGGCTTTGTCTCTGAGGGAAAAGGGAAATAATCTTAACCGAATCGCCTCAGGGGTAGCAACATTGGGTTTTAAAGGTGTTAGCTAATTGAATAAAGGTTTTTAAATGTTGGTTTGGGTTCTCGGTAGCGAGTCCCACGAACTGGTTTTGTTGCACTAATTGTAATAGGGAAGGCTTTAGCCCGAAATTGTAACCAGGAATATTGGGGTTCACAATACTAGAACTAGGTTCGTCATTAGATGGTTGGGCGAAATCCTTAAGGGGTCTTTGGTTACGGTCCTCGTCCATAACTTTCTTAATTATACGAAATAAGATACATGCGCGAGTGTAATGTTCAGGTTCTTCTAAAGGATCTATGAGAGTATCAGTGCTGCGAGTTCTTCGCATTGACCGGTGGGTAAAACCTTAGTCTAGACAGTGTAACAATAGGGTACGAAATTTTGACGTAATTGGTACCTGGCAACGACGCCAAAAACTTGATGCTTGTTTTGCAAGTGCACGAATAGCGTCAGAGTAATACAAAAGATTATCGATCCCACAAAGACCAAACGTCAATCTATCGTTCGCTAGTGTTACGGTGTTTATCTAAGGCAAGTCAATAAAGGGGTTTGTTGTGCGAAATAAAAGTAAAGTGCGAAAATAAATTCAATAATAAAACAACAAGCTCAGATGTAATTCACATAGCTACTAGTATTCCAAATGTGTATAAATAGAATGCCTTATAGGGTAATGTTTTCTACTCATGAAAATAATTAATTTAACGGGAACTGTCGCTTTCGCGTATTTAGAACCGAGTTTATCCCCTAATCGATCCCTCTTATTGTCACTTATAAAAAGGCGCGCATTGCGTTAGGGTTGATTAAACCTATTTTTAAGAAATATAGTTTCTTAACTTAGTTGAAAAGTATTTTAACCTGGAATTTCTAACAAAAAGAGGTTCTTGCGAACCGGACCTTAAATCCATAAACCCGTCAGAAAACAGTTTTTAAATCGGTTTTCTTAAACATTAAAATTTCCTAATTAACTGAACCAAGCGCTTTCGCTTCCTTTGAACAGTTAAAACTAACCTAATTTATCTAAAGGTTGGACGGCTTTCGATCTTACCCAACCGATTTTAAGTGCATAAAATAAGTGTTAAAAGTCAAAATAGCCCCTAAGTAATTCTATCGACAGCCGTATGGAATACTATTATAACTATAATCCTTGCATCCTAGCCTTTAAGATTTAGCCGAACATGGTAAGGTAAATAGACATGGTAAATAAATGCAAGTAAATAAAGTGTGGGTAAAATAGATAAAGTGCGGTAAAGGGTGCGATAAATGAACAGTGCGATAAATAAACAGTACGAGAAATAAAAGCGGGTAAATAAAAAGGGAGATAAATAAACAGAAACCTGCTTCAAACGGGAGGATTTAAATCTTGGTACAACTGGAAGTAGATGACAGAAATAAAATGGCGGCAGGATTAACTTCTACCCAAGTGCTCCAAACCCGATTACAGACTCGATTAGACAATGTGATAACCCCTTGATGTGAGAAGTTTATCACTTTACAATAAGTGAAATTTATGGCTTGAGTTTTGTAACTAAGTTTGGATGAGTAGAAATGAGACAGAACTCCTCTATTTATAGTGGTAGGAAAGTACAGGTAAGGACAAGAATGCCCCCAACTCCTTTTGGGAGGGAAACGAGAAAGCAAAGGTGGCGCCCGCCACCTCCCTATGGCGCCCGCCACATGAACTTGGGTGGAAAGGAGTGGGAGATGTGGCAGTTGTTAGCAGTTGGTCCTCTATCCAATGTGTGGCATCCCTTATGGCGCCCGCCATGGTGGAAGCCATGTGTGCAATTCCATAGAATGTTGGTCTTTTAGCTCGTTTTTCTTCATTTCTTCTCTAGTAGCTTTGAAAATACAAAAACCTGAAAAAGAAATAAAACAGAGGAATAATACAAGAAAAACGGAAATAAAATCCTAAATAACATGTGCAAATCGATTCAAATAATCAGTATATTTTAGGTCTATCAAATTCCCAGATTTATTTGCGAAATACCACAGTTTTGTTGACCTTGATGATCATTTAGTGCCATCCTATCAATGATGGCAACTGAGTCTTCTGCACTTTTTGACATTAGAGACCCACCAACCATAGCATCCAAAAGAGTTTTATGAATGGGTTGGAGTCCGTTGCGGAATATATGCACTTGAGACAAGTCATCAAAACCATGGCCTTTGCACTTTCTCAACATAGATTTGAATCTCTCCCTTGCTATGTTGAGAGATTCGCTTCCTCCTTGTGCAAATACCGAAATTTACATCTTGGCCTCCATAAACCGATTATGAGGGAAGAATCATTCAAGAAACTTCTCCTCTAATACGTTCCAATCCATTATCACAAGAGTAGATTGGTTAATATACCACTCATTATCCTTCCCAATTAAGGAATGCGGGAATAACCTTTTGAACAAAGGTTCCTCTTCGAATTTCGGTGCTCCAGTTGCACCCACTATCTCATAAAACTTCATGAGATGAGTAAACGAATCCTCATGCCCTATCCCTGCAAAGGGATTTTCATATAAAAGAGCTAAGATTCCCGTCTTCATCTCAAAATGCCTTCTGTTGTTGGCATTACGTGTGATTTGAGCGTTGTATCTTGGACTGTTAACACATGGGGTTGAAGTAGGAGGTGGTAGTGCTACTGCTGCTGTTGTCATATTTGGCGTAATAATGAGTGTAGATGAAGAAGTTTCTCCGTGCTCTCTTCTTTCTTTGGCAAGTTGCCTTCTCCGCTTAGTTCTGCTATTGAACTTATGTGCGGTTTTTTCAATCTCAAGATCAAAAATAAGTTGGTCCACAGGTACACTCTCTCACATAAACAAAATCTGCACACTAAACCAAACAAATCAAATAGCACAAGAAAAATAAACAGAGGTAAGAGATAACAATACAAAGATCTTAAAATCAATAAACTATTGTAATGCTTACAATATCAAACAATAATCCTCGACAACGACGCCATTTTGTTAGAATGTAATATAGGGGGGTTTTGTTATCATCTCCACAAGGATTGTTCTGATATGGGATTTTTGTTGTTCAATAGTTTAGCGTTTCAAGAAAAGGGTTTTTAAAGTTTGTTTCATAAATTGTCACGATTTAGTAGCAAAACTTTAAATTATAGAGTTATTTGATTAATAAAGTATATCAAAAGTAGTTTTCTTCTACCCTAAGTAATCCATATTCTCTTAATCTTGCATGTGAGGTCGGATCCGAATAATATCATCATGTATTCTCTTAATAGTATTTCATCGCTACACGTCTATGTCTAGAGTGGTACCATGAGAAATACCGTATTCATCGCTACACGATTTCTCCATATAACAACCAATATAGTAAGCTTTAAGTTCAACATAGAGCAAATATCAACCATAGACCGATCTCTTCAATCTATAAATTGATAGATGAATATTTTAGGTCAAGTTCCATAAAATCTATGTCTAGAGTTTTACAAAACAATAATAGATCATTAAGAACAAAAATATTCATCATATATTAATCATCACTTGTTCACATACAAGGTCAATCAAAAGAAATACATAAAGCTAAGGTAGACTACCTCTACCTTTGATACAAAAGAAATTAGCTACCCATAACCATGGTAGCTCGATTTACAAGTAATGAGAGAAGGTGAATGAGCATCCACGTCAAAGAATCGATCTTGAATTCGAATATAGCTTCTATTTTCAAAATATCACTCTTTGGTGAAGAAATGCAGAAAAATGAGTTTCTATGTAGAAAATGGGGTTATGATCCCAAAAAGTGTGAAAAGTACATATATAGTACTTCCAAAATATGTCAAGTTCGCCCAACGAACACCTTCTTCGTACAGTGAAGACCACTTTATGGCACCTGAAGTGCCTCTGAATAGTTAAACCTCCCCTGAGGAAATATATAATTTCGCAGTGCAAACACTTCTTCGCCCAACAAGCTTCTTCGCTACAAGTTTGCACAACAAACTTAGGGTTCTTTTCTTACTGCCTCTAATCTGGGATGGTTTGATAGGGCTTCACTAGGAGCTCACACAGTGAACATTCGTTGGCACCTCGTTGTTGTTCGCACAACGGACATGCTGGATTTTCTTCTTTTCTTTAGCTTCCTTGTCAATTCACTTGTGTCTTGATCTTTGATAGTTTATGCCTAAATCTTGCATAAAAACACACATAGCAAAGAAACCAAAGGTATTTTCAACATAATTGAAGAATAACATTGAAACATGGAATAAATCCATTGAAACATAACAAATGAGTTAAAAAATTCCAATAAATATGGATCAAAATAAGACATGTTTGACATTCAACATATAACACCAAGTTTCGATTCGTGAGCTCAACCCGGTGTTAACAGCTCTCCCAGGTTTAAGATCAACTTATGTAAAATCTTAGTTTGAATCTTGAAGATTAATCTCTCCATGTTTCTTTTTGACGATATGTATAGTTCATTATCTGCAGTCAGACGATCTCACTGAAGATGAGTTTTAGGCGAAGCAAATTCACAACCGTACAACAAAGTGCATTCTAATGTCAAGGAATCTCTATAAAATAAGAGGAGCCTATCCCATCTTAAGGTGCTTGGGTGAATATGAAATCACCCTGGTCCTAACTGAAGTTCATCAAGGGGCTTGCGATAGCCATATTGGCAGAGATGCCTTGGCCCACATGCTATTGAGAGAATGTTACTACCGACTTTCACTAATGAGGGACATTATGTTTTTGTCAAAATATTGCGACAAATGCTAGAGCATGTTATTCTACACCATACACCAACCTAACTCCTCTTTTTTGTGACAATGCCATTTTATCATTGGGGTGTGGACATTCTTGGACCTTTTCCTATAGCTTCCAACAAGATAAAGTTCATGATCATGGGATTAGAATTCTTCACGGAATGGATAGACGTTGAATCCTTATCAAAGATTATGATATAAAGGGTTCGCCGCTTTTATTGGTAGAGGATTATGTGCGGGTTTGGTTCACAAGGAATATCGTTTCAAATAATGAAGCTCAACTTGAAAGTACTATCATGGTCAATTTTTGCAATGACTTTGGAGTACACACCAAGTTCATTTCGGTTGTTCATCCATAGGTATTACTAAAAGGGATAAAGAAGAAGTTGGATGATGCCAAGGTATTATGGGTCAAGTAGCTGCATAAAGTGCTATGGTCATATCACACCACTCCTCATTCAACAACCAAGGATACTCCCTTCACCCTAGTGTATGGAGTAGGCACCATATTTCTATTCAAAATTAAAACGCCATCATGGCAACACTCTTAATGCAATGAGGAAGATAATGAGGCTATATTAAGATGTGTCATTGATCTAATTGACAAGATAAGAGACGTCGTCCATATTTGATAGTTCACTGCTAAACAAAGGTCAACCAGAAGATATAAATCTAAGGTGGTTCGAAGAGAAATGCAATAGTGCAATTTAGTGCTGCGACAAGTTGTTGTGCTTTCCCAACAGGGAAAGATTCAACCTAACTAGGAGGGGCGGTATCACATATATTAGAAGCTACCTTACGAAGCCTACAAGCTCAAAGAGTTAGATCGACAACTCATTCTTACAACTTAGAATTCAATCATTTTGAGATATTTTTATAATTAACTTGTTAGAAGGAGAGTCATTGATTTATGAAATCTCTTGTCAAAAGACTATGATATTCACAATAAGTTATTATGGTTTGACTATCAAATTAAATTGTTGGACTTCTAGAGAAAGATCTTTGCCACCTTACGAGGTAATTAAATTGTTGGACTTCCACGAAAATATTCTTGGCACCCTACGGATAGTTAAATTGTTGTACTTCCACAATAAGATCTTTGCCGCTCTACGGGGTAATTAAACAGCTGGACTTCCGAAAGAAGATCCTTGTCGCCCTAAGGGTAATTGAATTGTTGGACTTTATAAGAATATTTTTGCTTCCCTATAAGCTAGATAATTAAATAATTGGACTTTCATATGAAGATCCTTGTCGTCCTACGAGGTAATTAAATTGTTGGACTTCCACATGAAGATTCTTACTACCGTACGAGGTATTTAAACTGTTGGACATCCATAGGAAGATCGTTGATGCCCTGCAGGGTAATCAAATTGATTAACTTCCACACGAATATCCTTGGCACCCTACGAGGTAATTATATCGATATAATTTTTCCATACGAAGATCCTTGCCTCTCTACGTCGTAATTAAATTGTTATACTTCCACCATAAGATCCTTGTCACCTTATAGGTAACTGCACTACAAAGATATTTTTCGTCCTCGAGATGGGACTCAACTAAGTCTCGCCTAAGGGATTTGACCAAGTCTTATCAGGAAGACTTGACTAAGTCTAGTGTGAGAGACTTAACTAAGTGTCACGTGAGACACTTAACTAAGTCTCGTCAGAAATACTCGACTAAGTCTTGTTTGAGGGACTTAACTATGTCACTTCAAGAAGACTGGACTAAGTCTTGCCAGAAGGACTTAATTAAGTCTCGAGAGAAAGACTCAAGTAAGTCATCCAAATCTTCTGTGTCTCCGTCCATAGGCAAGATCGTGTGGATAACATATATTTTGTCAACAATGGCACCAAGGGAGTCGTGGGAGTTAACTGCACTCAATGAATTTCAGGGAATTAATTATCCATTCACATAGTGGTTGTTATATTCTAGGAAGTCTTGGGTCCAAGCTCAGTATGACCATAAATACCTCAATATCGCGATAAAGAGAGGGAGAATCTAACTCTAATACAGAGATACATGCAACCAGAGCTTTTCACCCCTACGTGATCTAGCTCTCAACTTCACAACAATCTTTAAAGTTTCTGGCAATCCTTAATCACTAGCAGTTGTCACATATTTGTAATCATAGCAAGTACATGATGCATGAAAAAAGTAAAAACATTTTTATGATCTCTACTATAGCTACACAACATATGTTTCGTCAAAATATATGTTTTCTTGTTGATCGTACCCTTTTAGAAAAACCTTACTTTATTTCTCAAAACAATACTATTTTCATCAAATTTATTGCAAAATAACCATTTGATTCAAATCACTAGATTAGTCATTGGTTTAGGAACAAATTCTCAGACATTGTTTCTATCAAATTAATTTAACTATTTTTGCATATAAATATTAATCTTTACAAATCCATAATTTTATAAATAAATAATTATTATAGTAAACTATATTTCATAAAGCTTTCACAAGAAATTGGTCTTAATTAAATGATCAATTTTCCAAAAAAAAAAATGTTGTTTTTTCCTTGAAATAAAAAGAGCATTCTGTATTAGTGTATTAGTAGAGTACTTTTTTATTAATATCCAACCAGGATCTTCCTATCCCATAAAATACCATAAAACCCCTATCCTTAACCCATATGATCCCACCATCTATCAAAATAATAATATCACAACATTATCCATTTGAAAAACAAATAAGTGGTTCTACTTCACTTCAATCTCTAGGAACAAGATCTCCACAACCACTTTGCAAATCATCAAACACAATTGAAACTAAATACATTACAAACATATCAAAGTGGACTCAAATTTTCATAGGAAAATAAAAATTATACACCTTGAAAAAGTGTTCATTAATTAATAACAATGGCCTTAATCTCTTCTTCTTCTCTCACTATAACCTCTTCATCTAACCTTTTTGATTGCAAAGCTTCTTCTCCACAATGTATGAGACTAACCCTTCCATCATCACTCCCTTTGTTGTCTCAGAATCATGCAGTGAAGACAAATTATCATTGTAAGTTATTCATTTTCAAAAGTGTTGGTATTGTGAATTTGCTACTATAGCAAATTGAAGTAACTTTCATCAATGTTTTTTAGATCGAAAGATTGGTCGTGATGTTATGGTTATGGCCACCGGAGATACACCAGCAGATGTTGACTCAACTGAGTTACCTGAGTTTGTTAAGTCTCTTCAAGAAACTGTAAGACTCTTCAATGTTTATGACATGATATACAAGTCTTTTTTCAATGTTACTTTAAATTATTATTATTATATGATTTTGTTTGTTGTATATATATAGTGGGACAAGGTTGATGATAAATATGCAGTGAGTACATTGATTGTAGCTAGTGTGATTGCACTATGGAGCTCAACTGGTTTGATTTCAGTAAGTTATTCAAATTATTACTACTGTTGCTGTATTAGTGTCGGTGTCGTATTCAGGATGCCTGTGATTCATAGCGTTTACATGATAAATGTCCTAAAGAAATTATTTTCACCTGCAACAGGCAATTGATAAGCTTCCCTTGATTCCTGGAGTGCTTGAATTAGTAGGCATTGGCTATTCCGGGGTAAGTCAAACTATTGCGTCATAGTCTGAGCAGATTAGTCGTAGTTTAACCCTAACAGAATAAAAATATGTCTTATTTAACTACTGTTTAACTAAGTTTAACTGAGACAAACATTTTATAAGGTCTTATTGAGCCACGGTTTAACCGTGACAAATATTAGACACTCTGTCGTAGCATGTAAGAAAACCTAAAATGCATCTTCTTCTGTTTTTCATTGCAGTGGTTTGCATACAAGAACCTAGTTTTCAAACCAGAAAGGTATACATTATTTGTATTTTTATAACTTATAGTACAAGTTTCCTATGAATAATAATAGTACTTGTGTCTCTAAACATGTTGAATGGAATAACAGGGAAGAGCTTGTACAGAAAGTAAAGGAAACAGTTAATGAAATACTTGGGAGCAAATAAAAGAGTTGGGAAATGATAAAATGCTGTTGACATGATAGAGTTCTATCTTGCAGGATTCTGTTGAAGATTTCATAATTATTCATTTTGTAGCCATAAGCTTTTAGACTCATGTAATTTAATATTTTCTGGAAAAAATATTGTATCTTATAAATATGAATCTACATTCCAATTTAAAACATTGTTGTCCGAAAGTGAATTTATGCACATTTGCCTCAAAAACATAATGCTATAGCCTCAAAAGCATGATGCTATAGTATTTTCAAAGCGAGCTCTAAATGTTGCAAGTGAGTACTTCATTCCATGATATAAACTAAATACCAACTTGCATAAGAATGACTTAAAAATAACATTCATAATATACTGAAAATTAGTCAAGATATTCGTTAACCTAGAAGGCATCGTTTTGTACTCATAGTGACCCTCGTGAGTGCGAAAATTTGTCTTATGGATATCTTTCTCATTCATAAAAATATGGTGATATTCATATTTAAGGTCAAGTTTGAGGTTGTTTATGATTGCAAGACATATGGCATACTCGATCTTAGGTATTTTATATTTGATCAAACCTTCATCGATTACTCCATCTCCCAAGGTCATTAGGAGAGGAATGTAATATGACTAAGCGGGTTATGAGGCGATGAAATTGTTCTTAACTATTTTTGTAAAATATTTGGGATATAATAAAACTTGTTATAGGTCTAAACAGGGATTAACAACATGAAAAGGAAAATGATTCCAAGGGATGGCTTAATCGTTTATATCATAATATTTCTTAACTATTATTTTAGTTAGTTGTTTTATAATCATTAAACAATCAACTCAATCACGCACTACAAATCCCCCCATTTAACAATTATGTCATTTATCAACAACTAATAACAAATATAATTTTTGTCTTGATCTATTAATCACAATCTATGTAGATTGACAATATTCACTCACCATTGGCACTACAAAAAAACTCATTAGACACATGATTTTCACATTACAAACAGTGTGAACAAACACGACGTAGGAGCGCATGTGGCAACTAGTTTTCACGTGAAAAACACGCTACAACTTTACCACGTGAAAATTATGTCACTAATATGTACATAGAGATAGGTGCAGAAACCACCACCACCACCACGTTCCTTCAAGTTTCTGTTGTTGTTACTTTTTCAAAACACTACAACTATGGGCCAATTTGAAATGTTTTTGTTGTTGTTGTTCGATCTGAAACCACCATCACCATTTGAACCTATTGATTTAGGTTCTCGATTTGAAACGTTTTTGTTGTTTTTGTTTGATTTGAAACTGTTGATTTGGGTTGCTGATTTAAAATGTTTTTGTTGAAATTATATGTTGGTTTGACTTTGTATGAATGCTTTGAATTATAATTTTATTAAGCTGCTTATTTTTCTTAATGCTTTTTATTTGAGATACTCTGTTAATTTGATATTGGACACATAAGAATTACAGACCCTTAATCTATGTGTTGGACCTAGGGCAACTGTTATACTTAAGCTGGTTGAATAGGAATAAGAGGCTTTAAGTAGTGATTAATGAGTTATTTCGTGAGGGATCAGTTATAACGGTTTTGTTAATTCTCTGTGAGAGTATAAGAATAAAACCATTCATATAAGGCATCATACATCAACAAGAAAGAATAAGGGAATTCAATACACAACCTGACCGTCTTAGTTTTTTCTTTTAAAACTCTTATTTTGTTTTTCACTCTGAAACTTGAAAAAAAAAACCTTCTTATTTACTGTTTTAATTTACATTGCGCAATTTTTGTATTGTTCGAACACAGTTCATGTAGATTTGATCTTTTATTACTGTAACACTATCGATATACTTGCCGAGAAGTCATTAGAAGCCAATCATGATAAAACCTGAAAGTCGGTCTAAATTTGGACAATCGACCTTAATCTTTAAACTTAAGTATCAAAGTTTTATTGACTATTTTTAGCCTTTTTCTCTGCAAGTTTCTTTATTTGTTAAATACTCATTTGCTTTTAAATGTATTATATTCTTTTGAATGGTAAAATTAATGAAATGATTATGCATCTTTTTAAACTATTCCTTTCGTGTTTACTCTTATATTGCTTCTTTCCTTTTTCGCACAAAAATTAAAATCAATATTTTTCACCTCACATTTTCTTTATCAAAGATTAGATATACCTATAATTACAAGATTGAAATTATTATTTACAATTTTGTCATTGGTCATTGCTTTATGTTCTGATCGATAGAATTACAACCTTACCATTAATTTAAAAATGTAATCTTATTTGATAGTGAAGAACTACAATAACTATTAAGGAGTTTTTCTATATACTCTAGCATAAAATATCCTCTTTTCTTTTAATAGAATGATTCTAAATACTATTAGTCCATGATATTAGTTTTCTAATTAAATTATCATAATCAAAATATCAAAATGATCTTATCTCAAATAATTGTGATGATCAAACCAATAAAGAAAGTCCTTTACTTTATTCAAGTTTATAAATAAATATAACAATAATAATAATAATAAGGATATGATTTCCTTTTAAAAATTTTGTGAAGTAATAAAATTTCATCAAGGCCTTTTAATATAAATCATAAATGATATAATAAAGATCTTTCATTAATATAGTATAAAGTCTGATTTTTTACAAATTTTGAATCAATGATTTTAATTTTTAATTTCTAAATACAATTTTTTTAAGAATTAAAATTATTTTAAAATGATTTGTTATCAATTAAAAGAGTAATTAGCTTTTACTAACTTACATATTCATTATACAATATTTTAACATAAAATTACATACTTTTTTAAAATAAACACCTCTTAAAAATAATTTCTTTTGGTAAGAAATAATCAAAATAAAATTTTCGTTTTAACAGAATTTTATTATAAAAATTAACAATATGAATACATAGTTTGAAGATGGAACAATAAATATCTTATTAAATAATACAATAATAGTTTGTAACGTTGTATTTTAATAACTGTACAAAATAATGTTCTAACTTAACAACTACTAAAAAAGACTTAGATTAATTATGAGAAATTATTTAAGGAAAATAAATCAAAATTTATATTAAATTTAATAGTTTGTCTACCGTTGTATTTTAGTAAGTGCACAAAAATTGTTTTTTTTTTTTACAATTTTTAAAATTATTTTATGATGAATTTCTTTATAACAATAGAAATTATTAAGGAGTTTTTTTTAAAAAAGTTTGATGTATATATATATATATATTAAAGAGTTTATAATTTTAATTAAAAAAAATGAAATTATTTTTTAAGGAAAATATTAAATCCAAAATTTTAATTGATTTTTTTTTTCTTCTAAAAACTATGTTTTAAAATCCGAATGTAATTTTAAATTGTTGGCATGGAGAATCAGAATTTGCTATAAAATTTAAATGAAAGAAATTTTAGAATTATATTATTTTAAGAGAAAATGAATGATACACTAATTGTAATACTTTTATATTAATTGATAGTGTAATATCGTTAAATTTTTATTTTTATTATAAAATGTGAGTAATCAATGCGAGCAATTAATATTTTTTACTTTGATTAACAAAAAGAGTATAGTAAAATTTTCATTTAATTTGAGGGGTGAGAGATAAAGCATTTGACGAAGTGATATGGGCTAAAAGGCCCAAAAAGACCTGAGAATCAATAGAAATTAGGGTTTCGCCGTTTCTGTCTCCATTTCATTTTATTTCTTAGTTCTCTTTATCTTTGATCAATCTCTTCATCTCTCCAACCCTTTCTTTTTCATTTTTTCCTTACATATTTTATTTTCTTTGATGATGAATTTATATACCATCAAACTTTGAAAGCTTGTTTACGCCAACGATTCTTCCGTTTTTTTTACTTATTTGATAACGATTTTAGGGTTTCAATTTCTTAGAATGCAACTACACTTTAGAGTCGCCGATTCGCTTATTTGATGGTGATTTCAGTGTTGATTTTGGAACTGAGATATGTTTTTGATTTTCTTCAGGCTTATACTTTGCTTTCAGGTTTGTTCTTCATGTTTTTTCAATGTTATGATGAAATTAGATTTGTTCTTTTTCTTTTTGATTTGAGGTCAAAAGCCAATTTAATGGCTTGCATTAAATGTTGCTGATAGAAGACTAGTGTCAGTTTATTTCTTGAAACCATTCATACTGTTCAGATAATCAGTTTGTTTTCAAAAACCGGATCGGTTCTGAAAAACCTCAAAATGGTTGGTTCTTAATTCCAGTTTCAGATCTTAAAACTGGTTTCTAACCGGTTTAGTTTTTAAAGACTTATTTGAATTGGTTCCTCAAACCATTTTTTAAACAACCAGTTGTGTTTGTAACTGTTATCCAATCTGAATCCATACCAGTTTAGTTTTCAAAAATCCAGTTATCCATTCTGAAACCAGTTTGGTTTTTTAAAACAGTTATCTGAAACCAGTTCGGTTTAATAAAAACAGTTATCCGTTCTGTAAAACCAGTTCGGTTTAATAAAAACAGTTATCCGTTCTGTAAAACCAGTTCGGTTTTTTCCAAGCAGTTATCCATTTGAAACAAGTTTGGTTTTTTTAAAGCAGTTATCCGTTTGGAAACCAGTTCGGTTTTTTAAAGCAGTTATCCGTTTGGAAACCAGTTCGGGTTTTTAAAAGCAGTTATCCATTTGAAACCAGTTCGGATTTTACAAAGCAGTTATCCGTTTGAAACCAGTTCGGATTTTACAAAGCAGTTATCCGTTTGAAACCAGTTCGGATTTTACAAAGCAGTTATCCGTTTGAAACCAGTTCGGATTTTACAAAGCAGTTATCCATTTGAAACCAGTTCGGTTTTTACAAAGCAGTTATCCATTTGGAACCAGTTCGGTTTTCTCAAAGCAGTTATCCATTTGAAACCAGTTCGGTTTTTATAAAGCAGTTATCCATTCTGAAACCAGTTTGGTTTTTTCAAAACGGTTATCCATTCGAAACCAGTTCGGTTTTCTCAAAACGGTTATCCATTCTGAAACCAGTTATCCATTTGAAACCAGTTCAGTTTTTTAAAGCGGTTATCCATTTGAAACCAGTTTGGTTTTTTAAAGCAGTTATCCATTTGAAACCAGTTTGGTTTTTTCAAAGCAGTTATCCATTCAAAACCAGTTCGGTTTTTTCAAAGCAGTTATCCATTTGAAACCAGTTTGATTTTCTCAAAACGGTTATCCATTCTGAAACCAGTTATCCATTTGAAACCAGTTCGGTTTTTTAAAATGGTTATCCGTTTGGAAACCAGTTCGGTTTTTATAAAGCAGTTATCCATTTGAAACCAGTTCAGTTTTTTAAAGCAGTTATCCATTTGAAACCAGTTCATTTTTTTTAAGCAGTTATCCATTTGAAACCAGTTCTATTTTTTCAAAGCAGTTATCCATTCAAAACCAGTTCGGTTTTTTCAAAGCAGTTATCCGTTTGGAAACCAGTTCGGTTTTATTAAAGCAGTTATCCGTTTGGAAACCAGTTTGGTTTTTTCAAAGCAGTTATCCGGTTGAAACCAGTTTGATTTTTATAAAACGGTTATCTGTTTGGAAACCATTTCGGTTTTCTCAAAGCAGTTAACCATTTGAAAACAGTTATTCAATCTTAAACCGGTTCGGTTTTTAAAAATCCAGTTATCTATTTTCAAACCAGATTATATAATCTGAATCCAGTTTTGCATTTGCAAACCAGTTTATCCAATTTCAAACCGGTTTGGTTTTTGAAAACAATTACCCAAAAAAACCAGTTATTCGATTTTACCAATTCTTGAAAACTAGTTACCTCAACTTCTTTCCTCGCAACAGTTAATAGTTATCATAACCAATTATCCGCATTTTATAACTTTTTAATAGTTATCATACACAATTATCCGCATTTTATAACTTTTTCTAAAGGTATCTTTTAATACAATTCTATGCAAATTTTGATTGAATATATATAGTATAAGATTCGTTGCACATTTTTAACAAGTGATTTTAATATTATTGATTACTAATTAAGAGAGTAATGTGAACTGTACTAACTTATATGTAATATAATAATTATAAGATATTTTAACATAAAATTACATAATTTTTCACAAAGTTTCATAAGATAAATCAAAATAATCTATTATTTTTTTAATTTAAAAAATTGATTAAATTACACTTTTGTCCATCTATTTTATTTATTTATTTATTAGTCTCTATTTTAAATTTGAACGATTTTAATATCTTTTTCATTTTTTATACTAGAAATTGATGAAATTTAAGGTTTTTTAACTTTAATTCTTATTTATAATGTTTCATAAAATGTTATTATACGATAATTTACAAAGTTAAGTATTACTTTATAGAGTAAAAATGTGAAAGAGAATAAAATTATTTAAATTTAAAATTGAAGAACTAATTTTATGAATTAAAAGAGAGCAAATTATAATTTAATCTAAATTTTTTGAATATGAAGATTTATTTTAAATCAGAAAACAATATTTATTTGATTAGCGCAATAATATCATTATTTGTTTTTGTAAATTTGTATTTTAATTTTTGATCCAATTGCTAGGTTTGTGTTTTGACTCTCAACACACTACCAGTCGAGATGTAAACTCTAAACAATATTGTATTTTAAAATCATAATGTTTACTCTCATTCATTTTTGTATTTTTTATAAAAAAATTATGCCGAGCGAACAAAACACCAAAACTCAAACTTCAAACTAATTCATTTCTTTAACTATCTAATCATGTTTTAGGTAGATAAATACTTTCTCCATGATTGTATCCGGTGAGATATTTAAGGTTTATTTTTTAGACTTAGTATAATGTTGTTGTTTTCTATTAGTTCTAGTTGTTGTGTTGAGATTGAAGGTGCAGTGTTATTTTTATTTTGTTGGAATTGAATGTTCGATGTTGTTGTGTTAAGTTATCAAAGTCTTGATATCTTTTTTTAAGTAATATTAAATTTGATAGAATTTTATTTTTTAGTATAAAAAGTTATGTTATTAAGACAATAGGATAAAAAGAATAAAAAACAACACAATTTTAAGTGAACAAAAATGTTACAATCACGTAAATATAAGAGCTAATACATTAAAATTAAAATTAAAATTGAAAATATGAAATATGTGTATAAAATTTTGTCATTTTTTTATATTCTTCTTTAAAAAGCTTTTTCGTCATTTTGTCGAAGACATTCTAAATTCTTACAATTCAAACATCATATAATAATCACTATGATCAACATTAAAACTTAAAATAAAACTCTCGATATTCTAAAATGTTTTGGTAGTTATAAAAGAAATTGAATATGACTTTTAAACTAAATACAATGATATTATTTTTATGTATATTTGACTATGTCATTTATTTTTAACATATATACAAATGATTTAATACAATTGAGTTTTTTTATAATATTAACTTATTAATATATTATAGATATTATATGTAATGAATTACGTATTGTAGTTGAAAAATGATTGTATAAATTTTTGTATAGATAATTTAATTTTGTAACTGTAAACCCATAATTTCGACAAGACCATAATTTCGACAAGATTAAAATTCAGGCTTTAAGGTCATCTTTGTCGAAGGATAGCATCAGGAGGAGAATCCAAGAATTACTGACAAGGTTTTAAAGTTTCATTGTTTCGACAGAAATAGATATAATGTTCTGGCAGAATAGTTTGGAGAGTGTGTGACTGAGGGCTTCGACAGAAGAAGTTTGTTAAAAAAAGATAAGGTTTGGCAAGTGCTGAAGAGTTTTTCTCCTTTAAAAGGGTTTCGACAGTTTTGAAGAGTTACAAGGTTTCGTCACCAAGGAAGAGATTCAAATTCAAAGGTTGTAACCTTTGGCAGTTGGACACATGGAGGTTTCAGAGAAGAAATTTACATGCAGGCTGACACTTGTCGTTTAGTTATAGTTTTTCCGTTCTAAGCAGTTATTTTGTTTGTGTATAAATAGGATAGTTTGTGGTTAGAATGTGTGTGTGAAAATTTGTACAAAATTCCTGTAAAAGCTCTAAGTACCCAGTGTGAGAGAAAATGAGCCTAGTATTTGGAACAATGTACGTTTAAACACCAGTTATATTTCAAAGTCATTTTAAATTACTTGTTTATTCTTCAAGTTCATGTCATTTTACATTTCATTTACTTTTTTGCAAGTTTTTAGCCTTTCGACATTTCTTTGTTCTTGTTTAAACTTTTAACCTTATTTCATCTTTAAGTTCAAACTTTCGTTACTTGCAAAATCAAAGTCCTTAATACTTTGACAACATTGATAAAACAAACCGCAAATTAGTCACCAAAAGTCTAAGAGTATTTCGACAGAACCAAATGCACATGTATCCCAGGACTTGTATGGTTGGTCCTGCAAGTAACCCAACTTTCTGAAGAAATTGGTTAACCAGAGGTTGTTCGCCAGAAAACACAGCGAACAAATTGGCACGCCCAGTGGGACCAGTGCATTTGATAAAATCTAATAGAAATTTTTAGACAAATTGTTCCTTGCTACGTTGTATGATTCTTAGAAGCGGTAAATTAGCCGTAACCGACGTAGAGAGACCAAAGAGAACAAGAAGAAGAAACATGGCTAACTTGCCAAATGCTTCAAATATTTCTGACGAAACCATTCCAGTTTCCAATCCTATCCCTTCGTCAGGAACAATACCAGTGTCTGGCCCTGTTTTAGAACAGATTAGGCCTCCTTTGGGGGATTCCATACCAACGGGTTCAGGATCCCAGAATGCGCCTAGTTCTTCCACCATGGGACACGCCAGACCCTTGGGAACCCCTCCCCCTGGAGGAAATACATTCAGGCCATATCTGAATTATTCTCAGCCTTTGACTGGGAGAGAACAACCGTACGGAATGCCAACTTCAATGATGGCAAGCCTACATAATTCGTCACCATTATTCTCTAATGCCATGGTTCAAGTGTCATCACCATTGCAAGGATCAGGATATGGTGGAAATGGAAATAGAATGAATCAAGTTCCACCAGGTTTCCATATGCCCGCTATGACAAACCATTCTGCACAAGTAATCCGTCAACAGATGGATGAAAGCAATCATGATATGGTGCAGGCTTTGACACAACAAATGGGAGACGTGTTCAATCCCTTAATACAAAACACTACCCAAACAAACCAAATATTGGCAGAACAGATGGCACGCATTGCTGATTTTTTTGGAGTCCCACAAGCACAACAAAGAATGCAATTAAACCAGAATCCTGCCAATAGGGCTGTCGAAGAGGAACTCACTATAAACCAAAGGCCCTTAGGGAACCCTCAGGAAAATCCCAGGGGGCAAGAGGTGATGGTCGAACAGCCTAATGTAGAAGAGCCTATTCGACAGGAACCAAGAAGGATAATAGTCCAGAGAAACCAAAATGCTGACGAAGTGTTACAGCAGAGAATGCGTTACAATAACATGCCTGTCGAAAATGATATTGCCACCATGGTGGAGAGAATAATGGCACAAAACGGAGTAAACGTAGGATTACAAAGGCCTAGTTATACTTCCCCCTTGTCTGAATTTATCTTACAACAAGAGTTACCACCAAGGTGGAAAGTCCCCAAATTCACAAAATTTTCAGGGGATACTAGTGAATCCACCATAGAACACGTGGCACGTTATTTGATAGAAGCGGGAGAGATTGCTAATAACGAGAACTTAAGGATGAAATATTTCCCAAGTTCTTTGACAAAAAACGCTTTCACTTGGTTTACGTCACTTCCTCCAACTTCGATTTTTACTTGGACCCAATTAGAGAGATTGTTCCATGAACAATTTTATATGGGACAAACCAAGATAAGTTTGAAAGAGTTGGCAAGTGTCAAAAGAAAATTTTCTGAACCCATAGATGACTATTTGAATAGGTTTAGATTATTAAAAGCCAGATGCTTTACGCAAGTGCCGGAACAAGAACTAGTCGAAATGGCTGCAGGGGGTCTTGATTATTCCATAAGGAAAAAACTGGATACCCAATATCTGAGAGACATGGCACAGTTGGCAGACAGAGTAAGGCAGATAGAAAGACTAAAAAATGAGAAATTTAGATCAAATAAAAACAAGAAGGAAAGAGTGGCCTATGTAGGAATAGTTCAAGATGATTACGACGAAAACGAACCAGTCATTTTCGACCAGCAAGAAATTGATCTTGCAGAATTAAAGCAAGGCCCTCCATATTCTTGTAAAGTTTTAGCCCCGTCGAATGGAAAAAGTCCAGTCGAAATGGAAAAGAATGACAGGTTCCCTAAAAGAACCTATACATTCGACATCACCAAGTGTGATGAGATATTTGATTTACTAGTCAAAGATGGTCAGTTAATAAAACCAGCAGGCACTAAAGAGCCTCCTATAGACCAACAGAAAAAGAGAGGTTTTTGCAAATACCATAATTTCTTGGGTCATAAAACTTCTCAATGTTACCTTTTCAGGGATCTTGTCCAAAATGCAATCCAAAATGGAAGGTTGAAGTTTGGAGACAAAGGCAAGCAGCAGATGAAGATTGACTCCAATCCCATGCAGATTGTGGAGGCAAATTATGCTGAGCCAGAAATGGTAAACGTGGTCGAAATGGAGATCATGGCAGAAGAAAATTCTGAAATGGTAGGAGTTACTGAAAGCTTCGACACCAACTTCACCATGATAGAAGCTGCTGAAGGTTTCGACACCCATGTCAATGTGGTGGAAGAAGGTGATAATTCTGCTGGCCAGGCTGAGGCAAAAGGAGTCAAGATTTCTGAAGACTTCGACAGTGAGAATGCCACTAAGACCACTGAAGGTTTCAACGGAAGAAATGCAGTCAAAGTGGGAAGAAGCTTCAACAAGAAAAACTGTGAAAGAGATGCTGACCAAGAGGAGATTAAAACACCAGGGACTGATGACAATTCCCTCACTGTCAAACAAATGAACAGTGATACCACCAAAAATGAAGAACATCCTGTCGAAAGGGTTGCACATTGCTGCAAATACATCTATAAGGGCTTACACCCAAAAGGCGATGTTAGTCAGTCAAAGGAGGACATCCCAGAGGAAATCATGCTAGTCGAAAAAATGAACAAATTGAAAATTACAACTGAACAGAGTGCTGGGATTCATATGGTGGAAATCACTCAAAAGGGAGGACCAGACATCGACAAGGGAAAGAAGCGTCAAGAGGAGCATCAGAAGCTGGTTTACCCAGAAGAGAACGAGAGTCTGGTTGAATTCATCCAGAGGTGTCAAAGGAAGAATGCAGAAGTCATGCTTTGCCCAAGATGCAGTGCTGTGTTCGACAAGAAAGCAGCTGATGACTTAGAAGCAGCAGTAAAGACCCAGAGGAAAAGAAATTGGGGAACAGTCCCACCAACCAGAAACGAAAGATTCGACCCAAGAAGAGGGGAGCATCACAGTCAAGGGGTCGGAGAAAGACGTTTCAACACTTACAAACCATCCAACAGGCCAAATGATGACAAATGGGTTCAGCCTATAAGGGATGTCCAAGGTCAGAAGAGATGGAAGAGTTTTGAAGTGAACAGGGGTCCTTCCATGAAAGTTAAAAAGGAGGCAAAGCCAAAATACGTCTCTGAAAACTACAAAGGGAAGAATCCTATGTCCAGATCCCAATGGAGAAGATTCCAAAGGCAGAAGAAAATTGAAAAGAAAACTGTAGAATACCAAAAGGTTGGGCAGAAGGAAGCTGAATCAAGCAAATGTGTGCAGATTACGAACAAGGGAATGCCCCTGGCAGAAAAAGAAATCATTCAGAAGAATAGATCTGGTGACACCACAGAGGTGCAGAAAACAAACAATAGAATGCCAGTGGACGAAGAAGTCACAGATGAATTTGGTTCAGAATCAGATGCTTCTTTCGACGTAACTTGCAATGTGGTTTCTGTACTGCCCAGAGACTTCGACAGGATAATGGAAGTCGAAGACGAAGAGGATGACATGATGGATGATAGCATAAGCTTGAAGCCTGTATGCTACTACATAATGAACAATGGCTGTGTCGAAGAGCAAAATGCCTTCTTCGAAAAGCCAGATGATGCAATGAAGGCTCACTTAAAGCCTCTCTTCATAAAAGGAAAGGTAGAGGGTGTAGGTGTCAACAAAATTCTGATAGATGGCGGAGCAGCTGTAAATTTAATTCCTCATTACATGATAAGGAGAATTGGAAAAGATGACTCCGACACTAAGCCTCACAATATGGTGTTGTCCAACTATGAAGGTAAAGTGGGAACAACACTGGGAGTAATACAATTGAACTTGACTGTAGGATCCATCACCAGGCCTACAATGTTTGTGGTGATAGCATCAAAAGCAAATTACAACTTGCTGTTGGGAAGAGAATGGATCCATGGGATTGGGGCTGTGCCATCCTCCATGCATCAAAGAATAGCAATCTGGAGGCCAGATGGGATTGTCGAAAACATTGAAGCAGATCAGAGTTACTTCACAGCTGATGTGAACAATATCACTAGTCGTAACTTCGACAAGAACCTAGCCCATATAGCACCATGCAATCCTGCGGCTTTCGACCTGACAGCTTCCGACAACGCTTACTGTTCCATGTACCTCCATCCTACACATGGTTTCCAGTGGGATAAAGAAATAATTGGGGAAACAAATTACACTTGGGGAACTGCCCACGTCAACCCAACTGGATGGGGAAGTGAATTCAGTGAAAATGACTGAAGTTTCAGCAATGGAAAGGATTTCGGCTTATATAGCCGAAAAACAACACAAAGCGGCCCTTGAGGCTGAAGTAAGAAATATGGCTGTCGAAGCCAGCACTCAGGTTGTCGAAGGACAACACCCTCAAGAAAATATTGAGGAGCAACATGCAAATCAGAGTTTTGAAGAAGACTCAAATGGTGAATGGCAGAACCAAAGACTTGATGCCATTTATGATGACGAACCTTTGGGGTTCGAAAAGGATCCAACCTCCACCAATATGAAAATGGTGGCACAGGATCCCTTAGAGGAGATTAATCTAGGACTGGGGGCAGAGAAAAGGCCCACTTACATCAGTGCCAAGTTGAATCCTCAACTCAGAATCGAAATAATCCAGCTGCTGAATGAGTTTAAAGACTGCTTCGCATGGGATTATGACGAAATGCCTGGTTTAGACAGAAGTTTGGTGGAATTGAAGTTGCCAATTCTGGAAGGGAAGAAGCCAATAAAACAGACCCCCAGACGCTTTGCACCTGAAATTCTGTCGAAGATCAAAGAAGAGGTCGAAAGACTTCTAAAATGCAAATTCATCCGTACAACAAGGTATGTCGAATGGATTGCTAATATTGTTCCTGTGATTAAGAAAAATGGCACGCTAAGGGTGTGTATTGATTTTAGAGATCTAAACTCAGCCACCCCTAAGGATGAGTATCCTATGCCAGTAGCAGAAATGCTAGTAGATTCTGCAGCAGGCCATGAGTATTTAAGTATGCTTGATGGCTATTCTGGTTATAACCAGATTTTTATTGCTGAAGAAGACGTTCCAAAAACAGCTTTTCGTTGTCCAGGAGCAATAGGAACATATGAATGGGTAGTAATGCCCTTTGGTTTGAAAAATGCTGGAGCTACTTACCAAAGGGCTATGAATTCTATTTTTCACGATTTCATTGAAACGTTTATGCAAATTTATATAGATGACATTGTGATTAAATCTGCTTCAGGCTTCGACCATATTAACCATCTTCGACAGTCCTTTGAAAGGATGAGGAAGTTTGGTTTGAAAATGAATCCTCTTAAATGTGCTTTTGGTGTGCAGGCTGGGGATTTCTTAGGCTTTGTGGTCCACAAAAAGGGGATTGAAATCAATGAAAACAAAGCTAAAGCAATAATGGAAGCAAAAGCGCCATCGACAAAGAAGGAATTGCAGTCTCTACTAGGGAAAATCAACTTCCTCAGAAGATTTATCTCCAACCTTAGTGGAAAGACTCAGGCCTTCTCACCCTTGCTTCGACTGAAGAAAGAGGGTTTCACTTGGGGGCAAGAGCAACAAGCTGCTTTCGACAAGATCAAGGAGTATTTGGCAAATCCCCCAGTCCTAATATCTCCTTGCCGAAAAAGAAGCATGAGGCTCTACATATCAGCATCTGACAGAACATTAGGAAGTATGCTTTGTCAAGAAGATGAACATGGCGTCGAAAGAGCCATTTACTATCTCAGCAGGGTCTTGAATGATGCTGAAACTAGGTATAGCATGATAGAGAAATTATGTTTATGTGTATATTTCTCTTGTATGAAATTAAAGCATTATATAAAACCCGTCGATGTACATATATCTTCTCATTTCGACGTAATAAAGCATATGTTGTCTAAGTCTATTTTACATAGTCGAATTGGAAAATGGGCTTTAGCCTTAACTGAATATTCTTTGAAATATATGCCTCTAAAAGCTGTTAAAGGGCAAGTAGTTGCTGACTTTATAGCTGACCACTCCATACTTGGAGAGGAGACAAATTATGTCGAAAAAGAGCCTTGGAGGTTATATTTTGATGGTTCCAGTCATAAAAATGGAACAGGTGTTGGGGTGTTAATTATTTCTCCCAATAAAGTTCCAACAAAGTTCAAGTACAAAATAGAAGAATTCTGTTCAAACAATGAGGCAGAATATGAAGCCTTAATTGTTGGACTTGAAATCTTGTTGGAACTGGGGGCAACAGAGGTCGAAATAATGGGTGACTCTGAATTGGTGATAAAACAATTGACGAAAGAGTACAAATGTGTCAAAGAAAATTTGATCATGTACTTTGTGATAGCCAACAGACTCCTCAAGAGATTCGACAGTGTAGTTTTTAGACACATCCCCAGATTAGAAAATCAGGAAGCAAATGACTTGGCCCAGCTGGCTTCAGGGTATAAAGTGTCGAAAGAAAATCTGTTGAAGTTTGTCGAAGTGAGAGGAAAAGTTTTATCTACTAAGCTGTCCCCATCTGATTTGGACACAATAAGATTGGGATATGGTGATCAAGAAAACTTTGGGATTTTCAATGTGGGTAATCTAGAGGATGGAGATTGGAGAAAACCCATTAAAGATTATTTGCAAAATCCAAATCAAACAGTCGAAAGGAAGATAAAGTACAGAGCCTTAAGTTATGTGCTCTTTGGAAATGAACTGTTTAAAAAGACTGCAGAAGGAGTTCTACTAAAATGCCTTGGAGAGACTGAAGCATACATAGCTTTGTCGAATGTACACAGTGGTGCATGTGGTGCCCACCAAGCAGGACATAAAATGAAATGGCTATTATTTCGACAAGGAATGTATTGGCCAACCATGTTGAAAGATTGTGTCGAATTCGCAAAGGGTTGTCAGGAATGTCAAATCCATGCAGGCATACCTCATGTGCCAGCAAGTGAGTTACATTCTATTATAAAGCCTTGGCCATTCAGAGGTTGGGCTTTAGATTTGATTGGTGAGATTCGACCAGCTTCTTCAAAAGGGCAGAAGTACATTTTAGTAGGAGTAGACTATGTCACTAAATGGATTGAAGCCATACCTTTGACAAATGTAGATCAGGAAGCAGTCATAGATTTCATCCAGAAACACATAGTGTATAGATTTGGAATACCAGAGACTATAACCACTGATCAAGGATCTGTGTTTACTGGCAGAAATATGCAAGCATTTGCAAGAGAGACAGGTTTTAAGTTGTTGACTTCGACACCTTATTATGCCCAAGCAAATGGCCAGGTCGAAGCAGCCAACAAAGTGGTGATAAACCTGATAAAGAAACATGTGGGTAAAAAACCCAGAAATTGGCATAAGACCCTGGATCAAATCCTTTGGGCTTGTCGAACCTCTCCTAAGGAAGCAACTAACTCCACCCCATTTAAATTAACCTATGGACATGATGCAGTATTGCCTGTCGAAATCTGTTTACAGTCAATACGAATTCAAAGACATCATGAGATTCCATCTGAAATCTATTGGAGTATGATGATGGATGAATTGGTTGATTTAGACGAAGAAAGGTTGCGTGCTTTAGAATTAATAAGAAGGCAGAAAGAGAGAGTTGAAAAGTTTTATAACAAAAAAGTAAAATTCAAAGCCTTTTTAGTAAATGATTTAGTCTGGAAAGTGATCTTGCCCATGGAGAAGAAAGACAGAGTGATGGGAAAATGGTCCCCTAAGTGGGAAGGACCTTTCAAAATTTTAAGAGTTTTTTCCAATGGTGCATACGAAGTCGAAGAAATAGAAAAAGATAGAAGAGTGATGAAAATAAATGGGAAGTACTTAAAAAAGTATAAACCAACACTGCACGAAATAAAAATAAGAACAAACTAAATTACAAAGGAAACTTGTCTTCGCCAAACAAATGGCGTAAAATAGCATTACATATAAAAAGTGCTAAAAGAAAATATCCCAAAACAAGTAAAATTCCTAAGTCCTATTACAAAATCACTGTCGAAGGAATGTGGTTTTGAGCTCGTCGAATTTTTTCTTGTGGAGTTGAATTCGACGCTCACAAAGGCTTTTGCTGACAGTCATTTCGTCAAGCTCCCTGTGAAGTCGCTGGGCTGTTTCTGCATGTTGTAGCCCCTTCCGGAGTTCACTGTCTATTGCTTCCTGATTTGGTTTTTGAAGAGAGGCCTGGCGTTCTTTTTCTCGGAGGATTTTTCTTTGGAGATCAGCGATTTGGGCTTGGTAGGCTTGAATATTGCTTTCACAATCAGCAGCAGCTTTGGTGTATTCGTCAGAAAGCTTATTCAGCTCTGAAATCCTTTCTGTCGAAGAAGCCACTGTGTTCCATGCTGAAACTTGCTCCTCAGACTTGGCTGTGATCTTTTGGGAGAATTCTTTTTGTCGAACCAGATCAGCGCTGGCAGAATCAATCAAAGATATCAAATCCATCACCAGATGGCTTTCCTCAGTCGAAGCCTCCAGCAAGTTGGCACTTTTTAGGAGCTTCTTCAGATCATATTGAGCAGAAGTATTCTCAGCCAAGACCTCAAACAGGTCAACTCCAAGGATCCTTGCCTTGATCTCATCCATGATGACATTGATTGGTTGAAGGTCGGAAGTGGCCCCTGAAGCTGTCGAACCACTGGCAGAGGAATCGTGGAAGTTATACCTGGTGTCGAGCAAAGCTTTTAAGTATTCAAAGGGTTTTCTAGCCTTCAAACTCTCAATTTCTTCATGAGATAAACTCGTCGAAGCAGTGCCCAAAGAGGTTTCGACAGGAGCCTTTGATGAAGAGGGAATGTGTTGAGAGGTTCCTCCAATGCTCAAGTTAACTTCTGGCTGGTTCGACAGAGTAACCTCTTCTTCGACATTGTCTTTGTTAGCCATGGTGGTGTTAGTTGGATCTGGAGTTTGTACATCCTGAGCAGTGGCATTCTCATCAGTGTTTGGTATAGCAGCGGTTGTTGGAAGTGGTACATCTTGATCTGAAATAATTTTTTCGGCAGTGGGGTCTGGTCGAAAGGGAGAGTTGTTGTCGGAAGACTTAGAGTCACTAAGGTCGAATTCATCCAAGGTTTGAGGCCCATGGATCCCTGCATCTGGAGTGGCATCATCCCGGAGTCTTTCAGCCAGAGTCCTCTCAGAATTAGAGGGAGCATGCTCTTCTTGGATTGCAGAGGTCTCTTCGACATCAATAACAACCTACAAGCAAAAAACACAAAAGAAGAACTTGAAGATAAAGATACATTCAGTCAAGGCTGGATTGGTGATTGTCGAAATGATTACCTGAGGAATTTCAGTATGGGCACTTGAGTCCCCACTTCTTTCGCTCCTTGAAGGAACTTTGTTGACCGGACTGGCAGGTGGGGTTCGTCTTTGGACCAGAGATCTTTGGGACGCCACTGTTTTAATTTTTAAACCTTTGTTTCTTTTCAAAGGCTGGGGTTCAGGGGATTCGTCCTCGGATTCTTCGACGCTTGTTTCTTTTTCTTCTGTTTTCCTTTTCTTTGCTGGGGTACGAGTTACCTATAAGAGAAAGAGAAGAAGTGTTTAGTATAAGAAAATATGAAGTATACAAATAAGGAGGGATGTTCTGTTTGTGTCGAACCCTTTTTGTTGTTGAAGGGGTTTTTTCGACTGTTTTTGAAGAAGTTCCTTCGCCAGTAGTCTTCCTGATAATTCTAACAGCTGAAAAAGAAAAGTTGCATGAACATTGATATAGTAATAAAAGGAGTTAGAAACAAAAAGAGAAATATGGTCTCTTCGACACCTTCAAGAATGGGTTCGTCTATAGTAACGTGTTCAATCCCAATATGAAGGTGCCCAGTGAAGTTGTGCAGATGATACTTCGTCGCAACCACGCGTTTGGCAGGTTTTTTGTTTCTTTCACGAAGCAGTTTTAAGTCTGATCCACATACAAACCAATCTGGAAATGGAGGACACAAGGCCACTCCAAATTCTGCAGAAGGGAGTGGAGGGAATTTTGGAGGAAAGGTTGTGAATGCAAAGTCGTAGTGTGCATGTGGTGGAAGGGATGAAGGAAACCACAATTGGTTTAATTTCTCTGTGAGTTTGAATTTTAAAGATCTTGCTGCTTCAGCTATGGTTCGACGAAGATCATCAGGCCTGTAAATAGTTTCAAAATACTTTTGAAACTTTTGAATTTCTTTTATATGTTGGTCTGTACCTTTTTTCTTCTTGTCCTGCACAAAGGTAAAAGCATTTGTCAGAAGAGCAGTGAAAGTTGCTACGTCGAAAAAGTTGTTGATGTAGTATTCCTTCCACCAAACGTCGAACTCTTCAGTGCAGAGGAAGTTTGGTATAAAGATGGTGGGATAGACCTCCAGAGTTGGGTCGAAAAATTTGTTGTACAGTTCTAAGCTCTTGTCGAAATGGTGAAATGAGTTGTAGAAAATGATAGCACCTTTCTTGTGGTAGATGGGCTTTGTCTTCGTCTGGATTAATCCAAACTGCCTGGCTACCAGATTGGGTTGGTATACAATGAGAGATACCTTTGTATTGTTGAGGCTATGATGAGAAAAGAAGTGTCTAGGCATAAGAAAAGCTTCCCAAATGGAGATGTAAGAGTCTTCATCTTTCTGGTCCTCCACTGGGAGTCTTCTGGTGAACCATCTTGGACCTACTTGTCTATTGGCGAAGGGTGCCATTGAAGGAGAAAATTTATAGCGTTTGGCGAACATCATGATGTAGCCAGTAAATGCTTGTTGAAGGCTTACATTCTCATCAGTGGGGGTCAGTTGAACCAGCCTAGGCCATTCGACACGCCTTTCTTTGACTGTTTCTTCGACAACAGGCATTTTGTTAGGGATGAAGTTTTCAAAAGTGGCATTCAGCCATAGTTGTAGAAGCCAAAAGGGGCCTGTGAGACTGATGTTACCCTTTTCTTTGAGGGATTTGAGATTGCTGACACTTTCACTTAGAGATTCATAAAGGTTTGCTAGAAGCAACTCACTCAGGCAGAATGCAACTCCATTATGAAGCTGATTAGCCATAATGATGAAACTTCTAGCCACCTGAAGGGACCTTGTACAAAAGACAAATTTGGACAACCATAGGCTGAGAAAGGCAATGTGCTCTTCATCAGAGACTTCTTCATGGCTTTCACCTTGGTGATGGGCTATGAAAACAGAATACCCAGCATGCTTGGTGTCGAAGCCTATGGGATCCTTGTTCAGATGTTCAGGGTTAAATATTTCCCCTAAAGGACTAAGGCCAGTTATGGCTGCTATGTCGAATAGGGTGGGAGTCATCATTCCACAGGGTAAATGGAAAGTGTTGTAAGTACTATCCCAAAAGTACAAGGAGGCCAACAACATGTTTTGGCAGTAACGGGGACCTTCTTTCGACAACTGGATTAAGTTATAAATTCCAGTTTTCTTCCAAAATTTTTCTTTGGCTTTTTCAACCCTAGTTAACCATGTTTGGTACTCAGAGGGATCCTTTGTCAAAGGGGGACTCCTAAAAATCCTATTTTGATTTAGATAAGACAGATCTATCTCTGTCGAAGCCATAAGGACTTCAGGTTCTTTTGATGAGGTTTCGACAGGTTTAGGGTTTTTATTAGCAGCTATGGGTTTGGAAGCAGAATAGCAAGGGTAAAATTCTTTTAAACGCTTAGGGTCCATAGTAGGATCAAAAATGGGGCCTAACATAGCATGATGGATTCCAGAAACAGAGATAGGAATTATTACCTGTGACCTGTAAATGCTTGCCTTTTCCCTTTCATTTGGGGGTTCTGGGAAGTACTGTTGATGCTGAGTTTGGGTAGGCCCAGATAATACGTGAGCAGGAGGAAGATCCTTGGTTTTCTTTGTCTTCTTTGCACTTTGTCCAGTGGTAGTCTTGGGAGGAGCCATTGATTTGTTGAAGATGGTGAAGAAACTAGAGCTCTGAAAGACTTGGAAATGGAGTTTTCACGCTTGGGTAAGAGAAGATTAGAGAGAATGGAAAGTGTGAAATGTTATTGAAAGTGGTATTTATAGAGTTTGAAATAAATGAGAAAAAAAAAGAAAATGAAAAGATTTTTTCAGTTGGGAAAAGGGAAACATGCATGTTAATCCATTGGTGGAGATTGAAAGTGGCGGTTGGTAGTGAGCCATGATTTACCTACAATATAGGGTCATGGGAGATTGTGTGAAACGTGGGCTAGATGTGACGTTTCATAAAGTGAAAATCATTGTGTTTCCTTGGGACTCAACAAAAAATCACTTTACAATAAATGCAACTGGAAGTCAAAGGTCACTTCGACAGCAAAAGACATTTCTCCTTTGATAGTCGAAAATATCTTTGCTGGGGGGCAATTTGTAAACCCATAATTTCGACAAGACCATAATTTCGACAAGATTAAAATTCAGGCTTTAAGGTCATCTTTGTCGAAGGATAGCATCAGGAGGAGAATCCAAGAATTACTGACAAGGTTTTAAAGTTTCATTGTTTCGACAGAAATAGATATAATGTTCTGGCAGAATAGTTTGGAGAGTGTGTGACTGAGGGCTTCGACAGAAGAAGTTTGTTAAAAAAAGATAAGGTTTGGCAAGTGCTGAAGAGTTTTTCTCCTTTAAAAGGGTTTCGACAGTTTTGAAGAGTTACAAGGTTTCGTCACCAAGGAAGAGATTCAAATTCAAAGGTTGTAACCTTTGGCAGTTGGACACATGGAGGTTTCAGAGAAGAAATTTACATGCAGGCTGACACTTGTCGTTTAGTTATAGTTTTTCCGTTCTAAGCAGTTATTTTGTTTGTGTATAAATAGGATAGTTTGTGGTTAGAATGTGTGTGTGAAAATTTGTACAAAATTCCTGTAAAAGCTCTAAGTACCCAGTGTGAGAGAAAATGAGCCTAGTATTTGGAACAATGTACGTTTAAACACCAGTTATATTTCAAAGTCATTTTAAATTACTTGTTTATTCTTCAAGTTCATGTCATTTTACATTTCATTTACTTTTTTGCAAGTTTTTAGCCTTTCGACATTTCTTTGTTCTTGTTTAAACTTTTAACCTTATTTCATCTTTAAGTTCAAACTTTCGTTACTTGCAAAATCAAAGTCCTTAATACTTTGACAACATTGATAAAACAAACCGCAAATTAGTCACCAAAAGTCTAAGAGTATTTCGACAGAACCAAATGCACATGTATCCCAGGACTTGTATGGTTGGTCCTGCAAGTAACCCAACTTTCTGAAGAAATTGGTTAACCAGAGGTTGTTCGCCAGAAAACACAGCGAACAGTAACATGTAATTGTAGATAAAACTAAAAATTATATCTTAGAAATTGAAGCATTCTATTTGAAAGTTATAAGTAAATTTAAAAATATTGTATGACCATTTTATTATTAGCATTGTAATAAAAAAATTTGTACTATAGTTTCAAAACGGTAACATGAATTATTATCTTTCAATAAAATATTTTTTATTTATAATTTTAGTGGAATATTAAAAATGTTTTTTTTTTAAAGATTTTATGAATTGAACGTTACACTTTATTGTGAAATGAATATTAAAAGTTTTAAATGGTTATATTTTGAATAATATCACATCAGATTTTAATTGATGTGGCAAGTTAGTTTGTCAAAAAAATAAATTGAGAAATTTTAGATTGTTATATTTTGAAATGTGCCGCATCAGATTTTAATTAATGTGACAAGTTAGATGATGATTTGTCAATAAAATAAATTGAGGCTCAAATTTAATATATTATAATAGATAATATAGATTAGCTTATTTACTCAATGCTAAAAAGAAATCTAAAAATATCATTATAGAATTTAAATTGTTCAAAACTAGTTTAAAAAAATTAAATTTTGGGGCCGATTGCTTTTGTACTTTGACTCTTGGCTAGTTCATTGAGCTATATCGAGGATTTAGCATTCGACTGTTGCTAACTCGGGGGGTTGAACCTAAGAACTTATGTTTTGAGTGAGATTGGAAACCTTCTTGGTCAAAATTTGCACATATTTGTATCTATTTAGTGACCACTCTGCTAATTTTTTTTGCTTTTAATAGTTCGACCTGTCCAGAAAAATTGTTGGCCTACGAATATGGTTTCGATCGTTTCGGTATTTCATTGTCTCGAGACAAAATATCATTCGTTTGTAAGAAGATCGTACGGAAATGAGAAAAAAGTTTAATGTATTTAAAGTGGTCTTGGTGATGACGAGAGCTCGGACGAGCGAGAACTACATCTCGTTTCCTGACTCTTAGGAGCTTGTGGACTACACCACATTCCTTTTTCATCTTATTTTGTGAAAATATAGTCTATTGATTTAAGAAAATGTACTTGATGTTGATCGAAATTTATTGCATGTTATGGAATTAATTTGAGGATGATGAGTATTTTTGGATTGGCGAGAACTACATCTCAGATCCTAACTCTCGGGAGCTCGTAGTACTATGTTCTTTTTCATCCTATTTATTGAAAAATGTTAAGTAATGATTATGTGTTTTTTATTTTTGATATTGAAAAATGGCTTAACGTTCAAAAGTTTGATTATCGTTTAGGAAAGTGTTTTGACAAAATGGTGTGAAAGTTTTAAAATTATTTGAATGTGGGAATGGTTTGAAAATATTGAGGATGAAATGGATTTGAAATTGAATAGCTTGGTGTTGATCAAGTGTTTTTGAAAATAGAACATGGTGTTGACCAATTTTTTTATTGTTTGAAAAGGTTGATTTTATTTTTGTCTATTATTATTTAATTCATCTTAACTAACTAAGAGCAATGGAAATAAATGCGAGAAAATAAATAAAAATTACAAATAAGGGACGGGGGTACATTTTATCAACGGGGAGTAAGAAAGCGAGTAAAATACAAATCCATCAAACAAGTAAGTGTAAACGAACAAAGATCTCATTATAAGAAGGCCCAAGAGCCAAGGACCGGTAATCAACTGAAATAAAAAACCAACTGAGTTTAGCACTATATTAAGCTAACTTAAAATAGTTTCAGGTAGGAATCACTCTATAAGAAACCGAGCAATTGAATCTATCTATTATAATTGTTTTCGAAAGTTAAATTCAATTTTAACTCTAAGATCGCAACACAATGAAATGTAGCAACAATTAACCAAATAATATAAGTAACAATTAAAACAGTCAATTAATAAAAATAATTATATACTGACCTGATCAGGAGGGGATCACGGACTGGCCACACTCTGTTGGACTGCTACCTGTTCACCGGCAATGAGGAGGAGAAGGGGGGTATACCAGCAAGACACTCCAATGGCAAAGTAAGGAATTGGGCAGAGTGAGAGCAAAGTACAGAAAAGGGGTAAGAAGTGAATTACCCGACCCTCTTGTGGAAGAGGGTATGTATAGAGAGACCCCAGCGCTGGGCCAACGGTCACTTGTGTTGGGCTGGATGGCCAGGCCCAACCCAAGTGACTGCTAGGGCTTACGTGGCGTAGTGAAGACCAGGACGTGGTCTTCGCCCTAGTCCAACTGTCCCGTGGTCTCTAGAAAGTGGGTTTGACCTGCTCTTTCGGAGGTGGGCAGTTGGCAGATGACGTGTCCCCGCGGAGGGGAGCACGTGGAGAACGTGTAAAGGACACGTTGTCCTGCCCGACAAGAGAGCAGGTCGTGCCCGCGGAGGCGGTGTTTGGTCGAGCGGGTGAGTCTCCTGCCCGACGTAGTTGGGACAGGCCTTCCTCGCAGGGAGGCCTTTCTTGCTTGTCGGGGACCTCGTGCCCGACGTGGTTCCCAGACTGGACTGGACCTGGTGGAACATTGTTGGGATGGGCCCGCGTGGTCAGACCGGGGCCCAGGCCAGAACAGGAGCCCCCCAAGCCGTTGCTCAGAGGAAGGGAACGAGGACTTGATGACATCGTCCGGGGAAGTGGACTGGCCCGGGGAAAGATCCTCCAGCGCGAACATGCGCGTTCTACATCGTCGATTGTCCGGGCTTGAAGTCGGGTGTTGGCGAGGAGAGGTGAGGGGGCGCGTCTGTCTGCTTCCGCCACGTGTCGCACGCTAGGTGGCCGCTAGGGCGGCTACCCTAGGGTACTCGAGTGCCTAGCGACGCTTCGAGTCCCGTGCAGGGGTATAAGTAAGTGAGCCCCCGCTCATTCCTCACTTTTCGCCCTCTTGCTCTTAAGTTTCCTGCTTGCTGTCCCGCCGCCGTCTGATATCTCCGCCGTCACAGCCGCCGCGTCCTCCGTCGTAGATTTTATCGCAGTAAGTTTTCTTTCTCTTTTCCTCTGCTTTTCTTGTTTGTTTTATGACCGTGGTCAGGGCAGCTTGAATGCCTCGAGGAGAGGTGAACACCTCCACCGTCGTAGGGGGTTTTTTCTAGGGTTTTTATTATGAATGTCCCGGGGAGAGATGCTAGTTCCGATGAGTGACCCGGGGAAGGAAGCTTTTTACGATGAATGCCCCGGGGAGGGATTCTTTACTCCGATGAATGTCCCGGGGAGCGACGTCTATTCCAACGGGCGTCCCCGAGGAGGGTTTGCGGTTTTGGTCACGCTGATAACCGGGGAAATGGTAGGTTAGGGCAGATCCACCGGGGACGATGCTCGGGGAGTCCTCATCGCCCTTTCACTTGACTTGCGATGGAAGGGTGAATTTGATCTATGTCATCGAATTCACCGTTACCTTCTGCTTTTCAGGTGTTAATGACTACGCTCGTCCTGGGCACAATGGTCGAGGATAATGAGCCGGACGTCCCACATTTTGATGAGCGTGCCGTTCTGATCGGGGACTGGGTGGCCGAGGAGCCTCTAACTACGCCCTCCTGCTTTGCTGCTGATCCGACAGGGGCCTACGCCATCGTGGAGGACCGGAGAGAAGGGGATCCTCAGAACTGGCAAGTCTATCGTCCCCGGCCCCGCCATCGTATCTGCTCGAAATACGGGCGGATGCGCTTCCCGATGTATGAGTTCTACTTCAAAGAGGCCAGGCTTAGGTTGCCCTTTTCGGACTTCCATATGGGTCTCTTCGATTGGCTGAGGTTGGCCCCGTCGCAGCTGCACCCAGACGCCCTAGCTTTTATTCGGGCCTTCGAGCTCGTGTGCCAATATCTCCAGGTCGGCGTCACGCTGCTGTTGTTCTTTCGTATTTTCCATCTGCAACGGTAGACGGTGAGTGGTCGACATGGCTGGGTGTCGTTCAAGCAACCGGACAGGCTTTTCAGAACGTATATGGATTCTGTCCGGGACTTCAAAGGTCGTTTTTTCGTGGTCAGCTCGATCGCGCACGAAGGGGTCCATTCTTTATATTCAGAAGGGGAGAGGATAGTGGATGGTCTTCGCGATGCCGTCATGCTGCCCCGGGTGCACGTGGAGTGGTCTTTGGAACATTATTCTCGGGGAACAGGTCGGTATATCGTGCGGGCGGGGTCGCTCGACGACGAGGACATGACCAGCTATCTGAAGATTGTTTCCTTCGTGCGCAATTTACCGCCGTCGAAGCTGGTCACCCCCGATGGCTGGTATATCCTCGACAGCTATGAGAACATTCGCGAGACGCCGAGGTTGATCAGCACAAAGGCCCGAGTGTGCCTTGGAGGAGGATGCCCTGCGCTACCTAGGTGGTGGACGCCTCGTCCTTTCTCGACCTGATACCTTTAGTTTTTTATTGACCAGTTTTCTTTGTTGTGCAGGGAATATGGCTTATGTCGAGTAGCGAGTGAAGAAGTTGCGTGCCTCAAGGGCTGCCGTTCCTCCGAAGACGCGAGTCGCCCAGTTGGTCGGGCATTCTTCTGCGGAATAAGAAGGACGGGGGTCGTCGGTGTCCCCGACCGGTAGCCAGTCGCCTACTTCTCAAGGGGCCCCGAAGAGGGCGAGATTCTAGGAGGATACGCCCGTGGTTGACTTATCGGTGGATTCTTCCAAGGAGGGTTACGCTATCGCTCCTTGTCACCAGCACCCCGGCTATTTCCATGGGGCTAGGTCGCCCAGTATTCTTGTGGGGGAGGCGAAGGCGATTTTGAGTGCTGACCGTGCTACGAGGAGGCAGGTTATGACCGAGGACTTGGCCGCGTTGATGTGGACTTTCACTACGGCGATGGTCCTGAGCGAAAAAAGCTGCTCGGCCATCGAGCTGTCAAAGCTGCAAGGGGATCTCGCTTTCATGCAGTCCCGTCTGAACAAGGCAGCCAGGGATCTGGAGGCGAGCCGAGGGAAGGTGACTCAGCTGACCGAAGAGCTGGAGAAGTCTCGCGGGGAGGTTGCTCTCGAGCGCAAGAGGGGGGACAACGCCGAGGAGAAACTGAGGGTAGCTGAGGAGGAATTGCGGGCGTCAAAGGCTCGTGTGGTGGAACTCGAGTGCGATCTCTTTCCTGCCGATGACGAGACTAATGACGATAGGTTGCTGGTTACCCGGGCTGACCTGCTCGCCAGGATACGGTGTTGGAAGGTGATTGTCTAGATGCTTTCGCCGCGGGCTTCAATGGTGCCGTCGTGCAGCTTAGGGTGGTGAACTCCGGCGTCGCCTTCGTCGAGGATGGGATCGGGCCCTTCCACGAGATAGTCGATGGTCGGGTGGTCGACCCCAACGCTGAGGAGGCTGGCCCTGTCGTCCCTGTCGTCGAGCCTGAAGCTGAGGAAGAGGAGGGAGCATAGATTAGCCCCGGGTCTGCGTGCCCGTGTATTTCGGTCTGCGTACCATTCTTTGTATTTTGTTGTTTTCTTTTTCGGGCCTGCGCGCCCTTGTTTATGTAATATTGACTACTGGGCTGATGCCCGCTTTTGATTAATATATTTTTTGAGAATTGTCTAAATGTGCGCCTCGTTTTTGCATGTTGTTTATGCTCGTTTTATTTCTGCATTTATATGCTCGAAATGTATGTTTGTGTGTTTGCACTGTATGTTTAGTATGCTTTTGGGCCTGTCCGGGGTGGTAGCTCGGCGATATTTGTTACCGGCGGTGTGGGGAACTAGCCGGTTGGCCGACTTTGTTGCCTGACCGGTTCGGGGGTAGCTCTCCCCGCGGCGTGGGCGTCCCATCGTAAGTTGGGCGTCCTGCCGGTGTTGGTACGGCGGCGGGGAATCTCGATCGAGGTGTTCCCTGCCGAGCAAGGCCTTCTGCCCGCGCACACAAGAGGCAGGGCTTGCTTTTTCTCTGGTCGTTAGGAGACGCGAGGAGGTGCGGTGATACCATGTCGCCCCCCAGTGGTCGCGATGATGGATCGTCGCGGGCAGTGTTTAACTGTAGTACCGCTTAAGTTTCTCGGCATTCCATGGTCGAGCTAGTTGTTCCCCGTGTAGGTTTTCCAGGTAGTAGGCCCCGTGTTCCGTCTTGTCGCGGACACAGTAGGGACCTTCCCAATTTGCGGCTAGTTTACCCTCGTGTGAGTCCTTCTGGTTTCTACGCAAGACTAAGTCGCCGATTTGGAAGTCGCGTTTCAGGACTTTGTTGTCGTGGCGGAGTGCAACCTGCTGTTTCAGCCGGGCTTCCCGAAGGGCTGCTCCTGAACGAATCTCCTCGACTAGGTCGAGCTCCTCTCGCAAGACTGTTATATGATTATATGTGAGCCTGGTGATGGAAGTTGTATATGAGTTACTTATGATGTTTGAGGTGTGAGTTTACGATATGTTGATGTTGTTGACTTGTTGCATATAATTGTTGCAATCTATTCTTTCTTATGTCTATTATAATTGATTATGATTATTCACCTCTTTTGTTTGAATGTTGCCTCCACGTGGGTAACATGCAGATATCTCGGAGTAGCTTGCTGAAGTAAGGATGATAGCTCATTAGAGCATTTTAGCAGTTACCACTAATTTAGAGGTGTCTTGCTCTGATATGTAACATCGGGTTGAGAACGCATGATTACATGCTTTTTGTTATATCTATATTGGAACCTTTGCAAATATTTTTGGATTCTTGAACTATTTCTATTTTAATTCTCTTATGATACTAGATGTCATGAGATTGAAAGTTGAGAATATTTATTTTAATGACGATTTCTGCTGCGATGTTTTTAATATAATCATAAGTTGCATAAATCGAATGTGCATGTTTATGAAAAGTTAATATTATTTCTATAATCCGTGTTACATAGCAGGACTGAGTTATGTTTTTATGACGTGTGACGCCCTTGCGTGGTGATTCCAATTAAATTATCCGTGAATTCTATGTGGACTTTAGAAGGGTGTTACAGAAAACGCCTAGAAAATGTCCCCTATTCTTTTAGGCAACGTTTTCTAGAGTTTTGGCAACATTTTTCAATTGTTGCTAGAGAGCCTAAGTGTTGTAGTGAATTATGTTGATAACATGGACTTCTGTAGAGAAAATATGGTCCCAAAGGTGAAGTGGAATGAATGCCTGAGCTAGAAATGTCAAGCCTATTTCCACTATATGTCTATGTTTCTTTTCCACATATCCATTTTGATGTGAAGTGTGTGTACATATGTCCACTATATGTCTATGTTTCTTTTCCACATATCCATTTTGATGTGAAGTGTGTGTACATATGAGTCTATGAGATATGCCTAACTCTATCATGAACTTGGTGAAAGACATGAATTCTCTCCCATGATCAGATTGTATAGCCTTGATAATTGAATTAAACTAAACCAGAACAAACTTTAGGAAGAGTTTGAAGGCATGCATTACTTCTGACATGTTCTTTTAGAAATAGATCCAAGTATACTTAGATTGAGCATCGACAAATGCAACGTAGTATGAAAAGCCATAGCTTTATTGATGTGGTGTAGGTCCCTATCTCGAGGAACCAAAATATATATGTTTTTGTTTTTATGCATGTTTCATTCATCCCTCATTTCTTTACGAACCTCTTCCAATATGATGCTTGAGATGTTTGTATTAATTTACATACTATATTTTGTTCCCAATTCAAGTTTAATAAATAATAAATAAATCTATTGTGTTCTTATCAATTTTAAATATTCATTTCTTAATGGATATTCGTTAGTTGATAAATAAACTTTAACATCACATGTGAATTTTGATTGTAAGTAATCTCTCTATTTATCTCATGTTTATGTATGTGTGTTGTAGAAATTATTCAAGTAAGGTGAATATAGGCCAATGGTAAAAGAAATGTTGTTTTTCAAGATATAATAATCCATTTTCAATGGATCCTTTTTAGTGGAGCACAAAGCTCATTTATAGTAACATTCACCCCCAAGTGAAGGTCCATCTTTTGTGAAGCTCATGCCTACTTTGAATGGCTCTGACTATCATTCACGACCGCACTCAATGCAACGAGCTCTTGGTTCTAATAACAAACCTTCCTTCATTGATGGATCCATTCAAGTTCTTGAACTTCTTGATCCCAATAGAGCTGCATGGAAACCCTATAACTACCTTGTAGCCACTGAACCAATTTCTCAAACAATGGCATTCTTATATAATGAATAAGATGTCTGGATTAATACCAAGGAACAATATGTAAAAGTTGATAGAACTTGTGTTTCGAATCTTCGAGATGAGATTAAAAATCTTAAACAATGTACTTTACTAAACTGTATGGATTACGGGAGGAACTAAATTCACATCGGTCAATGTTAGCTTGTACATGCATTCACCAATGCATATGAGAAGCAATGTGTTTTGCGAGAGATATTCACACAGAACTGATAATGGCCAAAGTTTCTCATCCCTCAAATCTACACATTCAAAGGCATCATACATCAAAGATCCTGTGTGGAATCATCTTCCACAAATATAATTGGGAATACTTCACTGACTTGCATAACAAGTGAAATCCTAATTCTTCTAATTCTCATGAACAAGAGCCTCAAAACCTTGAAAATATCCAAACCACATATTCCACACATGATATCTATCAAACAATTCCTATCATAGAATCCACCATTGATGAGACACAACCACCATGTAATTCTCTTTCTGAATTTAAATCCATCAAAGGAACCCTCCATCGAGCCTTCCAAAATTTAAGATCTTGGCATACTTAAGTATTTCCTAGGTCTTAAAATAGTTACTCCAAACTTGGTCTTTCACTTTTCCAAAGGAAATATTGCATGATATTAATCCAAACTAGTGTACGCTTCATTTGGCCCTTCCATTAAATTATGTAATGACAACTCTGATCCATATGAAGATATTACATCCTATATAAGGTTTATTGGTAGACTAATTTACCTTAACACTACCCGACCAAATATCACATACATTAGCTAAAAATTAAGCCAAATCTTATTCAAAAAACCAATCATTCACCATAATGTTGTTTGAAAGATTTTGAGATACCTCAATCATTTTCCTAGTAAAGGCTTATCCTATCATAGAGATTCCTCAATTCATCTTCATGGCTTCACTGATGCAGATTAGGCAGGTTACATAGATACAAAAAGAACAATTTCATGATCTTGCTTCTCCATTAGAACATCCTTCATCTCATGGAGAACAAAGAAGCATTACACAATTTCTAGGCCATCCTTTAAAGCATAATACAGAGCATATGAAACTGCAAAATGTGTGCTTCAATGAATATTGTACCTATTGCGTGATTTACAAGTAAATTGTGTTAAACCTCCAATTTTATATTGTGACATCTTGAATGAATTACACATAGTTGTCAACCCTGTTTTTCATGAAAGGACTAAGCAAATGACCAATTTGTGGGTGGATATAAAATGATGATAAAACAATTATAGAAGATATATGAGTTAGTTAGAGTGTTAGTTACAAATATATAACTCTAGTTAGTTAGTTAGTTAACTTGATCTGCAAGTTACAATCCAATGTATGATCAACATACTAAGATATCAAATACTAGCATGCTCTTGTATATATTTTAATGCTTGATGAAAGAATAAGCAAGAGAAACATTTCGTCTTTTTTTCATCGAGTTCATTGGTTAAGCATGAACTTTAACATTGATAAGAATATTCTATTCAAAAGTTGAAGGTTCATTTGCTCTCTATTTAAATAATGGCTTAATATCCTTTTTCATCCTTTATATTTTGTGTATGGTTCCTTTTGGTCCCTTAATTTTAAAAAGGATCATTTTGGTCCCTCATCTTTTTAAATTGGTTCACATTTATCCTTTTCATCCAAAACATTAGTCAAAGTCAATTGAGATGCAAAGCTGACACACACGTGTATTATTTTTTTATGACATGGTAATGCTGGCACACACGTGTATTATTTTTTTATATGACACGAAAGTGTAATATATAAAAGGGATATATGCAGATTTACTACTCTTATCTCACACTTGTCTGAAACTCACTCTCTCAAACTCACTAAGTAGAACGAGGAAGACAATTTTGACAAATAAAGTGAAGAACGCATAAAACACAAAGACAAGGGATTTCTTAAGAGAATACTAGTAATGTTATCATACTTGTTTATAATCTTCACTCGTTTCTATTTTAAAGTTCATTCTATTTTAGGGTTCATATGTGTTTGCATTCTAAGGTTTGTCCTAGATTTAGGGTTTTGTGTACCTGATTCCAAATGTTGTAATGTTTAGGTTTTTTTATGGATGAATATGTTCATTCGGTTATACACCATGTGGGTTATTTTGAAGGTGATGATGATTCAAGTTATCGGGGTTCAGTTGCTGATGTGAAGTGTGATGTTGATAAGTGGAGCTATTTTGAGGTGTTAGGGATTGTTAAAGAACTGAGATATGAAGATGTTGGAACAATAATAATATACAAGGACCCAACATTTGGTTTGTTTACTTTAAGCCTTATATGGGAATTTTGTTATGATCTATTGGTACTATGGTACATATTTTGCTGCTATGTTGTAAGCCTTATATGAGAATTCTTTTATGACATATTGGTACTATAATGAAAGACATATTTTCCTTATATTCGGTTATGTTTTAGGCTTATTGAAAGACATATCTTGCTTACAATGGTACATGTTTTGTAACTGTTGTGTTTTGGTACAAATTATACCAGTTAGGTGATAGACAAATTATAGCATTGCACAATTCTATTTCATTGATCTCATAATCTCATAATACCATGTAATAACAACATTGCACAATTCCATTTCATTGATCTCATAAAACAATATTGTAGAAATACAACTCATTCATCCCATAGAACAACCTTTGCAGAAGTACAATTACATTAACAAATTGTAGATTAATACATTTAAAGCAACAAAAAATGAATTTCTGCAAAATGTCTTCCATTTCATTGTGTTATTGACAGCCCCTTCAAGTTCTTCAACTAATACTTCATATTTAATCAATTTCTGCTGTAATTCTTCATTCTCTTTTGCTAAGCATTCCAACCTCTTTTTTTGATTCTTGATAAACATGTCCCTGTCATCTTTCACTTCAGCACAAAACCAATCAAAATAATCACATCCATTAGTTGTATTCCCCTGCACATGTTACATACAACATTACTCACTGTGTATAATCACAATTGCAAACTTAACAAGATAGATCGCACCTTATAATGTAGACATCTCCAAAATTACTTCCCAAAATTCTTAACTGTTTTTGTCCTTCTGAGTATAGCAAAATCACCACACCAACAATTAGGTCTCAATTGATTTTTCGAAGATGAAGAATCAACCCTAAATTTGGAACTGTAACTCACATCTCCACTGTACTCAGACCCCTTTTGCGACGGAGTTGAACTTTTATGAGCCATTACTTTTCCAATGGATGTTTTATAGCGTCAACAAGATATTACAGAAGAAGATGAAAGCATGAACAAAAGAAAATGAAGTCGTGATTTTACAGAAGAAGATGAAGGCAAATGGAACCAACCCTAATACACATGAACAAGTGTGTTCCTCATTTTTCCGTTTTTAGATAAGAACTTGTCCTACGTGGAGCTGACATGGCAGTTAACATTGTCACATTTAACACCGTTAGTGTGTTTTGTCTCTAAAGGATAAACGTAGTACATATAATATAGTTGAGGGACTAAAATGATCCTTTTAAAAATTAAATGACCAAAATGAACTCCGACCTAAATATACGGGACGAAAAAACCTATTTTACCTTAAACAATTATATATATTAATTCGTAGGATTTATACATATATGATCAAAGGGTGCAAACATTATTAAACTTCAATGAAAGATGAGAGAGATTACCCTTACAAAATTACCCGTACTCTTTAAAATACATTTTACACCCAAATTATGTAGGAAATATAGCATGCACTATGCACTACAACATTTATAATGCCACACAATTAATAGATAATATAACAACATGCAATCTTGTATCCATATTTAATAAAGATATCTACTTCAAGAATTCCAAAACCCAAAAGCCAGAGAAATTGCAAGCAATTTTCATTTCACTAAATCCAGATCTTAATGCCAATTCCTTGAACTCATCTTCAGTCCTCTCTTTCCCTCCTGGATTCTGAGCCATCATCAAGAGGTCAGATTGGAAACCCAAATTAGCAACCTTTGTGCTCTCAGGAAAAACAGGCATAATCGAGTCCACAACAATCACTTTTCCATTACCCGGAATAGCTTTATGACAATTCTTCAATAACTTCAAGCAGTGTTCATCACTCCAATCATGAAGTATCCACTAATGATTCAAAAATTAATCTATAAAGTTAGTAAAAATGTAATAAAATAATTATCTAGATTATTGATGTAAAAGCATGAATTCACCTTCAAAAAAATAACATCTCCGTTAGGTACACTCTCAAACATATCTCCTCCGACATGTGTCACACCTGCAACATTAAAATAATCAGAGGTTCTGAGGTCGAACTTTACACACATAAAAAAAGGCCTTATATTTTTCTAGAGAATTAAAATTTACCTTCATAGGTAGGTGCATGTTCTAGGACATGTGGCAAATCAAAATTAACACCTTGAATATGAGGATATTTAGAAGTAATTAGCTTGAGATTAATCCCAAGACCACCACCAACATCTACAAGCTTATTGATGTGCTCAAAGCCATCATAAATCTCAAGAATCCTCTTCATGATTATAGTTGTACAATTCACCATAGAATTGTTGAAAACATCATTGAACCTTGGATCCACAGTTGGATATTCAAATGCATGCATGCCATAAACCCTATTGAATGGTATACCTCCTTCCAAAATTGCTCCTTTCATTTCAGTCCTATATTCAATCAATTAATACTTTTAATAACATTATAAGAAAAATTTATTATTGTCATAAGAAAATAAACTAACCAGCTTCCCAAAAAAACTTTGTCCAAAGGAAGGTTCAATGTTGGTCCTAAAGACACACCATCAGCATCTGTCACAAAATACTTTGAGGCAGGAGCAAGGCTATAGAGCCTCTGAGGAGATCCAAGCCCTTGTTTCTCTTCGGATAGCGAGCAATGTAACATGGAGTGACTAGCCAATAATCTCAGAAGACGGTCCAGCATTGCGGGTGCTTCTGCGTTCTTTGATCCGATTTTAACTGCTATGTCATCTGCAGAGAGCTTGGCATCTTTTCCATTTTTGGCTAAGATGTCGAAGATGCCAAGCTCAATTGCAGATCGGACGGTTAGTGGAAGCATGACGGATGTGATCAAGTTCAATGCAAAAACTATGCCATCTTCTTCATGGACATCTCCACCTTTTGTAAGGTGCTTTGCTTCACCGTTAATGGTTTCTAGTGAAGGAGACATAATGAGATTTGTATAGAAGATAGAATTTGTATTAGTTGAAGTTGCTTGTGTAATGCAATGCATAGGAGAGAACATATATAGTGTGTGTTCTGCTCTCATTAGGTAGATGTTAGTTGGTGACCACTTTAGAAATAATAAGAATAATGTGCACTCTCGTGTATTCTGTTATATTATAAAGTAACTTTTAAATTAATAGTATAACATGATAAATTAATAAATATTTATTGAATGACGGTGTAAAATTATTTTGTCCTGCTAGTGCATATCAATTAAACTATTATTCTTAATCTAATGTGATAATTTGCTATAAAGATTAAAAATATTATTAGTTATAATTTTTTTAGTAATGTTAAATAAATTTTTTAATTGTATTATTTGATTTTTTTTGTTATATTCTGCATTTATGATGATAAAAATTAGCTAATAATAATTAAGTTAATTAAGTAAGTTTATTATTATCTTAATTTCATTTATAATATTTTTAACATGATTTTGTACCATATGATAATATTTTATTTTGTGAGGGACTAAGGGAATATTAGTCTCAATTTTGACTTTGCTATGCAGTGTCACAAAGTAAAAGAATCCAGCTATCTACCCAGACCGTGTGAACATGCATAACTTAAGAAACCTCAACTTTTAGAATGCACCATAATTTATATAATTTCTTCCACTAACATGTCATTTTCATTATTTATATATAGAACATAATTATTTGACCAGTTTCTCAACTAATAATTTTTTTTATTGTTTTCCTATAAAGTGCTATAATATTTCCTTTATAACAACTGTAATACTTGGGTTAGGTGACCATGACAGAAAATCTTGTAAAATAAATGAATCGGATGAATTTAAATTTAAATATTATTGTGTATCAGAAAAATTTATTAATCTTTTAGCAATTTTTTTTAATAATTTAAAAAAAATTCTTTGATCATTATTATTTTAAAAATTTAATAAAACCTATCCAATTAAACCTTAATATCTTTTTATGAAATTAATTAAAAAATTTAATTAATTTTTTTTAATTTTATAAAAAATAATATTTTTTTAAATCAGATATTTGTTGACAACAGTTTTTATAATAAAAAAATAGTAACATTTCTTGCGTCTAGAAATGTTTGAATTAATAATGCTGCTTTTTTGATTTGGCTGTATTATGTTTTGACACTTAGTAGAAATGTTTGAATTAGAAAAGCATTATTTGTTACTTTTTCATATTTTATCATCTTCAATAGAAAACCAACTGGCGGCTAATGACTACGAACATTAACTATCACTTTAATGGAGGAAGAATAATGCTAGCCTCCATAACTTTTTCTTCTCTCTTCTAAACAAACAACTTAGAAGTTCAGGATTCAAATCCTAAAAAGAATATAAATATATATTAATAATTAATCATTAATACTCTTCTTTAAAAAATTGTATTTTCTCCACTCTTACATTCACTATTGTTTCAACAAAACATCAATATATCATTGCAGACAACCCACATAGTTGATACCACATGCTTCATTACAATGTGTATCTCTACCCAAATAGAAATTAAGAACATAATCCTTTTGAATCCATATCCTATGAACTCATACTTGAATACAAGATGAAAATAAAAGCGGAAGCATATCTAAGTTTGTTATTGGAATCGTTGAAGATATGCGGGTATGCGATCTTCCGATATGTAAAATGACTTAGGATTTCTTGATTCTCTTCTAATAGGAATGAATAGAGAAAACCTAATAAACTGTTTTGATCGTATTCTACAAATGGGGACCATATCCTTTCATTGCATATATGCTCTTAGCCATAGAATTAATATCAATTAGGCTACTTTAGTTTTGCCTAATTAAATAACGGCGCAAACATATCTAATATTACATTTGTGACCCAAAATTCTAACAATCTTTTATTAGTCACATATGTAACTTTACACACGTGTTAGACTTTATGAGCTCAAAATTTATAATTAAATATACTTCAAGCATATCCAAATAATCTCGTCCATTAGTCATGCCAGTACATAGAACCAAAGTGATTTTTCTTATATCAATCATAGCTAAACCCATCAATGATTACGAATAGTGACATAACTAAATGACATAGATTCATCATGAAATGTGTAGCATGAAAATCATAAGAATGTGGCTTGTGCATGTCGATTTTCAATTGGTCCTACTTTACTTTAGTGAGATCATTCAATAGCCTTACTGTACAAAGTATAAATAGCTGAATATCAAACTTTATAAACTAGAAAAAATATTCAAAACCAGAGTATGCATACATAATATCAAACATAGAACACAAAATTCACAAATAATTAACTCCTACTAAAGTAAAGATTCCTCAAACCGTAAAACACCCATGTGAGCAGTGTGCTCATGAGAGACATTAGGTGGCAAACCTTTTGTAAAAGGATCTAATATCATGGAGTCTATGCCTAAGTGTTTAATGGAAATTTGTTCATTTTGTACCATTTTCTTAACAACTAGAAACTTGATGTCAATACGTTTTGACTTGGTCGAGATCCTATTATTGTTGGAATATAAGACAGCTGATTTATTATAAACTTAAGCGATCTTTCAATTCCTTTCATAATTCGTAGCCTAGTGACAAGGTTCCTCAACTAAATCTCATATTTATATGCCTCAAAACATGATATAAATTCTGCTACCATGGTGGGTGAAGCAATAAATTTTTTCCTAGCACTGCTCTAAGAAACTCCATATCCAGCCAACATGTAGGTATAACCTGAACTAGATCTTTTACTATCCTGGAATCCAACAAAATCAGAGTCAGAATATCTAATAATATCCAACTGGTATGACCTCCTATATGTGAGCGTATAATCTTTTGTTTTCTTTAAATACCTCATAACCCTTTTGGTTGCTTTCTGATTATTCATTCCTAGATTGATCAAATATTTGCCTAACATCCCAACTATGAACATAATATCCGGACACATACGAACTTGGGCATACATCAGACTCCCTATAGATGATGCATAAGGAATCTTTCGTATTTATTTAATTTCAATGTTTCCTTTTAGGCACTGACTAAAATTAAATTTGTCTTCCTTAGCAACTGGAGTACCCCCTTGTATACATTTCTGCATGCCAAACTTTTTAAGTACCATTTCGATATAACTCTTTTGTGATAATCCTATGATACCTCAAGACCGACCTCAATGTATTTGAATTCCTAATACAAAGGAGACATCACCAAGATCTTTCATTTCAAATTTTCTTGATAAACATTTCTTGGTTTTGCACATCATGCATATATCATTAGTGGTAAGAAATATCTCATCAATAAACAAGAGCAAGAAAATGTATTTGCTCTCACTGAATATGTGATACACATAAAAGAGAAAATTACTTCATGAAACTTATGGTACCATTAATGAGACACCTAATTTAGTCCATAAATGTATTTTGTCAATTTGCAAGCCATAATCATTGAGCCTCTTGACACAAAGTTTTTTGGTTGAACAATAAAGATTGTTTCATCAAACGTTGCCATTAAGAAATGTTGTCTTGACATCCATTTGATGGAGTTCCAAATTATAATATACAACAAGAGCCGTGATTGTCCTAAAAGAGTTTTTCGATGAAACCAAAGAGATAGTCTCTTTAAAGTCAATCCCTTCCTTTTGGGTATAACCCTTAGCCATAAAACAAGCCTTATACCTCTTCACATTACTGTTAGAATCCCGCTTGGTCTTAAAAATTCATTTTCAACCAACGGGTTTCACACCTTCTGGTAATGGGACAAGTTCCCAATTTTTTTTGTCTTGCATGGAATTATACTCCTCCTTCATTGCTTCAATCCACTTTCTTGAATACCCAATGTCCCTCTTTTCCAATGTCCCTAGTTCTAGCTCCTCTTACATCAAACTCTATATACTTTCTTGACTATCTCACAATCACAGTATTCACAAGAAAAATTTCTACGGTCCTAATTCAGGGAGAATTCAAAGTGGTTTCAATAAAACAACACACAAAAACAGAAATAACAAGTACTAAATGGAAAAACTAAAAATAATAAATCCTCCCCCAAACTTGAACTAAACATTGGCCCCAATGTGTTAGAATAAGAGCGAGAATGGTTACTCACAGAGATTATTACTGAGGATGCAGAAGGTAATGCAACACCAGCAACTGCGTCATAGCATGCGCCTGCAAGATCTTGTTTATTACCTACAGATGAAACAAAACAAACAACAAACAAAAAATGCTCAGTCAGTAAAAGTGTGGGTTTCCTCCAATGTAACGCTTCGTTTAACATCGCATGGCTCATAGAACCGGCCTGGTTCAGAGATAAGAGCTACTTTGTGCCTCAAATCACTTCTAACTTCCATATCCTTACCTTTTCTTTTCTTGACTTCTTGAATGAATCTTTGAGTTGCCATGCTTGGTGAAGCTGATGACGATGACACCCTCTGAGAGTTTATGCTTGAGACTTTTTCTGGTGGAGGTTTTGGGATTTGGTTTCCCCCATATGTTCTGATCATGCCAATAGGATAGCGATTATCTTTTTCTTCCACTTTGTTCTTAATTTCAAACACTTTCAATGTTATCTCTTTATCAAATTATCTTAAAGTCATGGTTCCTTTTTCCATATCGACGTTGCATCGACTTGTAAGCAAGAATAGTCGACCAAGAATGATATGGGTTTCTTCATCTTCCAGAATGTCCATGATCTCAAAATCAACTGGAAAGCTAAATTTATCAATCGTCGCCAGTACATCTTCTGCTAGCCCATATGATCACTTAATCGTGTGGTCGGGAAATTTTAAATTTGTCTCTGTATCTCTCACCTTTCCAATACCCAGCTTTTTAAAAATAGATAATGGCATGAGACTCACACTAAAATCTGAATCTATTAGGACCTTCTTGAAATTTCTATCTTTTATAGTGCATAGGATTGCTATAGATCCAAGATCTTTTCGCTTGATGGGGATTCTTCTACCTTGTGATATTTCACTACACTGCTCAGTTAAAATTTTCTACTCCTCTCCCATTGGTCTCTTTTTAATGATTACCTCTTTTATGAATTTTTTGTACAATGGCATTTACTCAAGTGCTTCAAAGAAAGGCATATTGATCTCTAAATTTTTGAACATTGTGATAAATTTCTCAAAGTCTTTCTCCTTTGGATACTTCTTCGTCACTCTTGGAGGATAAGGTAGATTGATCTTGGGTTTAGCCTCCTCTTTCTTTTTCTCTTTAGTTGGTTTTGCGGGTGGTATAACTTCTTCTGGTTCTTTCTTATTTTCTCTCACTTCCAGATCCACCTCTATACAATGATAATCATTAGTTGCGCTTTCTTTCTCTTCTTTAACAACTTTCTGACTTCTTGTTGTGACAACATTAACATTCTCATGATTTTTTTGGTTTGGTATTGTCACGCTCGGGAAGGTTCCTTGAGTTTGCATAGAGAGTTGTTGTGTTATTTGTCCCATCTGAACCTCAAGATTTTTGATAGAAACGGCTGTGTTTCTCTTATTATTTTGGGTCTTTTCTTGGAATTGAATATTGTGAGCTGCCATCTTTTCAATAGTTATCTCCCACTCTTCTTTCTGAGGAGCCTGTTGTTGATGTTGGTATTGAGGTTAATTCTGATCTTTCTAGGAGAAGTTAGGATGATTCTTCCACCCTGGAATGTAAGTCTGAGAGTAGGGATTATTCTGCTTCAAAAACTTTATCTCTTCAATTTGTTATGAAGTCACAATACAATGTGCAGTAAAGTGGGGTCTACTACAAATCTCACAACTCACAACTTGACTGGTTTGAACTTGAGCTACTTGTTGAGTACCTAAATTCGTGCCCTTGAGTCTTCTCTCTCTACTTCAGCAGCCACTTGGTCTTCTATCTTTGCAACCTGATTTTCAAGTTTCAAGTTAATCACACCCTCGGGTTTACTCACGCTTCGGTCATATAACTCCAGATGTTCATTTGCAGCAATGGCTTATATGATCTTCTTGATACCAGTGGTTGTTGTAAAATTTGATGAGCCACCAAAAATTGTATCGATAAGCTGCTTAGTATTTATTCAGAGGCCATTTACAAACATCTGCATCTGTTCAGTCTGATCCATATTGTGAGTGGGACATGCCACCAATAGCCTTTTGAACCTCTTGTATGCATCACCCAGTGATTCCCCTTCCTTCTGCTTAAAATTCACAATGTCATATCTTTTGCGAATATAAACAAAAGCAGGAAAATACTCATTCAAAAAAGTCATTTCCATTTGCTCCCATGTCGTATACTTCCAACAGGTAACGAGTAAAACCACTCTTCGGCATCTTCGTCTAGAGCGGACGGAAACATCCTCAATTTTTTCGCTTCTTCGGTATGCCCATCAATATTGAGTGTGGTGCTCATGGTAAGAAACATTTGTATATGTTTGTTCGCATCTTTATTGATTTTTCCTATGAAAGGTCTCTTCTCCAGCTGACGAATAGTTGATGGGTGCAACTGAAAGTTTGGGACATTCACTGGTTGATTGACAATGGTCAAACGACCCAAAATAGTGTTTGCCCCTCTATAATCTCCAAGAAGTCTTTCTTGTTGTTCAGCCATTGGTGGATCTTCTAACTCTTTGTCAGATTTTGTGTCAAAGTGCATTAAAACCTCTTCCTCTTTGTCTAGCACGGTGTCTGAGTTTTCTGCTCCTGAAGCTGCCAGCATTACTTGCCTAGCTCGTTTATGTCTAGCGTGCAAGGATCGTTCTGGTTCTGCGTCAAAAGTAAAATAAGCTGAGGAATTTCCTCGTACACACAGATTAGTAGAAAAATTGAATAATAAAAACAATTATCCGCAACGAATCAAAAATTTTAAACTGAAAAAATTCAAAATTTTAGCTGCAGAGCAGCAAAACTTCAATTGAACTAAATCTACGAACTCTGTTATCTTTGGCAGTCTCCGGCAACGGCCCCAAAAAGTTGATTGGAAAAATAGCAAGTGTACTATTTTTGCTATGTAGTAATAAGGGATAAAGTCTCAAATGTTGATCTCAAGGACTGCTTGAGGATATAGAGTTCTAAATTCAATTCAATTAAACAAAATCTTGGGGGGTTTTGGATTGTTTGGTGAAATTATAAAACAATTGCACAAAAATTAAAGAAAGTAATTGAGTGGTTTATAAAATATATGAGTAAACTATGCTAGAGATGATGTGTGATCCGAATCAATAAGAACTCTGAATTAACACTGCAACAACTTGTTTTAACTAATTGATTACCGGTTCTTTAGAATGTTTACTCCTAAGTCCTTAGTGATAAAACCTTTAATCATCCACCCTAATTCCTATGTCCATAGAGAATTACAGATGAAATTAAGAAATCAATTATAAAGAATATTCCGGTTTTGATAGGGTATCCCTAGTCCTAGGTGATATCTACTATAGAATAATCCAAAGAAAAGGATTAACAACGACGGTCCAGCCTAATCGTTAATCAAAAATCAAACCCTGTTTGTCAGACAGGGAAAGCATTAAGAATAGCTAGAGATCAAATCAATTATGAAAAAAAGGAGATTGTTATTGCAATACTAATATCAGAGTCATTACATATTTAAATCAGGGACACCCCCTAACATTGGGGGTTTAGCTACTCATAGTGTTCAAAGGAAATACAATATAATAATGAGACATTACAAGGATTGGAATGAACTCGGATTGTCAATTGCTTTTGCTCATGAAAATCTTTCGCTCTCCAAAAACCTTCTCTTCTCTAATCTTCAACTGTGTATTTTTTCTCAGTCCAAAGTCCCCTCTTTCATTGTCAAAACTCATATAAATAGTCAAGATCCAATAACAGCAGTGGGAAATTCCAAAAACACCCTTGCAGCTTAACACTTGGACCAAAAACACAAGAATATGAAAATCAACGTATTGGGTCAACACAACCCGTGTTAGACAACACGGGTGGCCGTGTTGCACTTCTGTTTCTTCCAAATTTCTCAACCTAGTCCCAGACTTTCTAACACGGCCCATGTCAGACAACACGGGTGATTGTGTTGCACTTCTGTTTCTTCATTTTTTTTATGCTTCTCAGTTTCCACCCTGACACGGGCGGTCGTGTCAGAGTTCTTGAAGTGTGCAGGAAACTTTTCCGAATTCTTGCGATTTTTCCTGGTTTTTTCTCCGATTCTTCCTGAATGCTTATCTGAACCTAAAAATATTAAAGATATACAACCATAGCATAAAATGCGGAAAAGGGAAATAAATCGACTAAACATATAACAAGATTAACTAAAACTAACGGTAAAAGAAAGAATAAAAACTACCGATCAAGTATTTCGATGAAACCAGAGAGAAAGTCTCTTTAAAGTCAATCCATTCCTTTTGGGTATAATCCTTAGCCACAAAAACAAGCCTTAACCTTTCCACATTACTGTTAGAATCCTGCTTGGTCTTAAAAATTCATTTTCAACCAATGGGTTTCACACCTTTTGGTAATGGGATAAGTTCCTAATACTTTTTGTCTTGCATGGAATTATACTCCTCCTTCATTGCTTCAATCCACTTTTTTGAGTTGGAATCATGCATGCCTTGGCGGAAGTTGATTTAGTCATCTTCCATCATGCCATTATTTTCCTCATGTTCTTAAACAAAGACTATGTAATAATTCAGAATATCATTTCTCCTTTCTCTAGTGGATCTCCGTAAAGGTATTGGTTCTTCTAACATTTGCTCTTGAGGATCTTGATTTTTTTCTTCATGAATTACCAAATCATCTTGAGTAGGAGGAAATTCAACAATGTCTTGTGGAGGTTCTATACTCACTTCATCAAAAAAAAAACTGTATGAATCGGTTCTGGAATTGTTACCGATTCTTCTTCTAAAACAAAGTCTTTAACCTCATTCTTCCACGAAACTCAATATCCTCAAAGAATGTGGTTGTTCCCATATTAAAAATTGATTTTAATTTTAGATCTGAAAATTTGTAGCCCATAAATCTTTCAGATTAACTAATAAAGTTGTTGCTCACTGTTCAGGAGTCCAATTTGTTTTCATTTTGTATATAAATCCTTGCCTCAGCTAGACATACCCATACTTGAAAATGTTTCAAACTAGGCTTTCGTCCAGTCTAAAGCTCATAAGGTGCTTTGGTAGCTTCCTTGGTTGAAACTCTATTTAGAATGTAAGTTGTAGTCTTTAGTGTATCTTCCCAGAATGACTCTAACAAGGTAGAATGACAAATCATAATTTTTATCATATCCTTAAGAGTCCGATTTCATCTTTCAGCTACACCATTCATGCCTGGTGACCTTTGTATGGTGTAATGTGGGACGATTTCACATTCCTCTATGTATTTGGAAAAAAGCCCTGGATGTTGTTCACTTGAATCGTCATATCTTCTGTAATATTCATTGCCAGAGTCATATTTGACACTCTTCTTTTGTTGAGTTGATTCCCAACTTCAACCTTAAATTATTTGAACACATCCAATGATTGAGACTTTTCATTTATAAGAAATATGCACACATATCTAGAGTAATCATCTATAAATGATATAAAATATTGTTGACCATTCTAAGAAGGTATGGGAAATGATCCACAAATGTTCTTATGTATCAGTTCTAAGACATCTATAGCTCTATATACACCAAATTTATCTATTTTAGTCTGTTTACCTTTAACGTAATTAACATAAACATCAAAATTTGTGAAGTCAATGAAATCCAAAAATTCTATCTGACATTAGTCACTCAAACTCTATTTTTAGAGATGTGGTCTAGGCTTTTGTGCCATAATGACCCTCAATTGTTATTATCAATTTTACACATAGTACCACACGATTCGACATTTAAGGATTCATTATAGGTAGCTACTGTGTCAAGCAAATATAGATTATCATGACCCATAAGTGAATAAGTTCCAACAATATATGAGTTAAAAGACAACTTGAACATATTGTTTCCAAATGAACATAAATAATTTGGTTTGTCCAAATAAGAAACTGAAATTAAATTTTGTCTCAACGACGCTACCAAAAATGTGTCTTTCAAATCCGAATAAAATCCAATACATAATAATAATCTAAAATTCCTTATAGCTTCTACTTCCACTAACTTGTCATCTCCAACATAGATGTATCTTTCAATATTATTTGACTTCCGGTAAAAGAGGTCACTTTGATGACTTTTTCATTTTAATTGACTCATTTAAAATGTTAAACTATTGTATAAATATAAACCGTAGGCAAAACTTGAATAAAATTGTATCAAAGTTAATGGATGAATCAACTAAGGGGCATGACCATGCAAACCGGTAAAACATGCTCGTGTCCTAATTCATGTATGCTTTGTTCTTCGAAGTATAAAAAAAAATACATTTATGAATTTTACAAAGGTAAAAAGCCCAAAAAAGAAAAGGAAAAAAAAGTTTAAAATACGACATCGGAATAGTCTGGGTGACGGTCTGGGCGTCACAAGCTGTGATGGTCGTCACTCAGCAAGGACAAGCAAGGATTGTATGTCACCAAACAATGATTGTCTCATATGGAATTTAGTAATATCCAGCAAGCACAAATGGTCATCGGCAGAAATGGAGTACCTATCAGCCATTGCTGACAGTTGTCATCAAAATCCCAGATTCAGATTTTCTACAGAAACAACGATAGACTCAAAAATCTAAAAATAAAATAAAATTAATGAAGCACATCATCAAATTAGAAAAAAAAATGAATTATAACATATAAAAAAAATTTAATTTTTACATAAATTGGAATATCAAAATAAATCTCAATTTTAGAATCATTATTTTAAGAATTCCTAAAATTAAATTGAATCATACATGAGTGGCTCTGATACCACTTGTTGGATTTATTCATTACAATATGTATCTCTACCCAAATAGAAATCAAGAACATAATCCATTTTGGGTCCTTATCCTATGACTCATATCCTATGAATCCATACCCGAATATAAGATGAGTTTGAAAGCGGAAGTGTACATGCGTTTGCTATTGAAATTGTTGAAGTTTTATGGGTATGTGATTTTCTGATTTTTAGTGTGTGTGTGTGTGTGTGTATGTGCCATGATGCCATATGTCATGCCAAAAGTCTTCTTTGAAGATTATTAACCTAAATCCTAGTTTGATTGCTTGATCATATGGTCCAAGGTTTCACTTTTCATTTTCAACAGGGGGGATTAACCAACTTATTAACTCATAGGCTTTTTGGTTCTTTTTAAACATGGAAATTTCACTTGCACTACTTTCTAAGTTACTTTTGCTAGGTATTCCACCTTTTCACTTCATGGTATCTCACTTGTAATGATTCAAACATGCTACACAGAGTGAAACATCCATTGTTCCTCTAGTTTCAGGCATGAGAACTTCATCCATCAAGCTTTTTAGAATTTCCAATTCTTTTTCAAAATCGTTATCATTCTTATTTTGTTAACTTGCATTAGTAAATACTGTAGTCTCACTTTAGATATCCCTAATTACTTGTTTTTTCATCCCTAACACAAAATCGTACAGTGAATTTTATTCTATACTTTAGAACAATTAACATTATTAAAAGGATAATTACTTCTCTGACTTCTTCTAACGTGACACGAGTTCCTTGCATAAGTCACAATTGGTGCATAATTACTTATTATTAAAGACTTTGTTTCTATTATTTTTCAACCGTCCAAATAAAAATCTTCTAAGGTGTTTTTAGAAATTTTATTGGTTAAAGATTAGGTTAATTATTTATAAATTTTTTAACACATATTAATAACAAAATTTAAATTTTCATTAATTCAAAGAAAATTAAAATAAAATAGCAGCAAAAAGGTGTCACGCCCCCAAACTTAAAGCAAGAACAATGTCCTTACTATTTTCTTGGAGGGTTATGGCACGACATTAGACACAGATTTCAGACATAATTTAAGAAGTAAACACCACGCCCTCAAACTTAACTTGAGGACAGTGTCCCCTCTATCAAAAATAAAGAGTATTGTGGCATGACAAAACAAGACAATAAATAAAAATAGAAAATTAAAATTAATCATGATATGGTGGGTTGGTTAAGTGAGAAATATCTCTCGGGCTACAAGCCTGCTGGTTTTACTCATTCCAAAATTTTAGTACTTTATTTCTCTTTTTCCATACTTTCTCAATTCCTTCATCCAACTTTATTCACCCACAAGAGGCATGAGAGAGGTCATCTCCTGGATAGAAGCATTCTTTTATTTCAACTTCTTTTTCTTTAGTTTTGGGGAGGACACAAAATTTTTCCCATGCTCATTCTTCACAACACCATGTACTTAAATCTTCAAAAGTGACATAAGTGGAATCTTCTATGTAGGTGTTACGCCTAACGAGATGATGACATATAAATTCTAACATGCCTCTAAATAGGAATACTCTAAATAAAATGGTTGTTGTTTCAATTGAAGAACTGAAGGCTTTACCATAAATGGTATATTATTTTTTGTCATATCACAAGTTATCTCTAGTATTTATATTTGTTCAACCAACTTGCATCTGGTGGCTTTGGTGGAAGCCTTCTTAGTATACCTTCCTCTTTGCGTTCTTCATCATTCATGAACCTAAACTTCTCAAATAACCCACCTTCCTCAGTTTTCCTTATCCTTAGAGAGAATAATGGAGGTGGTATTTCTTGAAAAATAAATTCTAGATGCTCTAGATTCTAAACAATCAGACGGTGTCTCGTTAGTTGCAGGTGATATGACAAAATAGTTTCCCTTCTATGGACGTGAATTTGACAAATCAATAATTTCTGTTACATTAGTGGGTTGTTGTGTTTCAGCTTATGATGTGTTTTCTTCTGAAATTACAGTGGGTTTTGGCTCCTCATACCCCCATGAGCTTAGAGTAGTAGCGATTTGGACCATTTCAGTCTCCAATTTTTTTATAATTGCCTATTGAGCTTGAAATTGTGACTTTGTATCTTGGATGAATGTTTTTAAAATAGATTTTAACAAGCTAATGCCATTAGTTTTCACATTTTCGTTAGGAGCAAAAAATACCAAGGTGAACTTTAGGTTTAACTTGAACTGGCGTGTTGAACCGTGGAAAATTAGGGTGATTCCTCCATCCTTCATAAGCTACATCAGCATCATGTGTCATCACATTCAGTGGTGCGTCAAATGCCATGTCAAGTGGCATCATAACGGACTTCCGCATGTGGTGTATTTTGGCCAATTGAGTAGCCTATGTAGTGGACTGATTGACCTATATTCTTGAGAGATTAACATGTGCATACGTCACTCTTGAAAACATTTAACAAGATCATAGATGATTGAAAAATATTAAACTTAAAGTTAACGACGAGGAAAAGGATCTATTATTGTTGAGATAATTACCAAGATCCTTTGAGCATTTTAAGAATACCATCTGTCATGGTAATGAAAAATTTATAACATTTTAGAGATCCAATTGGTTGTAAGAACCATAGAGTTAACCATCATATAAGAGTTGAAGGTTGACAATAATGGTGAAGGCTTCAATTTTAACTAATGGTACAAGGGTTTTGATAATTTAAACTTAAAATGTTTCACTTGTCATAAAATCGATCACTCTAAGAATGATTATGCCTAGGGGAGAAAGGGTGACTATGTTTAAATTTCAGTGGCCTTAAATGAGGATGGTTGTGAGAGTGTTGGTACACTAGTGGTGTTGACTTTGGAAACATAAAAATAGTTGGGTCATTAAATCAAGACATTATTATCACATGTTCCCAAGGAAATAACATTTTGAAACTTTGAGGCTGAAAGAAACTGGAGTTTTCCGACACTATAATAATAAGGCTTGCAAAGTTTATAGTATTGATACGAACAAACTTAAAATGTTAGATGATTGTGAGTTCTTTCTACATAGTATGAGGTATGTTCCCACGATTAAACAAATTTTATTGTCTATAAGCATGTTCGATGATTCAGGCTATTGCACTAAAGTTAAACGTAGACTATTGAATATTTTACACGGTGCATTGATCATGGCTAAATCATCTAAAATGTGTGGGATAGTTCCATTATTATTAGCCATGTATCATTAGTTAGTCAAGACATTCATGACAAAACCAATCAATGGAATTTGAGATTAGGGTATGTTAATGAAAAAAGAACTAAAGTTTATTTCAAAGCAGTTTAATGATTTTTGGAGAAAATAAGGTATAAAGAGGCACAAAATAATTGTTAGCACACCTCAATAAGCTAATCTAGCTGAGTGTAAGAATATGGGCTGCTAAAAGGTTTATAAGGTGAAGCCGTTGTGACAACAACTTATCTGGTCGATAGATGTCCACTCACATGAATAGACTTCAAGACACATATTGAGGTTTGGAGTGAGAAACCAGTAAACAACATTAATTTGAAGTTCTTTAGAGTTTTGGTGTTTTCACTTATCAATAAATTCAAACTTGATGATAGGGTTGTGAAATATGTCTTCATTATAAATTTGAAGGTGTGAAGGGTTACAATACGTTGAACTTGAAGGATTAAAATTCATTATATATTAAAGGATGCTACCTTCGATGAAACTCATATGGAGATAATGTGCACAAACATGAAGGTGAAAGAATCGAAAACAATGGTAAAGAAAATTTAGTTTGAGATAAAGGTTCCCTTAATGAGTTTAGAGATGAGGAGAAAGTAAAGACTCATCTTTCAAGTGCTAGGGAAAAGCAACCTACAATGACTCGTGAATTTTTTTTGACTCATGATAGAGTTAAAAGAGAGATTGCACTATCTCAGAGATACGATTGTGATAACCTTATTTGTTATGCTTTTAATTTGGCTGAAGGGTTGCAAAGCTCACAATCAATGATCTTTAGGGGGCATTCGAAAGTAAAGAGAGTGAATGTGAGATTATAGAACACTTGGGTAAAAAATATTAGATGTTAATATGAACTTGTAAGAATGTTTTCTTATAACCCATCTTATAATATCTTATAACAACTCATAAATTATAATGGATCGAAGAATTATTTTTTTCCCCATAAAACAGATCGGTTTGAACGAATTGAATAAACCAATCATTTGTGTATTCAGTCACTTAATTTTCTTCTTCATGTAATTTGCTTACATTGTTTAATAAATTAATTTTTGCTTAAAGTGTTTATTTTGCTTACCAATATTATTTTGTCTCATATATCAAAAATTTTGATGTGGTCACAATACCAAGTACCACAAAAAATTTCACAATCCTCTTATATATATTTTTTAGTTTTCTAAAATTTGGAGAATTTCATATGATGAAAACAATTCTTCAAAACTCTCTTCTCTCAAATATTTCAATTATTTTCACTTAATCTTTTCTTTTTTTTCAAAACCCTCTCCTCTCTTGCACATCGCTAACAAACAATCACCAACATATTGCTAACAAACAATCACCAACATATCATTTTCATTCAGCAATATCAACCTGATTTTGACATACAATTTTGTCGAAGTCTTCATAATAAAGTTGGTATCTTTATTATGAATCACATATCATGAAGCATCATCTTTTAAAGTACAAAAGTTGGTAATCTTAAGTCCAAAAGTCTTCATTGGTGGTTGATTTATTGGTTTAAATCATCCATTGACAATAGAGGGAATTAAATGCTATTGTTGTGTGATGAATAGACTGTTCACGGATAATTTATTTTTAAAATAAAAAATATTTAATTTTTTATATTGAATTTAGTTTTAAATTAGTTTTTTAATAGAGACAATATAGTTTTCTTATGCAATAATTCCATGTAATGGGTCACTTCCTCTAGATATGCATTGCTTATATTAATACTAAACATATGCAAGCGCCAAAACTATGCAAAAGTGATTTTCTCCAATAGACCAATTTTGAGCCAAAAATTAACATGTAATGGACGAGCATGGGTACAAATACACCAATTCTAATTAATCATATCAAATTATAATAAGTAAGCTACAGTTAAAATATAAATAAACAAAATATACATTGTGATCTCAAAACAATGAAGGAATCATGCAATTTAAAGTTTTATATTTTTTCTCAATAAGATTGAGGATTATACCCAATAGCAAGATTGAGTATAATACAACAATAAGATTTGTTAAAATATTGAACTTGATATAACATCTTCAACTGCTTCTTTAAAAGTGGTAAAATATATCTAAGGAGAACCTAACCTAAGAAAACTAACAATTCATTTCGAAGGGATTTATGACTATTATAATTGAAAAGTAAGAAATTAACCTTACACTTATTAAGAATGAATCTCTAAAGGTGGTTTCCAATTTTCTTACTCCTTCATGCCAAAATATACCTTTCTCTCTAAAATTTTTTGAAACCTTGGATGATCTAACATATTTTACGATTTACAAAAAAAAAATTATGAAAAGGTATCTAAAAAATGACCTAATGTAAAGTGTAAACTCTGACTTAAATTAAACTATTTTTTTAGAGATTTTTCAATTTAATTCTCATGTTTTAGTAGATTTATTTCTTGTTCTTGTATGATTCTTCAATTATATTACAAATACTTTTAAATTATTTGATATGTGTGTTATTGTGCAGAATATAGACATAAAACACCAATGATTAAGATACAAAGAAGAGAAATCAGCATGTTCGATGTGTGAACACCAGCGAGGGGAAAGTAAAAGCTCGATGTGCGAGGTCCTGGCGAAGCCTAGTGAACCATCCCAAATTAGAGGCAGTAGGAAAAAGATCCAAAGTTCGCTAGGCGAAGTTGAAGCAAAACAGTTCGCTGTGCGAAGAAATGCTCGTACGACAAACTCAAATATTTTTCAAGGGCGGTTTAACTGTTCCTGAGACACTTGAAGTGGCTAAAAGTGGTCTTCGCTGGGCGAATAAGGTGTTTGCTAGGCGAACAAGAGAAATTTTGTAAATACTATTTAAATACTTTTCTCACTTTTTAGAATAAAATTTATACTTTTTGGGATTATAACTTAATCTCTCTTCATTCCAAACATAATATTAGAGAGAGAAGCAAAATAGTAAGGGGGAGAAGCCAAAATCAAAGAAACTTGGAGCTTGATCTTCGAGTGAGTGCTTTGATTTCTTGTTGGGTTTGTATGTAATCTTTTGATACCTTATGTATTTCATCTAACTTATGTATTCTGAACTAGTTTTGATTCAATATTGTTGTTACCTTTGATTTCTTATTTGTTGGTCTTGACAAAATCTTTTTTAAATCTTAGATCTTACATATTCATCTATGAATGAGCAAACTTTTGACATAGTCTGGTAAGTTGATATTCACTAGTATCACTTTTATTTTATTGTGTTGATTAGTAGTATGAGTAGGATCAATGCGGTAAAGACCACGATAAGGTTTTTGACGTGAACAGTATTGTGAGGATGCATGATAATAATGATGAAGAACTGTGTTCACATACATTTGACAAATTAGATGAATGCATATAAAAAAAGTTAAGTGTATGTACGTATTCTAATCATGACGTTTTATGTGAATCAATCATGAATCTGATATGGGTGTCATCTTTGAAAACCTGTTATGTTCTAGACTCTAGACATAAATTTAGGCTTAGCATTTGCATGAGTATCAATTCTTAATGCTCTGCATTGTTGAGTTGCGTGAGACATCACCAATGAGACAATACAGTTGTTCTCTCGACGTTGCGTTAGACATAACCTCTGTTGTGGGTGATACGTAAGGATATCAGACGAATGATTGATTTGTATTTAAATGGTTAGAAGAATACATGTGTTATCAATTGATGAGATCCAATTCCAACGAGTCTTCGTTTATATTTCAGTCTTTACTTTATATTTTCCATCTTTATATTTTCAGCTTTCATCTATTATATCTTTGATCTTTTAAACAAAATTTCACTACAAACTTAGAAATGTAGAGACTGTTGAACGACGTTCATTCCCTCGCACCGATCCATGTGGAGAAGATATAAATCATAGAGGGAATCCTTCCAAATCTAAATTTTTGCTTCTTGCTGCTTTACTGCAGTTCGAACAAAATGGCGCCGTTGCGGGGGATTGGTGTTGCACCCCAAAATTTGCCCAACCTTTCTTTACCTAGCTTATGTTTCATTTCATCCACATTAGCATTATCATTTGCATTTCATTGACATGTGTGCAGGGGATCAAGAGGTATGAGTACCAATCAAGGGCTACACAAGGCTATGGAGCTAGCTAAAAAGGTTATTCAGATGTTCAAGGGTTGATATCCTTGTCAGAGAAGTTAAAAGAGCCTCAGAGAGAGTGGTTGAAACCAAAAGTGTATGTCTCCTAACTTGAGAGTTGTGGGAAGTCATCTGATGATGTTGAAGCCATAAAGTTGGATTTTAGGTCTTAAGAGAGCTCGTGAGAAGTGTTGAAGCTCATTTTGGGGCCTAGACAGGTCATTATGAGGAGTATAGGAAGATATGTCCGAGATTGGTGCAATTAGGGTTTCATCTGGGTGACCCTAAGTCAACTGATGATTTGAAGAAGGTTGAGACCTAATCCAAGAGCCATGTGATCACAGGTTGATACATTGAGATGTTCTAAGGATGATTCCAAGGTTAAATCATCATGATTGAAGAGTTTGAGAAGTTTTAGGCTAGGTTTTCTAAGGCTTGACAGTGTAAAATCCCCTAGCTTGACCCCTGACCTCAAGGACATTTAACTCAAGATATGATGTTCACCTCATCTTGACCACAACATGATTGTTGTAAATTATGGTCTTAGCTTTAATTTTAGTACTAGAAGTCCTTGATATGGTTTATAGATCTCAAGTTATGAGCCAGACAAGTTACAAGTCATCTGAGGCATATGAATTTGGAGCTTGAAAGTTACCCAACTTGCATGAGACTGTTGCCCTAGAAGGATGATTCCTATGAACTTTTGGTCAGCATGAATATTGATCCTTATTATCTTAGCTTTCTAGAAAGTACTAGAAGTCCATGATTGGATTTATAGAACTCAAGTTATGGCTTTGACAGGTCGAGGGTATTTTGGGTATTTGGACATTACAGGTCATTTTGAATTATGGGTCCATTTCACTATCTTTCAAGCTTCAAATGGAGTTTTGTTAAACTTAAAAGTTGCTCAAAATGATGTTTTTAGCTCAACCAAGTATCAAGAGTCCATTGATATGGAATAAAACAAGCATTGGTTGAAGGAATTTCACAAAAAGACCATTTTAATGAATTAAAAGGGGAAAATTCAAAACAATTGATAATTGAATGATTTCAAGCCAAGTTAATACTCATTTGGATTGTAAATGATATTCTAAACCATTTGGCATTATTACATTTTTGAGTTGATACTCATAACATGGTCATTTGGTGGATTACTTCATGATAAAGTAACACTTCCAACACACATCTTTGGTTGAAATCAAAGGAGGGAACTCATTCATTTACACTCCATAAATCTCAAGCAAGTGAAATGAAGTGGATTGAGAGCAAGAACAGAGCCAATTCATGCATACCATAAGTGAAATTTTGAGAAAAAATCGAAAGTTGGAAATCACAAATTGGTCCATGAATGGGCCTCCAAAGGTTTCAAACAGAATATAAATTGATTGTGGATCATTTTCAGAAGTTTCTAGTGCCATTTTCAGTTGAGAAGCAGTTAGAGCAATTAGTGGAAGAAGCTTGAAAATGGATTTTCGAGTTTGGAGTTTGGAGCGATTTCAAGATCAACCAAGCATCTAAACTTGTTCATCATCATCCATTGAAGAAATTTGCACCTTTTGGAGGAAGAATTCGCCCTCAAGAACACCAAATTTGAAGCTTCCGATAAGGTTCTTGATTCTCAAAATTCCTCTTAATTTAAGCATAATTAAGTTAGTTTGAACATGCAGTTAAGTTAGTATTGAACTCTAGATGGATTTAGAATTGGTTTGGTGGAGTTTTATGACAATTTTTACCATGGCATCCCAAGTTGTAGTTCGAATATCTCCTTGGATAATGGATGAAAATGAAAAAGAATACGATTTTATTGATGTAGGAAGTGAGAGGAAGAGATTCGTGGCTTCGTTTTAAGTTTTCGTGAGAGTTGAAATTTCGTGATGATTCTTGATGTCCATGGCTTCTTGAGTTTTAATGGAGGAAAGTTAAAATAAGTGGTAGATTTGGATTCCTTGCGAAAAAATACGCGAAATCGGTTAAAGAAGCGTAAGAAATGGTGGAAAAACGAGCGAGCTATGGTGTTGGGGGAGCCGCGCGGCCGCCGGCGGTAGGGGGACGGTGGCTGGAATGTCGCCGGCGAGTTTGGGAACACGAAGTGGAGAAGACGACTTTTCCATCGTCCGATCGGTATACTTTTCCGTGTGCGGCTGTGATTAGTCTCCACCATGGTCCATTCTTTGACTAAATGCATACATTTACATGGACTTCATTAATGTGTTGTCACTCTCCTACCCCTTGGATGGCTTGACTTAGTCTACTGATCTCGTGGCTGTAGATTTTTCTGCATTTCTTTATTTCCTTTAATTGTTTTTATTTCTTCTTTAATTGCTTTGTTCATTTTAATTCATAAAAAATAGTAAAAATACTTAGAAAATTATGAAAAAATTCGTGGATGATCCCCATTATGTCTATGATTTTTGTGTGCAATTAGATTTTATTTTCGTTTAATTTTCAATTTAATTTCGTTTTTTTCCCTTTAAGTGGATAATAAAAATGCCAAAAACTGCATAGTTTCTTGCTAATTTTTGTTCTGGAGTTTGGTATAGAATTAAGACTTGAAAATTTATATGCTGGTTGTAGACATGTTGATGATGTTATGTTATTTTTTCTGTGATTTTTAGATAATTTTAAATAGGATTTTAGGGTAGTTTTTTAGGAGTGTTATTTGTTGGATCCCTTTAGTGTACCCTTGAGGTTTTAGATTTAGTTTGAGCTTTTTGATTTAGGTTTAGCCCCTGATCTTTGGACCATAGAATTTTGATACATGTAGGATGATATAGTATTTTACTTAGAATTTTTAGAATTGATTTTCTATTATTCCCCCATTTTACAAGTTGCATGTTGTTAGGTGACCTTAATCTTAGCTTAGCTTGTAGTTTAGCACTAAAAATGAATCTTTAGACAACTCTAGGCTTTGAATTACTCCTTGATAGGATTAAGAATAGGTTGATCCTTAGTTAGAGCTTAGAGTAGGCCTTGATAGAGCTTTAGTCCTTCTTAGTTTAGGTGATCCTTAACTAATCTCTAGGATTTCAACTTAAGAGTGTTAGGAAGTTCAATCTCCCATGAATGGTAGAGTGTCATGGTGGATGCCTTTGGCATACACCATGCTTCCCTTCATTTCAATCTCCCATGAATGGTAGAGTGTCATGGTGGATTCCTTTGGCATACACCATACTTCCCTTCATTTCAATCTCCCATGAATGGTTGAACATCATGGTGGATACCTTTGGTATACACCATGTATCACCTCATCTCCTGATTATCCATGATTGGTTAAACATCATGGTGGATACCTTTGGTATACACCATGCATCCCATCATTAATTCCTTTCTTTAGGATAGATGCCTTGTATGATTACTTGTGGATTGATTCCTTATTTGTCATAAGTCCTTTTCCTCATTCATGATTGAGTGGTGTGTTGCATTAGGATAGTTCATATTTAGGATAGTTTAAACATAGATGCATGACTGCATTAAGAGGTTGAGTGAGTCTCCCTCTGCTTGTTTTCCCTAAGGGTTGAGGTGATCCTCCCCTTGCTTGTGTGTTGTTTTTCTTTTTTCTAATTGACGTATTTGCATAATAGAGGTTGAGTGAGCTCCCTCTGCTTGTCTGTTTTGTCTGTTTTTCTTTGCTTAATTGCTAAGAGGTTGAGTGAGTCTCCCTCTGCTTGTATTGTGTCGCTACTGCGAAAATCGGCGCCGGCTGAACAGAAGAGTCGCCACCGTGCGTTATTTATCCCACGGGAGGGAAAGGAAACGCTCAGAGTAAACCTCGCACAACACGGGAAAGGTATGGTCATCGCAACCAAAACCTGGATTCGGGAGTCGGTTACGCAAGGGGAAGGTATTAGCACCCCTCACGTCCGTCGTACTCGACGGGATCCACGCTTGTTTTCGGGTATGGATTGTTATTCTATCTAAACTATAGGTCAAGGGTTAAAAAGAAAATAAAATGAAAATAAAAATGACTCGGCAAAGTATCGCACTTTATGCCTACGTATTCCCGTCTGGAACGAGAAATCAGAGTCAACGTAGTTCGCCTACCTACGGGAAAGGAGGGGAAGGTTGCTCGCTAGGATATCGCATCCTATGCCTACGTACTTTCATACAGCATGAAAGATCAGAGCAAACGTAGTTCGGGCCACGTACGACACAAGTCTGTCTTGGTTGATTTTATTCCTTCTGAAAAAGGTTTTTCTGATTAACAGTCCCGGCGGACAAAAATAACGTCTTGATGAGTTCACATTCTTTTACGAAAGAAGTGTCTTTTATTGTGTTTGAAATCTTTATGTGTTTTTCTGTTTGTTTTGAGAAAGAAGAGACAGAACTCTAACCTACGGTTGCGAAGGGAAACAAACTAACCTAATGTTATCATGCATGGGTTAAGACCTAGTGTCTATCATGCTCCTCTCTTGCGCAGAGAGAAACAGAGATCCTAAGGGATAGGCAGAAACAGAAACAATATCAGATATATACAGTAAAGCAGTAAAATGCATGGATGCAACAGTACAAGCGAGGCAAGGGAGTCCCACTCAACCTCGAACCTAGAAAACAATAGGCGAAAGTGAACAGACTTCACTTTCAACCCAACAGGGTAAACAGCAAACAATACAATCAGGAAATCCAAACAATACATCAGCAATGAAATACAACAGCAAAAGAAACAGCCTCATCAGCTCTAAATCAACAACTGGCTTCAAGCAATCTCCAATCAGCTACAGGCTTCAACAAGCATCAATCTCCATCTTCATGGCCTTTAGGCAAGGGCTTTGATCATCAGTCTTCTATCTGCAATGGCTTTTCTTCAAGCTCAAACCTCCAGGATGAGGGATCAGTCACAAGAGTGAATTGGGTGTTAAGCAATCAGTTGACTACCAAAGGTGGTGAACAGACTGCTTCTAACACAAGAGATAGTTCCTCTCAAGAGTTCTATCTCAGAGACACTATCACCAAGCCTTCCAAAGGAAGGGGGTGAGAGTCTTAGAGAGACCCTGAATCACAGAGAAGAATGGATGCAGACAAGGCAATCCATGTTTGAGAAACAATCATTCTAATCTAGAGCTCTGCCTAGCTCCTAAACCCTAGTCTCCTCAGCAACTGATAGCAAGAACTCCTCCTCAACTCTGACAGTTGATCTTCAATCCTTGAATCTTCAATAGCTTCATCTCCACAAATCTTCAGCTTCCCCAGGGCCCCAGACAAACCCAATACCCAACCAAACAATCAACAAACCCCAGAGGGCACACCACACCAAACAACAGATATACAAACAGTAATAATATCAGTAGGGGAATCCTAACTTTTCTCTAAGGGATCTAATAGCTACCCATAGCCCCTATAGTCCCATAACTAAACTAGTTAAATCCTAAGTCCTAGGGGAAATGAAATCAAATTCCTAAGTTGTCACCTAAAAACCCTAGTTTCATTCATGATATTCAAGCATTTATTAATCACCTAAAATTAACCTCTAAAAATGGGAGCTAAAATATTTCTACAAGCTTAACATCTTATCTAAACAAAATGAAAAGAATGATCAAAAAATATTAAAGCATGTGAGAGAACAAAAATCATTAAAATGATGCATGAAATGAATCTATTTAATATGACATTTATTTAGAAAATATGGAAAAAATATGAAATAAAAATAAAAATGCAATTTTATTTGATGAAAATTTTCTAGACATTTTAATGAAAAGGATGTAAAAAGAATGAAGTGAAATGCATTTTTTATGGATTTATTATGAATTTATGAAAATTGATGAAATATTAAAATGAAATAAGAAAAATAAAATGAATGAAATGAGGGAGGGGGTATGAAAAGAAATTCGCTCAGTTCATTATTGGATGGGCCCTCAGACTGGGGGGTGTTAGTAGCGCTTCTGGCTTAAGCCCAATACACATTCAGAATTAAAAAAAACAAATAAACGCTGGGGGGTAGGAATAGCATCAGAAACACGTGAGAAAAATGGTTTTGGGCTCACACGGGGGTGTGGTTATCAACAGCACTCAGGCCCGCCCGTTTCAATTAATGAAACGGTGCGTTTAGGGCCAGGGTAAACTCCCTCCAATTTCAGATTAAATAACAGCCACTAGATCCTACCCTAAGTCAAAGGTCTTACTCTAAACGAAGGGTCACGATTTCGTCTTCTTCCCTTGGCCTGAAACTAGGGTTTCCAACACCATGAACATCCATGCACGCACAGCTTTCTCCCTTTCTGTTCTCACTCCACACGCAATGAATCCTCATGATGTAAACATGAAATCTATTCCAAATCTCTCCCTCTACAAGCTTAGGGCATCAATTCACTTTGAAATTCACCACATCAACAAATTCGATTGAATCAACATCCTGCCTCCATTGAAATGCACTGGTATAAACCTTCACCATTCTTCCTCAGACTTAGCCTAAATTAAACTACACCTAATGGAGATTAACACATGCTATCAAGTTGCAATTAGAACACATTCATCCAAGAGATTCGAACACAAACAGTTCCTTACACCTGTCACTAACCATCACCAAATCTCTCCAAATTCATCTAACCTAATCTCCTAACCACCTAGATTGCATCTAAACTAACAACATCATGCCAAATTAACTAGATCAAGCAGTTTGAATGAAAACTTACCTTGTAAGAAATCTTGAGAAACAGCTATGGAAGATATGGATCTGAAGCTTCTAAGTACTGGATCTTGATCAATCCTTGATGTATGTGATTCTGTATGCACAAACTTGGAGTTTCCTTGCTTGAATCATGCAATCCACTTGAACTTGTGATTTTTATGATCTTGAGAAAAGCACTCGAATATGAATGATTCACACCAAAACTCTGCTTCAATTATGGTCTATGATGATGATGGAGTGAAATTGAATTGATTATGATGAAAGTTGTTGAAGGTTTTGAGAGAATTGTAATGAAACTTTTATGGAAAAGTATGAGAGATTTTGTGGAATTCTTGGTGCAAATGAGGCCAACCCTTGATCAATGCACATTTCATGAATATATAGACCCCAAATGAACATTCTAGATCCATCTTGCACATTCCCTTGTTTTCAAATTTTGATCCATTTTGATTATGTTTCTTAAATGATAAGCAACCATGGATAACTTCATTTTTTCCTTCTAAACTCAAAAAAGTGTGTGAACCATTGTTCTTAGAATTGTTTTTCCATTCAAAATCATATATTGGAAGTCTCCATTTGGACTTGTAAATCTCCCAAACCATTTTCCAACTTGAAATTATTCACTTTATAAGCCTTTTTAGTTCATATTTTGACCAATTGTGTAATTCCATGCTATGAGCTTCTCCAATAATTTGTGACCTTCTTTCTAGACTTAAAATCCCATTTGGAGCAAGTTTGATGTTGTAAGTTTTTCCATTTGAGGCCTCCTTGTATGAGTTTTGGACATAGGTTAAAATGACCTGTAATTCACAAATGCCCAAAATACCCTTTGCTTGTCAAGACCATAAGTTGAGTTCTCCACATCATATGAAGGCATGCCATACCATTCTAGAAAGCTAAGACAATGAGGAACAATTCTTATGTTGACCAAGAATTCATTTGAAATCTCCTTGAGGGGTAAAACTAGCTTGGAAGTCAAGTCACTTTCACAGACAAAAGTTCAGACACCTCAGATGACCTGTAACTTGCAAGGACCATAACTTGAGTTCTATAAATCTCCTTGAAGTCTTCCACCACTCAAATTAAAGGTCTTGAGATCCTCTACAAGTTTCATGTTGGCCAAGAAGCCATTTGAAGTTAATATTTTGACTTATCTTGCTTGGAAGTTTGACCTAAACTAGGGGATTTTACAGAGAAACCCTAATTTAGTAACTCCTCTTCTCCTTGATTTTTCTTGAATTCTCCTTGGCATATCTCCATATCCTTCTTTATATGTCAAATGTTGATCCCCACATCTCTCCAATAGCCTTGAATGCCCTCTTAAGTCAGTCAATTGACCTAGGGTTGACCTAGGGTTGACCCAGATGAAACCCTAGTTGACTGTCTTCAACTGTAGCTCTTGTGCCTTCATCAATGACTTGTTTTCTTCTCCAAATGACTTTATAAGTCTCTCAAGATGTCTAGATGCTCCCCATGCTTTCATTTCACAGCTCATAACCCTCTTGTTGATCCTCAGATACCCTCAGCTAGGAGATGGACTCAAGGCTTGATCTGCTGAACTCTTTGCTTTCAAATTCTTTCTTGATGACTTGAATGAGATTGAATTATGATGATAACCTCTTGCTAGGCCTCTAGAGATGAAAGTAATGATTGGTCCCCTGTTGAATGACTTGCTATGCTTATGCTATGCAGATGGTTAGTCTATGTACATGACCCTACATGCAAATGCTAATGATGATGAAACATAAATCCAAGGAATAAGGTTGAGCAAATTTTAGGGTGCAACAGCTGCCCCTATTCAAGCGACTTGGACCCGATTGGATGAAGAGCCCGGAGCCTTCAGACATTCGCGGTACGAGACGGTTGAATACTAGTGAAACCAGAAATTTGCCAACCGCAGAAATAAACTGCGCTCCTGCTTGAGGAATAACATTCGTCAGCTGAATCTGACTGTTACAATAACCCACTGATCTCGCGCGACCGTGCTGGGGATTGGCTTCATCGTTCTGAAGAGGATTCTGTCATAACAGATTGCTTGCTTGTCCACGTTAGGACTCTGTCTGTCGTCGATACGAAGAAATCTCAACTAGAACCTGTCCACGTTAGGACTCCACTTACTGTCAACCCAGGAAAATCTCGGCAACTCCGCTGGGGATAATTCGCCTGCATTTCCATAAACTGAATCGTCCACGTTAGGAATAAAACTCTTCCACGTTAGGAATAACACCTGCCCACGTTAGGAATCATTTTTTCTGCGCCTGTCCACGTCAGGACTAACCCTTTCATCTTTCCACGTCAGGAAACAATCTTCTTTCCGCGTTAGGAAAACTACATCAATCTATCCACGTAAGGACTCCAATACCACTTGCCATGTCCCCGTCAGGACTCCAGCCTTTCCACGTAAGGAATACAACTATTTCTGAACTTGTCCACGTAAGGACTCAACTTTTCTTGCACCTGTCCACGTTAGGACTAATTTCCTTCTTCTTCCACGTTAGGAATATCTTCTTCGATCTGTCCGCGTCAGGACTAAACTCTTCCACGTCAGGAATAGTCCACTTCTTTCCACGCCAGGAATCAATCTCGATACGTCCGCGTGAGGACTCAATCTTTCCACGTAAGGAATACAACTCGTCTTTCCACGTAATGAATTCACCTTGAGTTCTAAATCTGTCCACGTCAGGACTCAACTTCTCGAATCTGTCCACGTCAGGACCCCGATTTCTCCGCGTAAGGAATAAACTTCTTTTCCATCTGTCCGCGTCAGGACTAAACTTTCCACGTAAGGAATCAATCTCTTTTCCACGTAAGGAATCACCATTTTTCCACGTAAGGAATAAGACTTCGTCTGGATCTGTCCGCGTCAGGACTAAATTCTTCCACGTTAGGAATGCACTTGCCTCCCCGTAAGGAATCCATCTCGATATGTCCGCGTAAGGACTCAATCTTTCCCCGTAAGGAATAAACTCGTCTTTCCACGTAAGGAAACCATCTTAATCTGTCCACGTAAGGACTTTCTCTTTCCACGTTAGGAATACTGTCATTTCCACGTTAGGAATCACTTCTATTGATAGGTCCGCGTAAGGACTACATCTTTCCACGTTAGGAATCTCCGTCTTTCCACGTTAGGAATGATAATCTCTTTGATCTGTCCGCGTTAGGACACTGATCTCGTCTTGATTTGTCCACGTTAGGACTCAGGCGTCTTCGACTCACCGAGGAAATAAGACTTGTCCACGTAAGGACTCACGCGCCTTCGACTTGCTGGGGAAATATCCGCGTTAGGACTTACACTTTGCCAACAACACGAAGAAGGATAAATTTGTCCACGTCAGGACTCTTGTATCTTGTTATCACAAAGAACTACAAACTTGGCCACGTCAGGACGCACATTTCACCATTACGAATAAAGATATCTGCTGCAAACACATGATCCACGTCAGGACACCAACACGAAGAACAACCAATCTTTTGTCAACGTCATAACCTCCCTTTCTCCAAATTTCGAGAGACCGAATCTATCCCCGTCAGGATTAACACACCTTACCACTCCAGTAAAACAAACCTGTCCACGTTAGGACGCCCACTTCTGAAGAAACCCCGTCATTCTAGGAGTAAATTGTCCACGTCAGGACTTAATTCTTCAATGATCCTTTCCCACAAACTGCTCAGCACTGACGTGACAGCGACTTCGAGATGAACTTTACTGGGGATGTCCGAAAACCAACTATCGGACACCTGCTTCGAAATTCTGATTCATGCGACTCGTTGATGACAAACGAACTCTGCTTGGGGATAAGAAGACACTTATCCTGGCCACTCTGGTTGGGGAAAATAAGATACATTTGCATCAATGACTCTGCTGGAGACAAAGAGAATTCTATCACGATAACTCTGTGGGGAATACCGCCGAAACTGACATTATCATTGAATATCTCCTGCCGAGATCTTGACTGTTTGGTAATTTATTTGAGCAAGAGCTCTCTCCACCTGAACTACTAGAGTACAGAAACTGCTTCAGCAAAATAAATGCTGGAAGGATAACGCAGACTCGCCGGGGATAGCCTGATGCTACAAAATTATTCTGGCAAAATAAATGCTGGAAGAGTGAAGTCGACCCTGCTGGGAAGTTGGGAACTCAAACCACACGTCTTGCTGAAGTAACCCCCTGCTGGGGAATATAACTCAAACCAAATACCTTGCGGAGGCAACCCCCTGCTGGGGAATGTAACTCTGCTGAGGAATAGCAGATGCGCACAACACGATCGGACTTTCTGCTGGAATGTGAACCGATATCACCAGTATCTCTGACAAAATAAGTGACAGGAACCACCATCGACTCTGCCTGGGAGAGTCTTGACCTTCGAATTCCACTGGAAGGAAAGAACATTTACTGAAAAGAGAACTCCGCTGGGGATGACTGGATTCTCTTGGGGAAAATTAACTGACTCCACTGGGGGAGAGTGCATGACCCTGCGGGGGGAAATGAACCTGTCTGAATACAGCCTGACGATCTCGGAATCGCCAAACTCTGCTGAAGACGAGTAACTCCTCTGGAGCACGTCCTTTGGATAAGCTATGGCTAGCTGGGGAATTCTATCCTTCTTCAGGAAAAACATGCATGACCTGCGTGGGGATCAAGCTTTTCACTATTGCAATCTTTTGATCATCTTCCTCGTACGGTTATGAAACCTGCGACAACACAAACAAGACACGACAAGCCTATGCAATCAAATCAATTCAGGTTAGTGACGTTACACTCAGTTAATTCAAAGCTTTAACAATTGTTGGCAAGGGCCAGTGATGTTATACTCATGCTAGCTTCAATAAACTTAGGCGTTTTATCATGCGCAAAAACAGTAAAGAACAGGCATCAAGTACTGAATAACACATTTTCATTGATTGGGACCCTGAATGGGCGGAGTTTTTGTACACGGGATGTAACTCCTGAAAAGAGGAAGCTACACAAAGCAAATATACAAGTATGCAAGTATTCACAAGAAACATAAATATTGACAAATTAAATTTTGTACACATGTCGGCAACTGGTTGCAGATGAACACCACGAACTGATCCTCCCATGACTCGTCCGACTCTAATACTTCCCCGGTATCCCCGCTTCTGAAGAGGTTGTATCCGATAACTGACTTCTCAAACATATTCTCCCGCCTTGATGCTCATTGAATACCAGGTTCGGACCGCAGTCATTTGCTTTTCAAATCCCTAACTTTTGCGTGAACCGCCCTTTACGGGTTTTCAGTTCACCGGGATACCCTTTTTTGCCGAAGCCGCCCAGTGTAGGTTTTCAACTTCGCGGGTGTACATTTTTTCAATTTTATCCCTAACTTTTGCCCGAACCTTTCATTCTGTTTTTGGTTCGCCAGGATGCCCCATTTTTGCCTGGACTCTCTTTTTCTATCCAGCGGGTCTATTTTAAGCAAAGTATTTTTTAACTGCGTCCGAATTCACAGGTGATGCAAAGTCTTCCCCGTCCATGGTGGACAACAATAAAGCTCCTCCTGAAAAGACCTTACTGACAACGTATGGCCCTTCGTAATTGGGGGTCCACTTGCCCCTGTGATCTGCTTGCGGCGGGAGAATCCTTTTCAGCACAAGGTCGCCCGTCTGAAAGCTTCGCGGAAGTATCTTCTTGTCGTACGCTTTCTTCATTCGTCTTTGGTACAAACGACCGTATGCCAGAGAAGCTAGCCTCTTCTCATCCATCAAACTCAGTTGGTTCAATCTATTCGTTACCCATTCTGCCTCGTCCAGCTGAACGTCTCGCAATACCCTCAGAGAAGGGATCTCAACTTCCAATGGTAATACCGCTTCCATTCCGTATACCAACGAGAACGGAGTTGCCCCGGTTGATGTGCGTACCGTCGTACGATACCCGTGCAAAGCGAAAGGTAGCATCTCGTGCCAATCCTTATACGTCACCACCATTTTCTGGACGATCTTCTTGATATTCTTATTGGCCGCTTCGACAGCGCCATTCATCTTGGGTCGGTAAGGGGAGGAGTTGTGATGTTCGATCTTGAAATTCTGACAGAGCTCCTTCATCATTTTGTTGTTCAGATTAGAACCATTATCCGTGATTATCCGCTCAGGAATCCCGTATCGGCAAATGATATCTCTCTTGATGAATCTAGCCACCACTTGCTTCGTTACATTTGCGTAAGACGCTGCTTCCACCCACTTGGTGAAATAATCGATTGCTACGAGAATGAACCGATGCCCGTTAGAAGCCGTCGGCTCAATCTTTCCAATCATATCGATTCCCCACATTGAGAATGGCCATGGAGATGACATCACATTCAGAGGACTCGGAGGCACATGCATTTTGTCAGCATAAATTTGGCACTTGTGGCACTTCCTCGCGAACTTGAAACAATCAGTTTCCATCGTCAGCCAAAAATAACCTGCCCGCAGCAGTTTTCTCGTCATAGCATGCCCACCAGCATGCGTACCAAAGGCACCTTCGTGAATTTCCTCCATGAGAAGCTTTGCCTCTTTCTCGTCTACACAACGCAACAACACCAAATCGTGGTTCCTTCTGTATAAGACGCCATCCGGGTTCAAGTAGAAATTACCCGCTAATCTCCTGAGAGTCTTCTGATCTTGACTGGATGCCCCAGCCGGATACTCTTTATCCTTCAGGAAATTAAGGATATCAAAATACCACGGTTTGTCATCAGATGCTTCATCCATAGCAAATACATAAGCTGGCCTGTCCAACCGAGAGATAGTGATTTGGGGAGCTTCGTTCCAGAAATTGACCTTGTACATGGAAGACAAGGTGGCAAGGGCGTCAGCCATTTGATTTTCTGCCCGCGGCACGTGATGCAATTCAACCTTATCGAAGAAAGGCAACAATCTCCTTGCATAATTCATGTAATATATCAAATTGGGTTGCCGTGTCTCCCATTCCCCTTTGATCTGATTCACCACCAGAGCTGAGTCTCCGTATACGTCTAAATGTTTGATTCGCAAATCAATGGCTTCTTCAAGCCCCATTATACAAGCTTCGTATTCGGCCTCATTGTTGGTAACAGCAAAGGTCAATCGGGCAGTAAACGGGATGTGCGACCCGTGTGGCGTAGTGATAATTGCCCCTATTCCGCTACCGTAAGCATTCACAGCTCCGTCAAATATCATCTGCCATTTGGACCCCGGCTCTGGTCCTTCGTCTGGTAACGGCTCTTCGCAATCCTTCATCTTGAGATACATGATATCCTCGTCAGGAAAGTCAAATCTCATCGATTGATACTCTTCAATAGGCTGCTCCGCCAGATATTCAGACAACACACTCCCCTTTATCGCCTTTTGCGAGACATATTGAATATCATATTCAGTCAAGATCATCTGCCACCTGGCAATTCTACCTGACAACGCCTGCTTTTCAAATATATATTTGATTGGATCCATCTTCGAGATGAGCATGGTTGTATGATTCAGCATGTACTGCCTCAAACGCTTGGCGGCCCAGGCTAGCGCGCAACAAGTTTTCTCCAGCATTGAGTATCGAGATTCGCAGTCTGTAAATTTCTTACTCAGATAATAGATCGCATGCTCTTTTCTCCCCGTCTCGTCGTGTTGACCGAGAACGCAACCCATGCTTCCCTCAAGAACCGTTAAATACATTATCAAGGGTCTCCCTGCCACCGGGGGTATCAAAATAGGAGGCTCCTGCAAGTACTTCTTTATTTTGTCGAACGCCTTTTGACAATTTTCGTTCCATGTCACAGCTTGATCTTTCTTTAGCAACTTGAATAATGGTTCGCACGTAGCAGTCAGGTGAGATATGAACCGAGCAATGTAGTTCAATCTCCCCAAAAACCCGCGCACCTCTTTCTCTGTTTTAGGCGTCGGCATTTCTTGAATCGCTTTTATTTTAGCAGGATCGACCTCTATTCCTCTTTCGCTTACTATGAACCCCAGGAGCTTACCCGATCTCACCCCGAAGGTGCATTTGTTAGGGTTCAGCCTCAGCCTGAACTTCCTAAGCCTTTTAAACAACTTCAACAGATTCACCAGATGCTCTTCCTCCGTCTGGGATTTGGCAATCATATCGTCAACATAAACTTCAATCTCTTTATGCATCATGTCATGAAAGAGAGTTGTCATCGCACGCTGATATGTTGCCCCAGCATTTTTCAAACCAAAGGGCATCACTTTATAGCAAAATGTTCCCCAAGGCGTTATGAAAGTAGTCTTCTCCATATCCTCTGGCGCCATTTTAATCTGATTATAGCCTGAAAAGCCATCCATGAAGGAGAATACAGAGTATTGAGCAGTATTGTCCACTAACACGTCAATGTGAGGAAGTGGAAAATCGTCTTTTGGGCTTGCTTTATTCAAATCTCTATAATCCACGCACATTCGAACCTTGCCATCTTTCTTTGGCACTGGTACGATGTTAGCAACCCATGAGGGATACTTCGTCACAGCCAGGAACCCAGCGTCCCACTGTTTCTGAACCTCCTCTTTGATCTTCATTGCCATATCTGGTCGAGTTCTGCGAAGTTTTTGTTTGACAGGCGGGCAGTCTTCTTTCAGTGGCAGACGATGCACAACCATATCTGTATCGAGCCCTGGCATATCTTGATACGACCAAGCGAATACATCATTATACTCTCGGAGCATTTCAACCAGTTTTCGCTTGATATCACTCTGCAGTGCGGCTCCGATACGAATATTCTTCTCAACCCCTTCCGACCCCAAATTGATAATCTCGATAACCTCGTCGTGAGGCAGAATGGCTCTTTCCTCTTGCTTCACCAACCAAGACAGTTCTTCAGGAACGTCGCTATCTTCGACAACCTCTTCTTCGGTCTGGAATACCGGGTGCTCGAAGTCGGGACGAGTCATAGGTGGTTCAAGGATGTCATCTGAAAATGTTATCCTGCAAAAGAAAGGGTTAAGTGCTTCAAAATGCGTATAAAGCGGATAACCACGTTGCCATTTTATTGAAAAATACAAAACAAGAAAGACAGGGATTACGGTATTTACACATGAAAAAACGCCATTTATTTAATGATTAATGAAGCAATGTTTATAACAACACAGCCCTAAGCAAATCCTGATGCCCCGGGCAAGACATCAGATTATTCAACAATTAATAAAGCAAAGCATTACTGTTTAAAGGTCACAGGAACAAGCTCCTGAATGGACCAGTTGCACAGTCCTTGTCCTGGCGTGCTTGGCTGAATCCAGGCATCCATATCACAGTCGCTGTCCCCTTCATCGGATTCTGAAGCAGCATTGACAGATTCATGGCATACTCCACTGGCAGAGATGGTGATTGACTTTCTGAAATGAGGGGCCCCCACAGAAGGAGTTGATGACGATGGTCGGTACCCCAGTCCGAACCGGTCCATTTTCACAGGAATGTCCAATACTTTGCCCCAGCCTTTGGCTTCTCCGGCTTCCACTAGAGCTCGAGCTTCTTTGTACGATGAGACAGCTATCTCTGGCACTTTGCTTGGCCCGGGACTCTTGTCCTTTATGCGCAACCCTTCGAATGCCTGGCATGGCGTCTCGTGGATCTCCCCGTCGACTTCCACATATTTGAACGAAGAAAGATGGCTGACCAGAATGTCTTCTTCTCCGCACACGGTGACTACACTGTCTCCGACCATATACTTTAACTTCTGATGCAGGGTTGACGTGACAGCCCCCGCCCCATGAATCCAAGGTCTTCCCAGCAAGCAGCTGTACGCAGGCTGTATATCCATGATATAAAACTCCGTTGCAAACACTTCCGGCCCCACTTGCAGAGGCAATGTGATCGATCCGAAGACTGTTCTCCGCGTGCCGTCAAACGCTCTGACTACCAAATCACTTGGTGTGCACAAAATTCCTCGAACATCCAGCTTCATCATAGCCTTCTTAGGCAGCACATTCAAAGACGACCCGGTGTCAACCAATACGTGCGACATTGTCGACCCTCTGCACTCAACAGATACATGCAATGCCATATTATGATCCCTTCCTTTCGGAGTCAAGTCGAAATCAGTAAAGCCCAGACTGTGGCCCGCATTTACATGTGCCAATACTCCTTCTAGCTGGTTCACGGAGACATCCTGTGGTACAAAAGAAGTGTCCAGGACTTTCAGCAAAGCATTTCGGTGAGCCTCTGAACACAACAGCAATGACAGAATAGATATTTTGGATGGCGTTTGCTGTAGATGCTCCACGATTTTATAATCACTTTTCCGAATTAAGCGCATGAATTCTTCGACATCCTTAGATGCTGCTTCTTTTTCATTTGCTTGAACCGGAACATTCTCCACTGCTTTCCCTTTTCCTTTCGCTATCCTTTCGGCTTCCACCTCAGGAGATGTAAAGATCCTGCCGCTTCTTGTCATGCCTCCTGAGCCCACAACATTATCCACAATCCCCGCTGACTGCTTGTTAACATCGATTTTAATCCCGTCACAATACACCTCTAGCCCATATGACCATGGGACCGCTTTCGTGTTCTCATACGGGATTGGCCCGGCTTTAGTTATAGTAATCGGTGGCCGCTGAGCTGGTGCTGAAATGGTGATCGTCTTCCTAGGAATTGTCACTGTGGCAACATCACTCCGATTATCCATTACTGCCCCTGCCGGCTCATCAGTTGCTGTTCTATCAAACTGCAATACACCTTCATCAATCAAGGCCTGAATGCCTTTCTTCAGATCCTCACACCCCCCAGACAGGGCCCAACAATCTAAGCAGTACTCATTACAACCCGGGTAAACACCTCCCTGCAACAGTCGGCTTTTGATCTCGCTCAGCGGCGTCTTTAAATCCTCAACATTCATAATCAGATTCAGACCTTCCTCAGTCAGCACGGCATTCGCCCCATGATTAGGCATGGGTTTCTGGACTATATTCGCACCGGTCGTTCCGAAGTTGATAGACTTGTTGTCCAAGAGATCCTGCACAACGTGCTTAAAAGCATGACAACCTTCTATATCATGGCCCGGGGCCCCAGAATGAAACTCGCAGCGCCTATTTGCATCATAGCCGAACGGGGGAGTTCCCGTTATTGGTGCCAATGTTCTTTTCTCCACCAGATTCAATCCCAACAAGGTCTGCAATAAATCAGCATAGTTAGAGGGAGGCTTCTCGAACACCCTTCTCGGCTTACCACCCTGGAATTTTCTCTGAGTTTGCTGTGCCCCCTGCTGAGGCTGCTGCTGCTGTGGCATTGGTTGCTGCTGAACCTGTTGTTGTTGCTGGATTGGTTGTTGCTGATAAGGGATAGTGACACTCGACACTTGCTGCTGCTGACGATATTGATTTCTTCCCCTGCCTCGGCCTCGGCCTCGGCCTCCAAATACAGCACTAGCTTCGCCCTGACGGCGCCCACCATAAGCTTTCCTATTACTGCCAGATGCAGCTGACTCGTCAACTTGGAACTTTCCTTGCTTAATGTTCCGCTCAATCTTTTCACCCATCAAGATCAGGTCTGAAAAACTAGCCAGAGACGTATGAAACAACATATCATGAAACAGCCCGGTGAATGTGCCAACAAACATATCGTTCATTTCTTTATCTTCCACAGGAGGACGGACCCTGGCAGCCATATCGCGCCACCTTTGCGCGTATTCTTTAAAACTCTCCCCCTTCTTCTGCGAAAGCCCGGCCAACTGGACCCGATTGGGTGCCAGGTCGCTGTTATACTTGTAATGGGCTACGAACGCCTCCGCTAATTGCTTCCAAGTCTTGATATCAGTGGGCTCCAACCCCATGTACCACTCTAAGGAAGGACCCGATAGACTATCCTGAAAGAAATGCATGAGCATTCTTTCGTCAGTGGAGTATGCAGACATCTTTCTGTAATAAGCTCGTACATGCACCTTCGGGCATGTATCTCCTTTGTACTTATCGAACGCAGGCGCTTTGAACTTGATGGGCACCCTCAGCCCAGGTACCAAGCCCATTGTTGCCATGTCCAGACCCACAGCACTCTGGTTTAGGACTCCTTTCATTTGCTCTTCCAGCATTCTAATCTTTTGAGAATCATCCATCGGCCCTTCAAAACCCCCTCCAGAGAAGGCGTCTTCCTGCTGATCCTCTTGCCACATACCGTTTCCAGCCCCATATCCATCATATGCATTATTACGTCCAGCTCTGACCTGATTCATCCCCGGAACTCGGCCTCTGTTGCCGTACCCTTGAACACCTCCAGCAGGACCTCCAGCCATAAAACCAGCACCGTTTCCGTTTCCAAAACCTCCGTAGCCCTGATTGACCATACCATAACCATCTTGCCCAAAGCCCTGGGCATTAAAGCCATACTTGCCAGTGTTGTCGAATCCCTGATCATTGAATCCGAACCCAGCGTTGATAAAACCATTGCCTCCGAGATTATCTCCCACATTGACATCACCCAGCCCAGCGTTGTGGACAGCAGTTTCATTTCCAACTCCGACGTTACCATTCACAGCAGCGGTAGCGTTGTTGACATTAGCAGCATTCACATTGACGACGGGCGGAGCCACTGGCGTGGGAGTGCCGTCTCCATGAGCAGTATCAACCCGGACAGATTGATGATCTTCGTTACCATGACCAGCGTTGCGAGCCAACAGAGGCTGGACCATGGCCTGCAAGTTCTCTTGCCCTTTTGCTATAGCCTCCATGGTCTGCATGAAGAGGGCGAGCTTCTCGCGTACATCCTGCATCTCATTCTGAATCTGGTCCATGACTTTCCGACAGTTGGATCGTGTAGAATAGCGGTGCGGATGTTGATCTGGAATCCTGTTAAGTACCTGAATCAAAGCAGGAGATAAGACACCATTCAAAGATTACCTGTTATGCAAGATGAATATGAATGCAATGCAATGTGTCTGTGCATTAGGGAAGTTCATTCCCCCAGTTCTAGTGCGAAGGTGCCGGTGCGGTGACAATGTTGACAATAAGAATACCGGAGCTGAATCATAGAAAGCCTCATATATAGCAGAGAGAATCAATAAGCCCAGGGTACGATACAAAGATGGCATGACCTCAACCAACAATCCTGGCGATGGTCAGCACTATGCAAATAAAGCATATAAGCTACTACGTGAAATGATCAAATCCTCCCAAAAGTCTGGTACTCCTCTATCAACTTCTTGGTCTCCGGATGGCTTGGTCGATCAAGCAGCCCTTCAACAAGCTGGTTTCTCTTCTTAAGGACACGGCGTACGTCTTCAGCAGTTTCTTCCCATGCTGCTTCTCCGAAGCAATCTTCTAACTTTCGCTTCTGGGACACTGCTTCATCTCTGGATTTGATTGCCTTGTTTAGTGCATGCTGAACACTATACCGGTTCATCACTTCTTCCTCGCACTTCTTGATGCTAGTCTTCAACTTCTCTTCGAGGTCGGAAATTTGCTGCTTCAGCTTATCTTCCCTCTGCTTGTTGTTGGTGAGAGTAGCATTCCAAGTCTTATTGCAAGAAGATATCTCTCGGTGTGCCGCGTCGAGCGCCTTCTTTTTGGCTTCCAGCATGTCATGGGAGCTTCTGAACTCTTGCCCCAGACGTTCGCGCTTTTTCTTTTCCTCGGTCAACTCAGCTCCTAACCTGTTTACCAGCTCAATCTGTTGTTGGAAAGCATATACGGCCTTGTTCTTCTCACTGCGTGCTTGGGCTAACTCTTGCTCTAACCCTTCGTTAATCTTCATTAAGGCTTCTTTCTCCCTCACAACTTGTTCATAGGCTTCCCTAGAAACAGTAGTCGGCTCTTCTACCGGAATAGGATCAAGAACTGGTGCCTCTGGAAACGGCATCTTCAACTGACTAGCCCTCTCCTGAATCCAAACTCTATAAGGTGCATAGGCCTGACAGTCATTCTTTCCTAATAACGACTTCCCTTTGCGGTTAATACGCGTCCAAGCATGTCGCAACTTGGCTAATAACTCCCCCTTCACGTCACCGGTGAAGTACAGAGATTCCTGTACTTCTTCCTCTTGAGGTGGATTCTTCAGCGCATATCCAAACTGGCGAATGAATAGAGAAGGGTTGTAATTGATACACCCTTTCCTTCCTATCAATGGCACATTAGGGTACCCCGAACAGCTAAAGATGAGCTCAGATCCCAACAGATCTCTATCAAACCACTCCATATCTTCCGACGATAACCTCATCAAACGCTCCGGCCAACCAACTGGAACTGTAGTCTCTGCAGCAGATCCTCTCTTAGGAAGATGACTCTCAAACCACATACTCAACAAGGGCACACACAGATGAACATTCTTCCCTCTTCCCTTCTCATTCTTGTAGTGCAGTGAATGGTAGAGATCTCCGAGTAAGGTAGGTACAGGATTACCAGCGGCGAACAAGTAGAAAGCATCGAAGTCCACAAAATCTGGTATATTGGGGAACAGTACTATGCCATAAATGCACAAGGCCAACACAGCATTGAAAGCAACCCAGCACCCATTCTTGGCGTACTCTTGGGCTTTACCAACTAAGAACTGAAATGAGAAGCCTGGAACTCCACGGGAAACAGTAGTCACAAGTTCAGAAGCATCAACATGCAAGGCTTTTGCCAATTCCTCCGGCTTAGGTTTGGTATCATAATGAATGAATGGAACCTGGTTCTGCACGGGCAGCTCAACATACTCAGCGTATTCCTCCAGAGTTGGTCCCATAATAAAGTCAGAGAACGTAAAGCATCTCAGAGCAGGGTCGTAGAATTGCATCAAAGCATACAGCCCATCTAACTCTACCTCTGTAGGTTTGCACACCAATCTCAATAATCTACCATAGCTCATCCGGAAACTCCTACGAACACCCTCATCAGCAAGAGAGATCAACCCCAGTAAAGGAACAATATCAGGAGTAGGCAATTTGTAAGCAACTGTTCTCCGTAGACTAGTCATGATCAAATACTCAGAAGTCTGGGCACTAGAACTAGGGAAATGCAAATGCACCTGCAGCACAGACACACGTTAGTGAAATGCAAATGATAATGGATATGCAGGGATGCAATGCAAGTAACATTCAACAGGGACCAAAGCTGCAGCTGAATAGCCTAAACCCAATCAAGAAAGGTCTCAGATAGACCATCCAGAAGTCATCAAACCCTGGTCTCAGATAGACCTAAAATAAAACTCTAACACTGGTCTCTGACAGACCTCAAACCATAACTCACTGGTCTCTGATAGACCTCAAATCACCTCCATAATTGGTCTCTGACAGACCTCATGACTCTCCAACTGGTCTTTGACAGACCTCAGAACACATCTCCAAATGGGCTCTGACAGACCTCAGATCTCTTCATAAATAACCAGGATCTCTGATCAAGAAATAACCGGTAGTCTGGAGGTCTAGTTACCTGCATAACCCTGAATCCCCTCACAGGTGGGTGGCCCTATAACTGGCACAAGGTACGGCATCCTATGCGGTCGTCGGCGTCACAGACTTTCAGGGTTGATGATACGATTCCCAGAAGGAGTGGCATCATCAATTCCTGAAGAGGCCTCACTCAGCCAACTTCCAAATGATCGGTCCCCAGAGTCGACAATCCAACTAACCAGCAACCCACGCCAACCAAAGGAAGGGGCAGGAGGCCAACCAGAGGAACCTCGTCTGAGTGTAGATTTCATGGGACACCGAAGCAAGCAAAGCAAGCGGGCGCCCACTAATTTCTACTCTAATTCTAGGTGCACTCAAGCCCAGGTCCGGCTTATCTCTCAATATCAGAACACCCGTCACACCCCAAATACAGCAATAATAATCCATATATAAAGCTGAAAATACAAGGTTAGAAATATACAATAACTCCATACAAAATCCTCGACGGGAAAACAAGCGTTAGGATTGACTCTCTCAAGGGACGTTGGATCCCAAATGCATAAGAACCATCGCAGTCCTTAGCAACCAGAGATTCTGGGTTCGATCCCCAGCAGAGTCGCCAGCTGTCGCTACTGCGAAAATCGGCGCCGGCTGAACAGAAGAGTCGCCACCGTGCGTTATTTATCCCACGGGAGGGAAAGGAAACGCTCAGAGTAAACCTCGCACAACACGGGAAAGGTATGGTCATCGCAACCAAAACCTGGATTCGGGAGTCGGTTACGCAAGGGGAAGGTATTAGCACCCCTCACGTCCGTCGTACTCGACGGGATCCACGCTTGTTTTCGGGTATGGATTGTTATTCTATCTAAACTATAGGTCAAGGGTTAAAAAGAAAATAAAATGAAAATAAAAATGACTCGGCAAAGTATCGCACTTTATGCCTACGTATTCCCGTCTGGAACGAGAAATCAGAGTCAACGTAGTTCGCCTACCTACGGGAAAGGAGGGGAAGGTTGCTCGCTAGGATATCGCATCCTATGCCTACGTACTTTCATACAGCATGAAAGATCAGAGCAAACGTAGTTCGGGCCACGTACGACACAAGTCTGTCTTGGTTGATTTTATTCCTTCTGAAAAAGGTTTTTCTGATTAACAGTCCCGGCGGACAAAAATAACGTCTTGATGAGTTCACATTCTTTTACGAAAGAAGTGTCTTTTATTGTGTTTGAAATCTTTATGTGTTTTTCTGTTTGTTTTGAGAAAGAAGAGACAGAACTCTAACCTACGGTTGCGAAGGGAAACAAACTAACCTAATGTTATCATGCATGGGTTAAGACCTAGTGTCTATCATGCTCCTCTCTTGCGCAGAGAGAAACAGAGATCCTAAGGGATAGGCAGAAACAGAAACAATATCAGATATATACAGTAAAGCAGTAAAATGCATGGATGCAACAGTACAAGCGAGGCAAGGGAGTCCCACTCAACCTCGAACCTAGAAAACAATAGGCGAAAGTGAACAGACTTCACTTTCAACCCAACAGGGTAAACAGCAAACAATACAATCAGGAAATCCAAACAATACATCAGCAATGAAATACAACAGCAAAAGAAACAGCCTCATCAGCTCTAAATCAACAACTGGCTTCAAGCAATCTCCAATCAGCTACAGGCTTCAACAAGCATCAATCTCCATCTTCATGGCCTTTAGGCAAGGGCTTTGATCATCAGTCTTCTATCTGCAATGGCTTTTCTTCAAGCTCAAACCTCCAGGATGAGGGATCAGTCACAAGAGTGAATTGGGTGTTAAGCAATCAGTTGACTACCAAAGGTGGTGAACAGACTGCTTCTAACACAAGAGATAGTTCCTCTCAAGAGTTCTATCTCAGAGACACTATCACCAAGCCTTCCAAAGGAAGGGGGTGAGAGTCTTAGAGAGACCCTGAATCACAGAGAAGAATGGATGCAGACAAGGCAATCCATGTTTGAGAAACAATCATTCTAATCTAGAGCTCTGCCTAGCTCCTAAACCCTAGTCTCCTCAGCAACTGATAGCAAGAACTCCTCCTCAACTCTGACAGTTGATCTTCAATCCTTGAATCTTCAATAGCTTCATCTCCACAAATCTTCAGCTTCCCCAGGGCCCCAGACAAACCCAATACCCAACCAAACAATCAACAAACCCCAGAGGGCACACCACACCAAACAACAGATATACAAACAGTAATAATATCAGTAGGGGAATCCTAACTTTTCTCTAAGGGATCTAATAGCTACCCATAGCCCCTATAGTCCCATAACTAAACTAGTTAAATCCTAAGTCCTAGGGGAAATGAAATCAAATTCCTAAGTTGTCACCTAAAAACCCTAGTTTCATTCATGATATTCAAGCATTTATTAATCACCTAAAATTAACCTCTAAAAATGGGAGCTAAAATATTTCTACAAGCTTAACATCTTATCTAAACAAAATGAAAAGAATGATCAAAAAATATTAAAGCATGTGAGAGAACAAAAATCATTAAAATGATGCATGAAATGAATCTATTTAATATGACATTTATTTAGAAAATATGGAAAAAATATGAAATAAAAATAAAAATGCAATTTTATTTGATGAAAATTTTCTAGACATTTTAATGAAAAGGATGTAAAAAGAATGAAGTGAAATGCATTTTTTATGGATTTATTATGAATTTATGAAAATTGATGAAATATTAAAATGAAATAAGAAAAATAAAATGAATGAAATGAGGGAGGGGGTATGAAAAGAAATTCGCTCAGTTCATTATTGGATGGGCCCTCAGACTGGGGGGTGTTAGTAGCGCTTCTGGCTTAAGCCCAATACACATTCAGAATTAAAAAAAACAAATAAACGCTGGGGGGTAGGAATAGCATCAGAAACACGCGAGAAAAATGGTTTTGGGCTCACACGGGGGTGTGGTTATCAACAGCACTCAGGCCCGCCCGTTTCAATTAATGAAACGGTGCGTTTAGGGCCAGGGTAAACTCCCTCCAATTTCAGATTAAATAACAGCCACTAGATCCTACCCTAAGTCAAAGGTCTTACTCTAAACGAAGGGTCACGATTTCGTCTTCTTCCCTTGGCCTGAAACTAGGGTTTCCAACACCATGAACATCCATGCACGCACAGCTTTCTCCCTTTCTGTTCTCACTCCACACGCAATGAATCCTCATGATGTAAACATGAAATCTATTCCAAATCTCTCCCTCTACAAGCTTAGGGCATCAATTCACTTTGAAATTCACCACATCAACAAATTCGATTGAATCAACATCCTGCCTCCATTGAAATGCACTGGTATAAACCTTCACCATTCTTCCTCAGACTTAGCCTAAATTAAACTACACCTAATGGAGATTAACACATGCTATCAAGTTGCAATTATAACACATTCATCCAAGAGATTCGAACACAAACAGTTCCTTACACCTGTCACTAACCATCACCAAATCTCTCCAAATTCATCTAACCTAATCTCCTAACCACCTAGATTGCATCTAAACTAACAACATCATGCCAAATTAACTAGATCAAGCAGTTTGAATGAAAACTTACCTTGTAAGAAATCTTGAGAAACAGCTATGGAAGATATGGATCTGAAGCTTCTAAGTACTGGATCTTGATCAATCCTTGATGTATGTGATTCTGTATGCACAAACTTGGAGTTTCCTTGCTTGAATCATGCAATCCACTTGAACTTGTGATTTTTATGATCTTGAGAAAAGCACTCGAATATGAATGATTCACACCAAAACTCTGCTTCAATTATGGTCTATGATGATGATGGAGTGAAATTGAATTGATTATGATGAAAGTTGTTGAAGGTTTTGAGAGAATTGTAATGAAACTTTTATGGAAAAGTATGAGAGATTTTGTGGAATTCTTGGTGCAAATGAGGCCAACCCTTGATCAATGCACATTTCATGAATATATAGACCCCAAATGAACATTCTAGATCCATCTTGCACATTCCCTTGTTTTCAAATTTTGATCCATTTTGATTATGTTTCTTAAATGATAAGCAACCATGGATAACTTCATTTTTTCCTTCTAAACTCAAAAAAGTGTGTGAACCATTGTTCTTAGAATTGTTTTTCCATTCAAAATCATATATTGGAAGTCTCCATTTGGACTTGTAAATCTCCCAAACCATTTTCCAACTTGAAATTATTCACTTTATAAGCCTTTTTAGTTCATATTTTGACCAATTGTGTAATTCCATGCTATGAGCTTCTCCAATAATTTGTGACCTTCTTTCTAGACTTAAAATCCCATTTGGAGCAAGTTTGATGTTGTAAGTTTTTCCATTTGAGGCCTCCTTGTATGAGTTTTGGACATAGGTTAAAATGACCTGTAATTCACAAATGCCCAAAATACCCTTTGCTTGTCAAGACCATAAGTTGAGTTCTCCACATCATATGAAGGCATGCCATACCATTCTAGAAAGCTAAGACAATGAGGAACAATTCTTATGTTGACCAAGAATTCATTTGAAATCTCCTTGAGGGGTAAAACTAGCTTGGAAGTCAAGTCACTTTCACAGACAAAAGTTCAGACACCTCAGATGACCTGTAACTTGCAAGGACCATAACTTGAGTTCTATAAATCTCCTTGAAGTCTTCCACCACTCAAATTAAAGGTCTTGAGATCCTCTACAAGTTTCATGTTGGCCAAGAAGCCATTTGAAGTTAATATTTTGACTTATCTTGCTTGGAAGTTTGACCTAAACTAGGGGATTTTACAGAGAAACCCTAATTTAGTAACTCCTCTTCTCCTTGATTTTTCTTGAATTCTCCTTGGCATATCTCCATATCCTTCTTTATATGTCAAATGTTGATCCCCACATCTCTCCAATAGCCTTGAATGCCCTCTTAAGTCAGTCAATTGACCTAGGGTTGACCTAGGGTTGACCCAGATGAAACCCTAGTTGACTGTCTTCAACTGTAGCTCTTGTGCCTTCATCAATGACTTGTTTTCTTCTCCAAATGACTTTATAAGTCTCTCAAGATGTCTAGATGCTCCCCATGCTTTCATTTCACAGCTCATAACCCTCTTGTTGATCCTCAGATACCCTCAGCTAGGAGATGGACTCAAGGCTTGATCTGCTGAACTCTTTGCTTTCAAATTCTTTCTTGATGACTTGAATGAGATTGAATTATGATGATAACCTCTTGCTAGGCCTCTAGAGATGAAAGTAATGATTGGTCCCCTGTTGAATGACTTGCTATGCTTATGCTATGCAGATGGTTAGTCTATGTACATGACCCTACATGCAAATGCTAATGATGATGAAACATAAATCCAAGGAATAAGGTTGAGCAAATTTTAGGGTGCAACATATTGCCGCATTGCATGTGCATCTTTACTGTTTTCTTCTGTTTATCTGTTTAGCTGATGCTTTATTTGTTTCTGTATCCCATTGACATGATCCCTTAGGAATCTCACTTCCTTTGATAAGGAAGCGATGATAGACTTTAGGTTGAAACTATGCATGATAACGTCTAGGAGTTCCCTGTTTCAAACCTCAACCATAGGATGAATCCTTGGCATGACAACATTAGGATTTGATAGTCTCTCCATAGAGTTTGTTCTCTTCTCTCTTCAAACAAATCAAAATACAGTAATAAAGGTTAACTGATGTCGTACGTTACGAGCCTTAAGCTACTTGAGAAAGGGTTGTTGGAGAGTTTCTTTTCAACAACTTGGATGTTTAGTATGGCACCCTTTGGGTGACATGCGACGCATTCACTCTCATGTCATAGTCTCTAGTGCGATATTAGTTGCAAACATCCATAAAAAACACTTCTTCCGTAAAAGACATAAAACAAACTTCAAACCTTTTTGCCCCGTGGGCCCATAATTCAAAGGAAAGTTTTTCAGAAGAAAAGAGTGTCGTTAACTCCCAGTTCTATCGCAAACGGTAACGCACGAGTCTCTGACGAGCAAGCTGCATACACCAAACTGCCTGAACTGTTTGTTAACCCTACTCGAAAAACAGATGAATCTGAACCCTCGTAATCCGTATTATCTCGAACTATGTAAGCTCTGATCTCTCATACCTGTTGAGAGTGCGTAGGCACAATACTGACGTATTGGCGAGCCACCTTCCCCCGTCCGTCTACCCGTAGTTAGGCGAACTACGTTGACTCTGATTTATCGTTCTCTGATGAGAATACGTAGGCATAGAACTGTTGTGTTCTGCCGAGTCATTTTCTTTTCTTTTCAGACCAGACCTTTTAGCATAGATAGATAAAACCAACCCGTCAGATAAACACAACAAGTGTGGATCCCATCGAGTACGATGAACATGAGGGGTGCTAATACCTTCCCCTTGCGTAACCGACTCCCGAATCCAGACAATGGTTGCGATGACCTTGTCTTATACCTTTTCGTCAGGTTTTTCCAATCGTTTCCTTTCCCGTTCTAAGGGATAAATAACGAAAGGTGACGACTTTTCTATTTTGCCGGCACCTTATTTTCACGGTAGCGACAATTGGTGTTTAGATATTGAAGTGCATTGCAATAATTTCTATATTTTTTTAGTTTTGTGCAGTTGTTTATATTGTATATATACTTGTTTCCTTTTACGTTTTCTTAAGTGTTATTTAGGGATAAATGATGAGAACTTCTTCTAGATTAGTAGTTATTTGTATAAAAGTATCCAATGAAGATTCTCCCATGTCTAGATGGTGATGGTAGGATATTGAGTGTGTGAATGCAAATAGGGTAACTTGTACCGTTTTATAGAATGTTAGAATGGTTTAAGAATTTTGTGCTTTGTGCAAATGCGTGTTCTTGTTTCATGTTGCAACTTATTTGAATGCTTGTTTCACTTAGGACCAAAAGCCATAAATTATGAAAAACCTCAATTGTTTACTATATGCTAGGATGACTGATAAACTTTGTTTAGTTCGTTTGATTCTTGCTTTATCTTTTGATTATTGAGATTTTGTGGAAGCATTAGAAATGATTAAGGCATTTTTTTATATTAAGCATAACTATATCCAAAAAGTAACTTACCCGTGAGTAGAGAGAATTTGTTAATCTCTTTGAACCTAAACAATTTAGATCTCATTTTAGTGATGAAGTTGATTTATGTACATGATTTGGAAGTTTATTTCATCATTGAATTTTGTGAGATTCTAAAAAAAAATATTCTTGAATCTTTGAACATTGTTTAAATTTATTTCTTTGCCATAAAAAGCAAGTAGTATTCACTTGAGATTTGGTTAAATTCAAGTTGGGGAGAATGAAAAGAAAAATGGTAGGTTGCTAAAAATTTTGAACAATTTCAAGCAAGCATTGAAAAAGTGTGAATATGAATGTGAAAAATAAAAGAAGAAGAATGCTTGTTTGAAAAAGAAAAATAGAGAATAAAATAATTGTGCAAAAAGAAAGTTTGAGAAGGTTAAAAATTGAGAAAAGAAAGTGTGGAAGAAGTTGTAATGTGTACATAACCTTGTATAGTGAATGTTTCTTTTGCATTGGCAACTTTGATTCCATGGCCTTATAAATGACCATTTGTTGTGAACCTGACCAAACTACAACCTTAAAAGCCCTTAGCGATCTTTTTGCTTCCATGATTTCATTAATGATTGTTACATCAATGTATCAATTGGATTGTTATTTGTATTATTTGTCAAGTGAGTAAAATTGCCGCGCGATTGCAAACGCGTTAATTTCTTCATTATTATTTTGAAGAAAAGTGTTAGAGTGATTTAAGTATGAGAATTTAGTTATTATTTGAAACATTGCATGATACTTGTTTAAGAACTAAATCCTTTATCATTGTTCAATTCTATTGGACGGTGAACATTGCTTGTGTGTATTCTCATGCTTGACCAAATCCTCTTATTTGACAAAATCTCTCTTGTTTAAATTTGAACCATTAATCCTTTCTTGGTTGAATCTTATGCTTGAGAAAATCTCTTTTGCTTTCATGAGGGGCATACTTTGCTTGAGGACAAGCAAAAATCTAGTTGGGGAGAGTTTGTTAAGTGCAAACTTTGACTTAAATTGAACCATATTTCTTTGCATTTTTCAATTCAATTGTAATGTTTTAGTAGATTTATTTATTGTTCTTGTGTGATTCTTCAATTATATTGCAAATACCTTTGGTTTCTTTGATTTGTGTGTTATTATGCAGAATATAGACATAAAACACCAACGATTAAGACATAAAGGAGTAGATAAAGAAGCCAAAGAAAAGAAGAGGAATCAGCATGTTCGTTGTGTGAACACCAGCGAGGGGAAAGATAAAGCTCTCTATGCGAGGTCATGGAAAAGTCCAGGGAACCATCCTAGATTAGAGGCAGTAGGAAAATGACCAAATGTTCGATGGGCGAAGTTAAAATGAAGCAGTTCGCTGTGCAAAGAAATGCTCGCGTGGAAAATGGGCGATTTAACTGTTCCTAAGGCACTTGAAGTGCCCAAAAGTGGTCTTCGCTAGGCGAATAGGGTGTTCGCTAGGCGTACAGGACAAATTTTTTAAATACTATTCAAGTACTTTTCTCACTTTTTAGAACAAAACTTGTACTTTTTGGGATCAAAACTTTATCTCTCTTCATTCCAAACATAATATTAGAGAGAGAAGCAAAACCTTAAGAGGAGAAGCCAAAATCAAAGAAACTCAGAGTTTGATCTTCGAGTAAGTCCTTCGATTACTTTTGGGTTTGGATTTAATCTTTTGATACCTTATGTATTTCATCTAATTTATTTATTAAAAACTAGTTTCGATTCAATATTGATGTTGTCTTTGATTTCTTATTTGTGAGTCTTGACAAAAACTTTTTCAAATCTTAGATCTTAGATATTCATCTATCAATGAACAAACTTTTGACATAGTCTTGTAAGTTGATATTCACTAGTATCACTTTTATTTTTGTGTGTTGATTAGTAGCATGAGTATGATCAATGCGGTAAAGACCATAATAATGTTTTTGACGCAAACGGTATTGTGAGGATGCGTGATAAGAGTGATGAAGATATATGTTCACATACATTTGGAAAATTAGGTGAATACATGTAAAAAAAAGGGTAAGCGTATGTGTCGCGGTGAGAATTGGATATCAAATTATTGGATTAACTTGAATCTTAATTCCTTGTTCACCACCGGTCTTTAATTTGTCCAAGGGAAGGGAAAAAGATCGAATTACCCAAAAATATATAATGCAAATACAAAGCTAGAGAATCTAAGGTTCGGGGGTTGGTTATACCTAGGGAAGGTTCTAGCATCCTAAGTATTTGTAGTGCTACATAGGAACCTCTTGTTTTATTGTGCTATTGTTGTTTGCTAAGAGTGAAAGACCTAAGGGTTTATTTTTAAGTATACTCGCCAAGAAATCGCATCTTGTTCCTACGTATCCTGACAGGAATGGAATCGAAGTATTCGTAGTTCCCCTAAAAGGGATTGAGGAACCATTAACTGTTGGTTAAAGTTCCATGGGGATGAGGTTTGTTGATTGATTCTAGGAGAAGAGATGAGTCATCGTCTTAAGTGATACTACTCGACTTAACCACCACAACTTGTAGGAGATAGTCTTTGCATTACATTGAGAGAAGGGCTCAAAACTCGGATTTATCGACGAGTATGCCACATACCTCTCTCAAATGGAAAAGATTCTACATCTCTCGATATTATTATGGGGTAGGAGAATTATTTCTCGACTATTAGATGAATCACGTCTAATTCTCTTGTGGGGAGAATAAAGGTGTAAATTGTATTATAGGTTTGTCTAAGGTATAAGGGCTAAATCCTAAGCTAATCGACTTGAGAAATCAAGAATCAAGCGGGGGAACATGATGCAAATGAAATGTATTGTATACAAATTATGAATTCATATACATGTTCTTCCCTTGGACGTAGATATGCATACAAATCACATTATCAAGGAAAAAACAGAACGGGATTTACATGAATGATTTGGAAGCATAATCTAAAGTTAACAATTCGGGTTACGAACTCGAAATTAAGACCCAAAGTTTAAAAGTGTGATTCAAATGAAATTACTGATTCGAAACATCATGGTTAATTATCAAACCTAAGTCACAACAAATACAAAATGAATTAAGATTGAATTTCAAAATGAAGTTAATAATTGAATTTCAAATTTAAAATAAAAGTTGAATTTTTAGATCAAGGCTATTAATATTTATAATTGAATTTTTTTTAATCAAAATTACAATTGAATTTGAAAATCAAAATTATTAAATGATGGAATTGAAAATCGAAATCACACTGATTATAATTGAAATTTTTAAAATTGAGTTTCACAAAAAATTTAATAATTAAATAAATTTTTAGAAAAAAAACGAAATTACTAAAATTATAATTGAATTAAAAATTGAATTTATCAAAATTTTAAGATCAAAGTTATTATAATTATAATTGAATTAATTGAAAATTCTTTTAAAAGAAAATTAAACAAATATGATTGAATTTAAAAACACAAAGTTAATAAGATAATTGGTTTTTTTAATTGTTAAAAAGGAGGGGGCGCATGTGATTTGGTGAGTGTGTTAAAAGAGAAACGGGCCCACACGCAAAACTAGGTTAAACACATCACATGAGGTGAACGAAACCACACTTCGCGGCTGACTGTTCTCTGCCTCGTGAACTTCTTCTTCCACAGTTAACATGAAATTCACTCAAAAATTCCAACAATCGAAGAAGGTAAAGATCAGAGTGGTGACAGTGATTCTGTCGTTGATCTTTGGAAACATGCTTCAAAGAAAACTCATTCAAGCTTTCTCGTGACGACCCTAGTTCCCCTGAAACAAACCTGGCTTCGAATTCATCTCCTCTCGCGCTCGCAGCTTTGTGTTGCACCCCAAAATTTGCCCAACCTTTTTCTTTAGCTGGCTTTTGTTTCTTTGCATTGTTCTAGCATTTGAATTGCATAGCATTTTCATTTAGCAGGGGGTCAAGAGGTTGTGCATGGATAGAGGAGGTTACTAAGGGTTTTGAGCTTAATCAGGAGGTCTACTCAAGCATGAGTGGTCATCAAAGTCATCAAGAAGTGGTCATTGCTCTTTGAGAGAGTTAATGGATGTATGTGGGTCAGTTCCTAACTTGGAGGCTAATTGAAGATCATCAGAGGATTGTGAATCCATGATTATGGATATGGGATGTTGAGAAAGCTCATTGAGTGCTTTGAGATCCATGTTGGAGCTTGATCAAGTTGTTGTGTGATGTGGAAGAAGCCACAGTCAAAGGTGTTGCACCTAAGGTTTTCATCTGGTTAATCCTCAGTCATTTGTGAAATTAAAGGAGATTAAAAGTCAATTCCAATTCTCTATGGTCATGGGATGTTGTGTTGAGATGTCTAATATATAATTTCAAGATCATGTCAAGAAGAATCAGGAGTGTGAGAAGTTACTAAATTAGGGTTCTCAGTGTAAAATCCCTTATTTAGTGCCCAACTTCAAGACCACCTATCTCAAGTTAAAAGTCTCATCCTATCTTGACCGCAACATGAAACTTGTAGAGCATGTTTCTAGCTTTCTTTTCAGTACTATAAGTCCTTCATCTAATTTGTAGAATTCAAGTTATGATGCTGACGAGTTACAGGTCCTCAAATGAATGTGATTTTGGTCAACAAAAGTCAACCAACTTCCAAGCCACTTTTTACCTAGAAGGATGTTTCTCCCCACCTTGACCAAAACATGAAAGTTGTTCCTAATGATCTTAGTTTTCCAAAGAGTACTATAAGTCCTTCATCTGATTTGTAGAACTCAAGTTATGAGGCTTGCAAGTCAGGGGTATTTTGGGAAAGTAAGATTACATGTCATTTTCATTATGGGTCCATTTCACCACTTTGCCCACTTCAAATGAAAATATTTCCAACATGAAACTTGCTCCAAATGGGGTCATTTGCTCTACCAAACATCAAGGAGTCATAGAATGGGATTGGATTGAGGGATTGGTGTGAGACTTGTTCATGAAAAAAGCTTAAAAAGGAGAAAATCAAATTAATTCATATTGGACCAATTTTGTGCAAGTTGATACATATTTTGAGTGCAAAACACATTCTAAACATAATGGAATTTTTAGAATTTGAATTTGATGAGTTTTGGTATGCCATTTACAAGTTTACTTCAAGCTTAAGTTACACTTTCAATCCACACCATTGAGATCAAACAAGGGATCAATCTCAGCCATTGAGATACCCTACACCATATGCAAGCTACCTGAGCTGATTTTCAAGCCATGGAAGTGCTACTTTCGTGTGAATTTGAAAGCTCCAAACCAAGAAAAAGTGAAATTCAATTGGGCTTGTACAAGCTGCCATTGGGCTTCTTTTCCATCCATATCCATCACATATAATCCCTTGATCATTCACAAAGACTCAGAGGGCGTTTTGGTGAAGAATTGGATGAGAACACACTTTGAAAAAGTGAAGAAAAAGTGAAACACGATTTCTCAGATTCACACCATTTCAAGCAAAATTTAGCATAGCAAAAGCTTCCTTGGAGTTCATGGAGTGATTATGGATAATTTTCTCTAATCTTCAACACCATTTCAAGGCCCAGTGGATGCTCTCCACTAGGTTAATCATTTCTCATACATGCTCTCTGTTTGAGCCATGATTACACTTCATTTTTGTATGTTTGTGATCCTTGAACATCATAGATGATTTCTGGTATAAATTGGTGGCTGTTTATGGTGATTGATGTTTTGAGCTTCAAACTTGTTTGGCACGATTTGATTTATTATTGAGCTTTATAACCTAATTGATGTTGGATTTGGACTCTACGTGTTGTGTAGATGAGTTTTGACTATTGATTTGCTAGATTTGGTGCCATTTTTCTTCACCTGCGTTTTGGTGAACAGTGCACGGTGGCCGTTCCAAATGAAGAAGATGACCAGAGAAAGGTCCGGCCACCGTCTGGTTTTATTTTAAATGTTTGAATTGTTTTAACCACGTGGCTTACTCCTTTCCATTGGATCTGAATACTTTTTGAATCAACGTATGAGATTAAGACGCACGATACACCATTGTTTGACCACACACACACAATTACATGAACTGCACCGTTTCACTTAATGTTCCTTGCTTGGCCACGTGTTGCACTGTAACCCCTCTGATTTGATTACTTTTTGATCCAACAGCCATGATTGTGTTCCACCGTGCACCTCTGTTGACTCATCACACTAGATCTGTTTGGATCACCGTTTTTGTTTATTGGTTGTTTGGACCTGGGCTTTTATTTGCTTTTGGCACCCACTTGTGAGCCCATTTGGTTTTTGAACTGTCTTGGACTGCTATCTGCACCACGCCTTTAATTCTTTTTTATTTTATTTTCTTTTTTGTTTTTTTGTTTTATTTTTGTTTAGATTTAATTCAAAATAAAAAGTTCTCCAATTAATAAAATTCCACAAAAATATTTTCTGGGCAATTTGAAATGTCTTTTTATTTTTAAAATTTTTATTTTATTTTTTTTGGTTTATTTTCCATTTAAAAAATGAATTATTAATTGGAGGAGTATTATTTGAATTAAATCTTGACATTGCTTGGTTTTTATTTTGTTTCTTCCATTTCCTTTTGGTCCAATGACCCAAAATTCATCCTCATGTCCATGATGAGTTGATGAATTTTTTAGGACCATTTTGCCCCTGTTGGTTGACTTTTGATTTGACTTTGATTGCTTTTCTTTTGACCCTCGATTCTCCCATTTCAAAGTGGTACATCTTGAGGATTATTTTCTTTTGATGGTGCTTTGAGGGAATATTGCCTTGATGTTTTTGCCTCTGTTTGCTAATATCCTAAGGTACCTTGTGCATTTTATTTGATCATTTTTGAACCACTTTCCTAATTTTGAGGTAACTTGCAAGTCAAGTTACCTCCAAGGGAGGTTCATACAAGTGCTTGACCTAGTTTGAGTTGGAAATGATCTTTGTGGATCCAGTAAGCTCTCAACTCCTCTTGTTTCATATAATAAACATGTTGAGCTTGCTGTATGCTCATTTTTAGGTCCAAATTATGTTCATTGCTTGTTCATTTGTGTGTCTCTTTTGTTGCTTCCATTTGATGTTTCCATATGTGACTTGTTTGTATCCTTTTGTGTGATTGCCTCTTATGCATTCCTTCTTCTCCTTTCTTCTTTGTTTCATTTCATATGTGCATGCTTGGTTGAGATGAGCTTGTGGAGGCTTCTGCCCCACACTATTTTCCTCTCACTTTCATTATACTTGTGCATCTTATGTTTTCATTTTCATCTGCATGTTCTTTCTTCTTCTTCTTCTTTTGCTTTTCTTTACCATGTTCCCCATAAGTTATTTAACCTCTTGAGGTTATGATAGACTTTAAGTTCAAACCATGCATGATAACATTAGGTAGTTCCCTTTTGTATCTCAATCTTAGGATCACCATTGCATGACAACTTTAGGTTTGTGTTAGTCCCCCTTTAGTTTGTCCCTTCTCTTCTCATCTTCATACAATCTTAACACACTTAATAAAGATAATGGATATTGTGCCATGAGCCTTATACTTGGGAAATGGTGATTGAGGGTCCATCTCTCAATTGCCTAGAGTTTTTAGTATACGTCCTTAGGACGATATGCAACGCATTCAATCCTAGGTTTTAGACTTTAGTACAACATACATTATGAACACTCAAATTCAAAACACGTCTTCTCTAAAAAACACAAAAACACTTCAACCCTTTTTCACCCTTTGGGGTTCTTAATCCAAGAAAATATTTTCAGAAAAAGAGTGTTGTTAACTCGTAGTTCTATCGCAAACGGTGACGCCTAAGTCTCCCATGCTCAAGCTTCATACACCAACTGCTAGAACTGGTTGTTAACCCTACTCGGGCCTAAAAAAATTTTGAACCAGCCTGTGGTCCTTTTTAGCCCGAACTACGTTTGCTATGATCTTTCATACCAAATGAAAGCACGTAGGCACAAGACGCGACGTCTTGGCGAGCAACCTTCCCCCCTTTTCACCCGTAGTTAGTCGAACTACATTGACTCTGACTTTCCCATTGCACGAGGGAGTACGTAGGCACAGAGCTGCGACGCTCTTCCGAGTCTTCTCTTTTCTTTTTCCTTTTTCCCTTGACCTTTAGCTAGATAGATTGATCACTCTCTTAGATAGGCAACAATGCGTGGATCCCGTCGAGTAAGACGGACGTGGGGGGTGCTAATACCTTCTCCTTGCGTAACAGACTCCCAAATCCAGACATGGTTGTGATGACCTTGTCTTTCCCTTTCCATCAGGTTTTTCCGATCATATCCTTTCCCTCTCTTTGGGATAAATAACGAAAGGTGGCGAATCTTCTATTTTCCGCCGGTTGTTTTTCGCAGTTGCGACACTTTATTCTCGCGTCTCCGATTGCTTAGCCGCAGATCTCCATACGATTCACTGCTTCTTATTCGAGTGTATATTGTAGCTGTGTTTTATTATGCATGTGTGCTTTTGTGAAAAAAATGGGTTATTGAATTTCTCTCTCCCTTTTTGTGTAAGCGTTTTTTGTGAGTCACCGCACCTGCCCTCCCCCTCTATCTTTTGACTTTATCCTTTTATGTGCAGGTAAAGATCCGCGGAAACATGGCATTAAGGCAAATAAAGGCTCTTTCTAAACTTATCTCAGCGTATCTTCAATATGTTGGAGAAAGCTGTTGGTGAATTGATTACGGGTGTCTGGCTGATAAATGTGTTGCAACCAGTATTTGATGAAGGTAGCATGTTTGGGAGTTGCTGCTGTTTGATGTGTGAGTGTTGTTGGATGGAAGATCATGCTCTTAATGACTCACAGCGTCGTCTTCTAGCAAACAGGGTATGCCTAAGACACATTTTTTCTTAGAAAACTCGACTTGTAGTAAGTTCTTGGACTGTTTCTTTACTGGTATATACGTTGGTGTGGATCTGTGATTCAATAATCATGCTGATAAATTCCTTCTCCAAAATAGGTATGTCATGTGTGTTCTCTTTTTTAGAAAGCAATTCTTTTGTGGGGACATGTTTTACAAGAATTAGGACTTTCTTTTTGCATTTGAGACAAGTTCGTGAACTTGATTCAAATTCTAATGAACATGGTCATAAATCGTGGGATCCTTGTTTTGCTTGTGTTCTGCAGCTGCTTTGGAAACTTTGGACAAATTGCTCATTTGGAAATTGTGTTCAAACAACCTCTGCAACGGTCTTCTTGCTCACCTGCTAGTTGAAAGTTAATGGTACATGTATTACTGCTTGTCCGCATTTGTTTTCCGCTAACATGTTATGATTTCGTTTGCTTTGTACCAAGGGTTAGGAGGTTCTAATCCTTGCAGTCTGACTCGTCCGAGTACCAGACGGAACCCTCTGCGTCGTGCTTGCTTAGGTGCTCCAAATGCGTATGGTCCCAAGATCTTCTAGCGACAATCTAGCGTAGTGACGACATGAATTGTACATACTTTATTGTATAGGTTCCAGGACCAAGTTGTGCAAACCAAACAATATGCCCTTATCTTGTAATAAATCTCTATGGCTTTAACAATGATGTTGTTTTGTTTAATAAAGATGACCTAGACTACGGTATATGCCCTTGGATAAATGATAACTTGTACTAGAGATTTAATATATAACAAGTCCAGTCATGCTGATTTATGATAGTAAAAGCTCCACTTATTTTAATACTTCTGCTATAACAAAGGGTGCAATAACAAAAAAGAAAAGTCCTCTCATATAAACATCTTCATTGCCAATCTCCATCATGATTTATCCTTGTTGTAATTCCTTTAATGGTTTTGGGAGATTGGTCATTCTTAAAAAAATATGAGATGCTCTCGTAACTTGATTGTAGGTTCTTAATCAAATAGAAATGGTGTTGTAATTTGAACCTACATATCTTAATCTTATTATACAGAACCTTATATGCTTTGGCTTGAACTTATACCTCATAATGATTGAACTTAAATTTTGAGGAATCTCTACTTAGTTTTAACAACTTTAATCTAAGTTGAATCCAAAACTCTAAGAACCAAGTTGTTGAAAAAAGTCTTGAAACCTTATAATACAATTGAAATTTGGGTACTTGAATTGAATGTTCTTGCATCCGTCATTAATAATCTGTATTCTACATGAACGTGACTTTTAAAAGGATCCCCCACTAATGGACATTCCAACCTTAGTATACTCACCAATTTAATCCACATGAAATGCACCAAATGAATTCAAAGCAATACGAGCCAAACCTTGCCACCATAAACCAAATAAAACCACTTGATTAAATTGAAAATGTTGAAATCAAAAGTGCACACGAATGAACCTCAATCTTGAATCCAAAATCATATCGCGCGAGAAAGCTAAAAGGCCTGGATTGCCATGAACCCGTGATCTCATCTCTTATATGAATCTTGTTTTGACAAGCCTTTCTTGATAAAGAGGAAAAACTTTGAGAAGGATCAAAACTTTGATTTAAGGGGATGCAGTCATAAGAATCCACCTGATATGTCGTTAAAGCAAAATGAACCTGCACACACTCGTTAGTCATGATAAACACGCATACAACACTCACGCAAGGCAAAACACAAAAGAAACGGTATCTTAGGTTCAAAAATTAGGGTGCGACAATATGTATGTATTCTGATCATGGTGTTTTATGTGAATCAATCATGAATCTGATATGTGTGTTATCTTTGAATACCTGTTAGGTTCTAGACTTTAGACATAGATTTAGACTTAATTTGCATGAGTATCAGTTCTTAATGCTATGTGTTGTTGAGTTACGTGAGACATCACCAATAAGACAATACGATTATTATCTTGATGTTGCGTTAGATATAACCTCTATTGTGGGTGATACGTAAGGATATAAGACGAATTATTGATTTGTGTTTAACTGGTTAGAAGAATGCATATGTTATCAATTGATGAGATCCAATCCCAAAAAGGCTTCGTTTATATTTCAGTCTTTACTTTATTTTTTCCGTTTTTATATTTTCAGCTTTTATCTATTATATCTTTGATCTTTTAAATAAAATTTCACAACAAGCTTAGAAATGTAGAGACCGTTGAATGAAGTTCTTTCCCTCGCACCAATCCATGTGGAGACGATATAAATCCTGGAGGGAATCATGCCAAATCTAAATTTTTTCTTCTTGCCGATTTACTGCAATTCGAACACCTACCTAAGATGATTGGAACTTCAACTTCTTCTTTAATGTCGACAATTACAAAATCAACAGAATAAATAAAGATTTCAACTTTTACTAACACATCTTCTATTATCCCATTAAAGACTCTAGAAGATTAATATACTAACGTCAATGTCATATTTATGTGTCGCATCGCTGCGAAGAGGGGCCGACAAGGACAGAAGAGTCTCCACCATTCGTTATTTATCCCAAAGAGAGGGAAAGGAAACGATAAGAGAAAACCTACGGAAAGGGGAAAAGACAGGTCATCGCAACCATATCTCGGGTTCGGGAGTCGGTTACGCAAGGGGAAGGTATGAGCACCCCTCACGTCCGTTGTACTCAACAGGATCCATACTTGTTGTCTATCTAAAAGGGTGTTAATCTATCAAAAGGCTGGCTCACAGGGACAAAAGAAAAGAAAAGAGACTCGATAGAGCATCTTCGCTCTATGCCTACGTATTCCCTCGTGCAATGAGAAAGTCAGAGTCAGCGTAGTTCGGGAAACTACGGGTGAAGGGGCGCAGGTTGCTCGCCAAGACATCACGTCTCGTGCCTACGTATCCTCATTTGATATGAGAAATCAGAGCAAATGTAGTTCGGGCTAACTATGGGAAAATGGGGTGTTCTCAATCGCATGGGGGCGAGAGAAAAGATTCTGGACAACGGGCTGGTCTCGATTACATGGGGGCAAGAGAAGGGGAGATTAGTTGTTAGCGGGAAATTCTCGATCGCACGGGGGCGAGAGAAAAGGGAAATTAGTTGTTAGTGTGCTCGCCAAGACATCACATCTTATGCCTACATATTCTCATTTGGCATGAGAAATCAGAGCAGTTGTAGTTCAGCCAACTACAGGAAAGAGGGAAAAGTGCTCACTAGGATTGTCGCTACTGCGAAAATCGGCGCCGGCTATGACAGAAGAGTCGCCACCGTGCGTTATTTATCCCAACGGAGGGAAAGGAAACGCTCAGAGTAAATCTAACGCAAAACGGGAAATGAATGGTCGTCGCAACCAAATTCCTGGATTCGGGAGTCGATTACGCAAGGGGAAGGTATTAGCACCCCTCACGTCCGCCGTACTCGACGGGATCCACGCTTGTTTTCTGGTACGGATTGTTATTCTATCTACTCTAAAGATTTGGGTTAAAAAGAAAAGAAAATGACTCAGTAAAGTATCACACTTTATGCCTACGTATTCCCGTCTAGAACGAGAAATCAGAGTCAACATAGTTCGCCTACCTACGGGAAAGGAGGGGAAGGTTGCTTGCTAGGATACGGCATCCTATGCCTACGTACTTTCATACAGCATGAAAGATCAGAGCAAACGTAGTTCGGGCTACGGAAGACACAAGCTTGTCTGACTGTTTTTTATTACCTTCAAAAAGGGTTTTTCTTGATTAAGAGTCCAAGCGGACAAAAATGACACTTTGATGTTTGTTTTGAATCTTTTACGAAAGAAATGTTTTTTTTAGTTTGTTTGCAATCTCTGACGCACTAGAGACTATGATTTGAGAGTGACTACGTCGCGTGTCACCCAAAGGGTACCACACTAAGCAGCCAGACTACTGGAAATAAGCTCTCCAGCAACCCCTTCTCAAATAGCTTAAGGCTCGTAACGTACGACATCGATTAACCTTATTACTGTGTTTTTGAGTTGTTTTAAGATAAGAAGAGAAAGAAGCTCTAAAAAGCCTAGGGTTGAAAAGGGAATAAAAACTAACCTAATGTTGTCATGCATGGATATGAATCCTAATGTCTGTCATAATTCCCTCCTGCACAGAGGAAATCAGAGATCCTAGGGGATAAACAGAAAAGAAAGCAGGCAAATACAGTAAAATGCATGCAATACAGCAATACAAGCGAGGTAAGGGAGTCCCGCTCAACCTCGAACCTAGGAAAACAACAGGAAAAGTGAATCAACATTCACTTCAAACCTAGGGGCAAGCTATACAAGCCAACAAACAATACAGAGAAACAAAAACCACAGCAGAGGAGGCAGCCCAAACAACAACACCAAACTCCTACAGTAAACAGCCCAAGCAGCAGCTCTGACAGCAACAGATGATTAAACAGTAAAGAGTTGACAACAAAAACTTCATCCTCATCTTGATAGCTCTTATCTTCAAGCTTCAATAAACTTTCAATCTTCAACAAGCACCAGGCTTCAACAAGCTCCCAGCTTAAGCAAGCTCAAACCCCAACCAGTAACCAGCTTCAACAAGCTCCTGACTTCAACTTCAACAAGCAGCAAAACCCTAGCTTCAACAAGCTACCTCATCTTTTCCTTTTACCAAACTTCAACAAGCACCTCCAAGGGAGGATCATTCAACAAGATCAGTTTGATATGTTAAAAAAGCTTAATGGCTACCAAGGGAAACCACCAAGGTCTTAACATGATAATTGAAAGATATCCTCAAGGTTCTACTAAACCAAAGCATGCTCTACATCCCTCCTAAGGAGAGATGGAACTTCTTTGTGGAGGACCTTGTGTCATAGGATTGGATAGAGGCACAAGAAGCTCTCTATGTTTGAAAGAAGAAACAAAACTATTCTAATGCTCTTCCTACATATCCTAATTCCCTAAACTCTTGACAAGCACTCCAACAGATGAGAAATCTTCAACTCCAAGCTCCTTCAAGCTCTCCAAAGCACCTTCAATGCTTCCATCAGCTCCACCAAGAAGAAACCAAGCCAAAAGCCAAAGCAAAATGGCTAACCAAATTGAACAAGCCAAACACTCAAGGGAGAAATCCACAAACAACACACAAGTTGCAAAATACAAATAAAATGCTAAAATAGATCATAAAATCCTAATTAAATTTATAAGGGAACCTAAAACTATACCCAATACCCCATATAAATCCCAGGACCTAAATCAAACATTAAGTCCCCAAACTATGCTCTAAACTACAACTAGTTGTATTAAACCCGAATTCTAAACCACCTAATGTCCAATGCTCAAACTAGCCTAAAATTATCTCACAAAAATATGAGAAAATTACTAGAGGTACATGCATATCTAAGCTATCTAGCCTAAAAGGAATCAACTCAAAATTCATCACCAATTATTCACAATAAAATCAGCAAAAACACATGTCAAACAAATTGAAAATAAAACCAATTAAAATACAAAAAATGCAAACAAAATAAAAAATGCATGAATTAACTATTTTTTAATCCTATTAACTTCTACATTTTTAAGGAGTTAGGGAAAAAAATCTAGCTTAAAAATGATTATTTTCTATTTGTTATGAATTTTAGAATCAAAATGCATTAAAAATAAAAGAAAATCATATAAAAGAAATTAAAATGCTGAATTAAATGAGAGCCATTAGATCAATTGACTGGTAAACAAATCCAAGGCTTCAGAGCGTGTCCACGCGTGCATCCCATTCACACGCTGACTGTGATTAGTGAAACAGTGTGTTTTGCTCAAAGGGAGGCAATCTCAGTTTGAATCCTGGCCACACGATCAGCATAACAAGTCTCAAATTCAGGATGATCCAAAGGTGAAGACCTCATCTTCTCCAAACGAACTCAGGTGAAGGTCAAACTTTCAGACGGTGGTCCGGTGGTCCAACCACCGTCTTCTCCGGTGAGCCAACTTCAAAACCTCATCAATCTTTGCAACCAAATACCCTATTCCACCTAGTTTTTCACCCTGATCATGAATACGACCTCCATTCTTATTAATTCTCACTACAACTCCAAACTCGATGGTAGTTGCAGAAAAAACACAAATCTTGAATCACCTCAAACCCTAAAATTAATGATCCCATTGTGTACTACACCTCTCCCTGATCAATTCTTAACATTCAAACACCATTAAAGCTTCAAGAACAAAGAGATATAAGCTTCAACAAAAAATGGCATCACCCTAATTTGGTCTCTAATGGCTCCCAAACCTATCCAGAAACGATCCTTATACATCCTAGGCCTTAACCACATGCAAGATCCTATCCAATTCTTCCTAGATTATGAGGAATTTGAAGGTTTACATACCTGGAAAAATTGGATCAACAGAGGTATCCAATGCTCAATTCAAGCTCCAAGACTCTTCAGACACGATCAGTGATGCACAATGAAGCCTCTTCAACCTTGAATTTGGCTTGAATAGGCTTGCAACTCCAAAACCGATTCTGAGTTGGAGGTGAGAAAATTCAATAGCTCCCTGCGATTCCTTGCTTGATCCTTGCCAAAAAACTACCTGAACCCAATGCAATGCTTATATAGAAGCCAATAGAACCCTCCAGAAAGTTCTGTAACAACCACAATGAGAAATTCAATTTCTCACTTTCCTCCAAAATCTCATATGCTCAACTTGTGCCTTGCTCTGTTTCAATCCCCAATTTCACCTAAAATTCTCTCCTCATGATAATTAGAACTGAATTGGATGTGTAATATCCCTTGTATTTGATCTTAAGGCATTGGATGGTTATGTTTCTTCAATCTTAAGTAACAAAGTGAAACCATGTGCAAATGACCTCAAATCCAAAATGTAATAATGTCATCATCTTTAAAACATGTTTTCTGATCAAATTGGTATGTAACATTGCTTGGTTTGGCCATGAAATCAAGAAATCCCAATTTTGACTTTTAAAGGACTTTAAATTCTTCATTTAAAGACCATTTCAAACCAACTTCTCATATGATCCAATTAAAACCCTCCTTGATGCATGGTCAAGGTTAAAACCCTATTTTGAGAAACTTTGTAGTTGAACAATTTTCCATTTGAGGAGTGGAAGATGGAGATTTTGGCACATGCTTGAAAATGACCTATAATCACAAATGCCCAAAATACCCCTGGATTGCCAAGATCATAACTTGAGTTCCACAAATCCCCTGAGAACTTCTAGTACTATATGGAAAGCTAAGATCAAGATCTACAACTCTTATGCTGTCCAAGAATCCATTTGAAAACTCCTTGAAGGGAAAAAGTTGCTTGGAAGTCAAGTGACTTTCACAGATAAATTTCAGTGTCCTCTGGTGACCTGTAATTTGGAAAGACCATAACTTGAGTTCTACAAATCTTCTTGAAGACTTCTAGTACTCAAATTAAAGGTATTGAGAAGCTCTACAAGTTTCATGTTGGTCAAGTATCCATTTGAAACTTGTATTTTGACTTATGTGGCCTTGAAGTTAGGCACTAAACAGGGGACTTCCCACATTCTTGATCTTTCTTTGCTTAACCTTGGCACAACACCACACATGTATCAACATACCAATCCATGAATCCCTTGACCTCAAGGTAGGCTTTGATGCTCTCCAACTGCTCAATTTCCCTAGGGTTGACCCAGATGAAACCCTAGTTGATTGCACCTCAACTGTGGCTCTCATACTTGAATCAATGGATGGCCTCAGCTTCAATAAGGCCCTCTAGACATCCCATGAGATCCATACACACCTCACATCCACATTCCATGCTTCACACCCCACTGATGATTCTCAATATTCCTCAGGATAGGAGCAAAACCCACATGTAGGCACTCAAACTTCTCAAAACTTCAAATCACTTCTTGATGGCTTGGATGACTTCTCAATCTTGGATAACACCTCTTGCTAAGATCTTCTCTTGATAGACACCCTTGATCCCTTGTTGGAGGCATGCTATGTTATGATATGCCAATAATTTAACTATGTACATGATGTAACTATGCAAATGAAATGCAATGAAACACAAATCAGGCAAGAAAAGGTTGAGCAAATTTTGGGGTGTAACAAGGATTATCGCAATCCTATGCCTACGTACTCTCAACAGATATGAGAGATCAGAGCAGCAGTAGTTCAGCCAACTACGGGAAACGGGAAAGGGTGCTCTCCAAGACATCGTCTTCTTGTGCCTACATATTCTCATCTGACATGAGAAATTAGAGCAACTGTAGTTCAACCAACTACAGAAAAGAGGGAAAAATGATCACTAGGATTATCGCAATCTTATGCCTACGTACTCTCAACAGACATGAGAGATCAGAGCAGCTGTAGTTCAGCTAACTACGGAGAACGGTCTCAATCGTACGAGGACAAGAGAAAAGTAGAGTCCCAATCGCACGGAGGCGAGAGAAAAGGGGTCTCGATCGCAAGGATGCGAGAGAAAGGAAACGGAACGGGACGCACACGCTAAAACCTAAGACGTAGGAGCGAATGCGTCGCATATTATCCAAAGGACATACGACAAACACTCTAGACGAGAGAGACCTCTCACTCATCATTTCCCACGTGTCTATCGCTAACGGCTCACAACAATCTGCGGTTAAATAAAAGATAAAATTAAGACAATGTTACCGAACGAAGTGGTTCCGTTGACCCTTTACATTGCATGCAAGCTCCATTTCTAAGCTTCTCTCCTTTGATCCTTGATGATGATGCTTCGAATCGGGACCAATGTGATGTTGAACCATCGTAGCTCGACTTATAAGAGAAGTCAATATATAGGAGGTCGCATATTAACATCCGTGCTATGGACAAGATAGAGAAATGATATTGAGGATCATTCTCCAATTGAATCGTGTCGCACGGACCAAAACAGAATGGGATCTCGTCTTACGGATACAAGACTTCATCAATCCAAGAAAGTCAAAATAAAATCGAAAAGATGAAAAGAAATGAGGAGAGAAAAGAGGTGGTCTCGGATCCAACATTATTCATCAACAATTTGACTGGTAATGAATTACAGAAATATCGTCATCGAACAAAAAAAAGCGGTGAAAATAACCAAAGATGGACAAACGATCAAAAAATGAAAACGAGAAAGAAAAAGGTCTCGGGATTGTCGTTTCCATCAATAATTTAACGTATAACAACTTAGAGGTCTCGTCATCGACCAAAAACAAATGAAATGGGACAAAATGACCAATAACAAATGAGAAATAAAATCCAACTTCTAAAAGTAAATAAGAACTAAGATTCTAAAAGAAATTGAATAAAACTATAACTTAGAAAATAATATATATACATATAATCTAAAACTGTTAGAAAAAATATTATAAACTAATATATAAAATACATATTTAACTAAAATATATTATAAATTCTTTTTAAGATATAAATATAAAATATATACATATTAATAATCTAAAAAATATATTAAAAATATTTACAAAACTGATTATAAAATGTAAAAAAAAAAGAAAAAAAAGAAACATGAAACAGGGGGGGTTATCGCAAAACAGAGGGTAAGTTTTTAAAGCAATACGGGCTAAACAACCCTTCTGTGGTCCAACAAGCAATGGATTATGTCAGTATTACCAAAGTTAAAGCCATAATCTCATTTTTCCAAAAGCAAAACGCTTCAGAACAAACAACAACACGCTCAGAGGATTTCTTCCCCATCATCGCATCTCATCATCAAACTTAAAGGGAAAAGGACCAAATGAAACCGAAAACAAGCGAAAAACTTCCGACTCAGCCAATCCACTCTCTTCTCTCGCTCAAATCCTCTCGATCATTTCATCTTCTCTTGTTCCGGATCTGGGTTTGGAAATGTGGGTTGCGTTTCTGAGAAGTGGGTTGGATGAGTTTATGAGATGTTTGGGTTAACGGTTGGAAGTGATTTGCAAAGATGGAAATGGAAATGGGTTGCGATTTTTGCAGATGGAGGAGGTGTTGTTCAATGGTGGAAATGGGTTTTCGGAGAGTCTCGAAACAGGGAAGAATGAAGGTTGAAGGATATGGAGATTAGTTCAGATTGATGTAGTTGTGAGGATGATGGTTTCTGGTTCGGTTTACGAGTGGGTTTCGGTTTGTGTTGCGAAAATGGGTCCACGGTTTTGAGGGAGATATTTTGGGTCATCTGAAGATGTTGGTGTGTGAGATGATGAAAATAGTTGGTTACGGTGGAGTTTTGGGTTGGAAGGTTTGAAGTTGGTTTTCATGGAGTTTGAAGAGATTGAAGATCACGGGTTGTTGTTTTTGAAGATCATGGGTTGTGAGGTTTGAAGTTGAAAGATGATTTATGAAGGGTGGATGTGTTGATTCACGGTCAAGAAAAATTGACGTTTGGAGGAAGATGTTGATTTGAAGTTGATGAGATGGTGGTGAAAGGAAGGCTCAAATCTGGAGATGGGTTTAATGGTGAAGGAGATTGTCGTTGAAGCTTGAAGGTGAGATGATTTGGGCGAGTTTGTTTGGTTTTTTGGAAAGGATAAGGTGAGCTTCAAAGGTTGTGTTCAGGGGATGATGAAGATGGATGATGAGATATGATGCTGATGATGAAGATTGATGGAGGAATCTTGAGTTTGGGGATGATGTTGGTCGGACTGAGTTTGAAGAAAATGGTTTTGAAGATTGAAGCTCATTTCTGGGTTGGTTGTCCATGAATGGTGGAGGATGGAGGTTGAAAGGTGGAGATGGTTTGAGTTCATTGATGTTTGCAGAAAATGGTTGAACGAGGGTGGTGAAAGGGAGACCCTGTAGCGGCTAGAATTTTTGGGGTCTCCAAGAGGGAGACAATGAATAGTAATTTATACTCCCAGCAGCTAACACGTGGCGCTGCTCATAACAAAATGATTAAAGATTAATTCTGGTTTAAAAACAATGAAAATGATAATGCTGATGATTAAAATAAAGTTGACTTAGTAAATAAAATCATAATCCAACTAATTAAATAAAAATTAACAAAAATGATTAATCTTAATTAACAACCTATTTCTACAAAAATTAAAAAAACAAATAATAACAATATTCTATATAAAAATTGATAATTAAAAAAAATAAACCTATTTTAATCTCTACTTCCTATTTTCTATTTAAAAAATGAAATAACGTAAACTATTTAAAATTCTAAATAAAACTAATTAATAATCTATTTAAAAATCAATATAAAAATCTATCTAACTACTTCCTAAATAACTAAAAATAAAACAAAAATAGCAATGAAAATGCAAAATGCCATGGAAAAACGGGCGAGCACCGAAATGCGCCAAATTATCAGCACAGATCGAATCATCAGGACGAGATCGACTTTCGCTCGATTTTGACACTGAACTTCTCATTTGAATTGATTTGAATTGCTTGAAACGCGAGGCAAGCGGCTAAAATCCTGATGAATTCAATCTGAATGATAGCACGGGAAAAAATGCGACCTAAATGATATGCAAATGAAAACGAAGCAAAAGCAAGTCAAAGCTAGAAAATGGGTGGAAACATTTTAGGGTGCAACATTATGGACCTTGTTTTTCCTGCTAATCTTCAAATCATTAAGAGTGGAATTAAATTTATGCTTTCTCCCAAATTGCACAATGGCCTTGGAATGTTTAATTGGCCTATGGTGTAAGGCATGTTGAAATTTCCTAGATCTGATTGCTTTAGTGGAAGCTTCTGTTGAATGATTGCACTACTTTCATCAACAATTTTACTCTTTTGATTTTTGGAAATAACCTCTTCTTTGTTAAGATTTCTTTCAGTATTTTAGCATACGCAGGAATTTGTCGAAAGTACTTATATGAATGGTATAAAAATCTGTAAAATGTTGAACAATGTGAGAAATTTCCTATATTATCCTTCTTTATCATCTTTCTTCTATATACGGGGGTATGGTAATGGCTTAGGGGACAAAAATATCTTTCTCTTTATTTTTCTCACCAGAGCTCATATTTTTTCTTTTCTATCGTCCACTATGCTCCAACCTTTCTCTACTCTACTCTACTCATCTCTCTCTCTCTCTCTCTCTCTCTCTCTCTCTCTCTCTCTATATATATATATATATATATATATATATATATATATATATATATATATATATATATATATATATATATATATATATATATATATATATATATATATATATATATATATCCGCTTTATTTGTTTCTAATGGAGATCATCTGTATCGCTTGATTTTAAAATATTAACAAACCTTTTACTTTTAACACTGTCAACATAACATAATTTTATTATTTTAATGATTGTCGACAAAGCATAACAAAACTTTCATAACTTGGTTTAATGAAATATTTTCTAAAGAGAGTAGTGTATCAGAGACAGTTAAATGGATGTCACATATGTCTAAGTTTAATGTAATAACTTGGAGTGCATACGACATTACTAAATACTCATTCTATACAAAATTAAAGAACAATCGTAGTATCGTATAAAATATTGGAGTTATGGTTGAAGCTGAATCCATGTACTTCTCTAGTTCGAAAGATTAGAATCATGTACTGGCATCTAGAGCCCACTTTGGGATCATTGAGGAGATTATGGTGATTGATTATGTTAATTTAAAAGTTTCTTTATTTAAGTGAAAGTGAATTGGCTGTAACACTGATGTAGAAACCAATGAATTATGATTCACACGGGTTGATATTCGAAAGGCAACTTATATGAACGACCCATTCATCATGGCATCACTAGAAAAACATATTTTTTATGTGACTGATCCTTCTAACACAAGATGGTCAATTTTTCTAGAAGGAAAATATATTCTTGATAGTGATGAAAATCAAGATTTAAGTTTTGATACCCCTCCCTCTTTCGCAACACATTTACGTCTCTCATCCGAAAAAAATGATTATGATGATGATGTGTATGTTATTCATCTTGATCATCAAGTGGAGATATGAGAAAACTAGTAAGTAAATATTTTACATCGCTTAGTAATATATATTTACTCATTTATCTTTTTATATTTCTTTTACTAAATATTTAATGTTCTTGTTATTGATGATCTTAATTGATTTGAAATGCGGTTCAAATTATAGGTGCTTAACGACGGGTGACAAATTACATAAGAGAAATTTTGGATGGCCTACAAGAATTTGCATTTTGGTGATTGCTTTTGTTGGTTAATCATTTGTTTTTGTTTTAATTAGTTGTAAAATTATAAGGTGTACATGTGTCATTTTGGATTTGCAAATGGTGTAAATATTGAATAATTTTCGTATAATGTGTCTGTTTGAGAAATAGACAAAAGGTACAATGTTTTTGTTTCAGAAATGACCAAAATATGATTATGCAATACAAGTTCATACCAAATATATATATATATATATATATATATATATATATATATATATATATATATATATATATATATATATATATATATATATATATATATATATATATATATATATATATATATATAACAAATGATATGAAAATAATTGAGAGGAATGTGGGACGCGCCATTCAGTTCTAAAAATAATTTTTAAAAATGCAGAAGCTGGAGATTAAACTCATGTGAAAAACACTTTACTCTTCGGTGATTTCAAAATTGAAGGGTCATGTGACAAGTTTTTATGACGTCTTTTGTTACCTCGACTCTGTAACTTAGGTTAAATCTCCTTCGTAGCCAATGTTAAATGTACTTTTTTTTTTTTTAGTGCTGTTAATCTATTTTTAGACAGACTTTAATATTATATTTAATGATATAAAATTAAAATAGTTCATAGGAATGTAACTACCATAAATATTTTTAAATTTGAAATAACCCATTAAATATAATTTGAACTTGTGCAATGTGATCCTAAATCCATAGTCATAATGAGCAACCAACACATTTTTCAGTATTTAAAAAAAAGCCTTCATGAATCATTCTCTGTACAATTGGAACTAGTGTCTTCCTTAATGTAGCATGGATTTTAGAATGTTGTTCATTTTTAAATGATACAATAGTCAGAATACGTTAAAAATATGTAACTAAATTAAAAATATGTTAATCCATCTGAAGCACGTTAAAAGAACTTGTCTCTAGTGGATTTTTCATTTCTATAATACTCCACAAGTGAACAATATGAATATTCATCTTGATATTAACTTTACCACCAACAATGGCATATACTGGAGTGAATGCAGAATATATATTTTTAAAAACAAATAGAAGGTGTTTAGTGAGTTGAATATACTATATACCCAGTGGTGGTGATGTCAATACAATGTCTACTAACTATTTGGTTAACTAGCTTGTAAATTTACTTACCATGTAGAACTTCATTAAATGCTACGACATAAGGTTGTGTTACATTTATATCCATATTTAATATTCAAAAACATGGATAAATGACTTGTCTTCATCTAAAAGATTGAAGACTTAGTAATTAAATTTGTGAAGATAGACTTTATACGAATCACATAGATAGAAAACAGATAAATATATAAATCATAATAGTTCTTAGATATATGTTACACAATTTTGAGAATTACTTTAAGAAAAATAAATAGTATTTTGAAAACAAACAAAAATATACAACCGAAATACAACAAAACTAAAGGATCTTATTCATGATATTGTTCGAAGTGAAATAAATATATGGCTTGCTAAGTAATTCAGATAAGCAATCATCAACAATATATGTTAAATATAATCTATTCTCTTACATAAAAAATGTTTAAAAATAAACAATAAAATATAAACTAAAACCATAACAGTGTTTTTGTACCAAATAACCATTGACAACATCATAATTACTTGTTAATGTCTTTATGAATGAGATGTGAAAATAAGCTCAACAATAATACAATCAAAAGAGGAAAAAGAAAAGATGTTGAAGACTTGATTTTACTTGTAAGATGGGATTAATCAAATTTAAAGGTATATTAAATTCTTAACTTATACAATCTTAGTGCTCAGGTTCAAGTCTTTAATCATGCATTGAAAAAACTATTTCATATGTTAAAATGATTTTCAAATATTATATATTGGATTGGTTGGATATCAAGATGTTACATAAGTTTGGTTCATAATCATAGGCAATTTTTTAACTTCTAAAGGATGACAATCGGTTGCTCCATAGAATCAATCGATTGTTTCATAATTACATTTGCCACTACTAGTGTTGAAATTGCATTTTTCAAGAACAACAATCGATTTTCACTTTAGCACAATTGATTGTCACAACGTATTTTTTCAAATTTTTTAACGTTGTGCCTGGTACAATCGATTGTAGGTTTGCAACAATCGACTGCACCTGTTTGTTTTCTAAAAAGTACTTTGTTTAATTGCACTTTTTCATTATATCTCTTGATGGCATCCTTCACATTATTTTATTAATGAATTTTTAGAATTTCTCTAATCATTGCTATGATTCTTGAGTGGTTGCTTTTATCACTCTAAATTCATTTCAAATTTTTATTATACATTCACCTCTTTCAATAAAATCTTAAAATATCTCTGCATATTTTTCCAACAAAACTTTCATATTTCGATACTTTTGAAATACATTTTCACATCATTTTCATCAAAGTATCATTAAGCACTTAGAGAGTATTTGTTCTTGAATCTTCATATTGAAAGAGAAGAAGACCTCGTTCTTTAGAATAGGTCTTAAGGAATTATACAAACTTTATCTACTTCTATATACATATAGTTTTGTTGTAAATTCCTAAGTATCAAGGATTATTTGATATTGGGTGTGGTCACTTATCATCCATGATTTTTAGAGATAGAGTTACAAGAAAAGGGAGGATTGTTTTCTTTTCTTGTGGTACAAATTTCAAGACGATTGTTCTTGATAACTTGTTTAGAATCTTGTTTAGGGAGATATAACTATAATAAAATCGCTTACACATGGTAAGGGAACTGGAGTACTCTCGAATTGTGAGGGAAACTAGGATAACTCTCGTGTTCTTTTCTTTTCCGTACTTTACCGCTTTCATTGCCTATCTGTTGCGGTGGAAATAGGATATCAAACTATTAATGAGTTTGAATCGCAATTCAATTCACAACCGCTCTTTGATTTATCCGAAGGAAAAGGTCAAAAAGGGAAAACCTATTTTGCATCGTAAACACAATGCGGGGAAAGATCTAGGATTTGGGGGTTGGTTAAGATTAGGGAAGGTATTAGCACCCTAAACTTCCGTAGTACTCTACGGGAACCTTTTGTTCAAATGTTTACTATTTTTCTTTATTTATTTGCTTAAGGTATATGTACAAAGGGATTAAAAGTGAGAAAGGAGACCTAAGGGGTTAATTCTAAGTTTACTCGGCAAGACATCGCATCTTGGGCCTACGTATCCTTACGGGAGTGGAATCAGAGTAATCGTAGTTCTCCTCAAAAGGGAGGTTAGAGACTTCTTGACTGTGGTCAAGGTCTCAAGGGGAATAAACGTATCTTAGGGACACGCTTACGCGGAGTGTAGAAACTCCAAATTTCTACGTTGAATGTTAAGTTGTAATTAGGGTTAAATTAGGTTAGGTTAGGTTAGGGATTCCGCGGCGGGAAACCCTAAAATGAGCGCGGCGACTCTTTGACCTAATGCTAGGGGTAAAATTGTAATCTTGCCTGCGGCGAGGCATTTGTGAAAATTAGGGTTTGTGAGGTTGTAAGGGTTTGAAGTTGAGGACTATTGACACGGCGGTCAAACGGTTAGACCTAACCTTCAGACGTGTGTAGTGTGACAGGAGTATTGATGAATGTGTGAGATTTAAATCATGCAAGCGGAAATAAAAATGCAGACAGTAAGCCATACAAGCAGAAACTTAAAGACAGAAACTAAAGCGCGATTGTTAGGATTCGCGAGGTTACATGAGAGGAGCAGATACAATATGATAATGAAATTTAAATAGAACGATAATGAAATAAATAACAGTAAAATGCAGTAAACTGCAAAACGAGCAAACAACGTTAATGGGCAGAATTAGATGAATTGTCAGATGGTGAAGAAGTGAAATTATGCATCTTTTTGTGGTTTTATTTTATGAAAGAAAGAATAATGTTAGTTTTTTTGAAAAATACTTTAATTTTAATCTTAAAAAAGGTTTCAATTTGTCTTAAGAAAAAGTTTTAATTTTTATTTTTTTTTTTATAAAAAATTTGTTATTTATTACTTAAAAAAGACAAGGTTTTAGTTATTATTAAAAAATAAATTTTATTATTAATTGGAAAAAAGTTTTATTGCTATTTATTTTAAAAAAACAATTTTTAATATTTAATTGGAAAAGGTTTTAATAGAAAATAATGCTAATTATAAAAATAGAAAAAAAAGATAGAAAATAAAAGGGGTTGGGCCGGTAATCACCTCCGGACCCAACCCGGTTGGTGAGAATGTAACAAAAACAAAATTTAGGGTTTCAGAACCCTATTCTCCCCGCGGCGCCGTTGTGGCTCGTTTCCCTTCGTCTTCCTCATCTCTCATGCTCTTGTCCTCTCTGATTTCTCTCATTCCAAACCTGAAAAGAAAAAACAACCACATAGTAACCATGAATCATGAGTTTACATCGTTTTTGACGGTGATTTTCACAAAGGTTTACGGCGTTCGATCGTTCGCAATTTACGGGACGATTATGAGGGCGATGATGTTCGTAGCTGAGCTCCAAGGTACGATTGCCCGTCGAGAGACGAAGGCGATCGTGCGATTTGATTTGATGGTGGTCGTCTGGGGTTTCGCGACCCTCTTCTTCGTTTCGATCTCGCGGCCGCTTTTTGGTGAGAACGTTCTATCTTCTTGATGTTAGGGTTGGGGTGTTTTTTCTCTGTTTATCATTAGGGTTTCACCGCCCCCTTTTCGTTTACGCTTCGTCTCTTTTATATCCCCTTGGATTTCACTTGTGGGCTTGGACTGTGGCGTTTCCGTTATTGATACGATTTGGTGATTTTATCTGATGTGATTTGATTGGATTTCCTTTCCTTTTTCAGATTCACTTGGATATGGATTTTTCTGATGAACATCGATTTGGGACATATACTCACTTTCCTCTTCTTTTTTCCAGTGAACTGATGCTGATGCTTCGATTGAGTCAAGGTGGCCAAGTGAAGGTTATTGGCGATGATGACCTTAAGGTCTGAGCCAATTGTTTTGATGCCCTAGTGGTAACGACCTTCGGGTCTGAACTGGTTCCTTTTGGTCTCTTTGACTGGGCTATGATGCATAGCTGAGCCTCTGCGTTCGGTCCCTTGTTCCATGATGCCCTTAGCAGTGTGAGGTAGTTTGGTCGTGAGATCTTACTGATATGAACTGAGCTTTGATTTGTTGGCTTACTGGATACGGATTCATCTGGTAACTGGATTCTTTTTGGTCTTCTTTTAATAATTGGATTTGTTTTAATCTTCTTTTCAGATGTGGATAACCAGTTTTTCTTAGGTCCTGATACAGTTTTGGACATGAACTTGTTTCTTCTGATTCGATTATTGTTACCAACTGGGTTTGTAGTTTGGCTGTTGTATGATGACAGGGCGGGATTACTTGTGATAAGAGGCTATGATGTTGTCCTCAACTGAGCCTCTGTGTTGGATATTTTTCTTGCTCTCGAACTAAATCCTCTTGCGCATGAACTGAACCCAGCTCCCTGAATTGTTCTTCCACTCGTGCATTGAGTTTGCTACTTACGACTTATTGGTCCCTCTTTTCCCTTCTGAATATGGGCCAGTTTTGCACTTATAATGTTTGTTCAAATTTGGTGCAGTTTATGAATTGTTTTGGTTTTGAGTTCTATTATAAACTTTGTACTGATGCTGCTGTGGTGAATTTCAGGTGTTGGAAAACTTCGAAAACAAAGCGATTCAGACCTGCCGGCATCCGGGTCTGAGTCCGAATTGGCTGTACTGTTTTACCCTTGGAAAGTAAATTGGGATTTACTCGATGGTGGCATAGACCCTTTTCAGTTTATCGGCCCGAACTTCTTTTACCTCCTCATCTTTCTCGGTGGTCCCGCATCGATAAGAAACAGTAGCCACTTGATCTGACGCCGATGGCGCAGATTGGTAACGGGGGTAGGACGCGGCTTCGGTCGTGCCATTCCCGGCACTCGATGATGACGATGTTCTGAGAGTGTCAAACAATTTCTAACACTTTCTTCTGTTTTGTTTTGTTTCGTCTTTGTTGTGCAGGTAATCGGAGATTTGGAGAACTTAATCGGAGAAGCATGAAGCAATGTCCGGAAACACTCTTTAGGATAGTTAGGAACTTTAGAGAAAAATGGAAATATGTAATTTACTTCCTTTGTATTTTGTAGTGGAAATAATATTCAATGAAGTTCCTTTTTACTTGTAAAATATATTCTGAATAAAAATTCAAGACACTTTTATATTCCAATTATTTCTCTCTTTTTTGAAGTCAAATGAGTGTTTCTTTAAACTTTGAATATTCAAATTTCTCTCTTTTTTGAAGTCAAATGAGTGTTTCTTTGAACTTTGAATATTCAAATTTCTCTCTTTTTTGAAGTCAAATGAGTGTTTCTTTGAACTTTGAATATTCAACAGGGCTTTGCTCTTTCCTTCAAAACGTAGGATATCTTGTATGATAATCATGTAAGAAAACACCTCCTGAATTAAGTAATTTCTTGAATTTCATTCACCTCGATGCACATAAGCAACCAAACATAGATTCTAGCCAACAATATTCTCTCCCACATCATTCCCTCATTTTCTAACCAAACGCGGATACGCACCGTAATCACAACAAATTCAGCATCAACGATGACATTGCCCGTAATTGAATTCCACTGACCAAATGATATGAGCAACAATCCAATAATACCTAATTAAACTGCGCCTTATTAACAGAAAAGGAAATGCTCTGGAAATAAACCATGAGCGATGAAATGGATCTTAAATCCAGTTGTGTCCGACAACTTTTCGATACCAAACACATCGGATTGACGCCTTGATATAATCAAACCATGTGATAAATAAATTCCTCAGAAATAGTGTCTCAAGTGTCTCAAAGCTTAGTAACAGCCCGTCTTCAAAGAATTAACGGAATCCACGTAAAATGACCAAAATACCCCTGGAATCAATCCTGCAAAACAAACACCTCCATGACTTGATAGTGGTTAGCAGATGCACAGATGAGACGCCATGCGAAATGCCTGACTAAATGTAAGGGTAAAATTTGGGGTATTACAGTTGCCCCTATTTAAATAGCTACACCGGATGATTTGAGTGACGGAGACCCGAGGAATCATGGTGGAGGGATTTAAATATAGATAACCGAAAATTTTGCCCTTATATGTGGCGATATGCAATGCTATGGACAAAGCGAGAACAGACTAATGCAGACGATGCCATGAATATGATATGATGCGTATGCTGGAATGATGAATGCGAAAATGCTGACGAATACGACGACATAGGGTCAGACGCTACGAGAAAAACACACTGGGGAAAACGACGCGCTGGGACACAGTACAACACTGGGGAATTCTAAAATGATGGTCAACTGGTGCGAACACGACCAATTGTTATTTTTAGAATGGGAACGAGATTCTCAAATGGAGATGGCACCTATGAGACGGCCTCCACTGGGGAATCTAAAAGTAAAACTGGATCATGTACGACTGCAAGATCGATCACAGAATGCTGGAGCATTGAGCAAAGAATAACATCCAAGCTTCTGTAAACTATCCCTCGTGACAGTATCAAACGGGCCTTTCGGAACTCCGTAGCAAATATACAGGGTAAAAAACCGGTTGTATGCCAAAATAAATGGACTTAAAGTGGTTAGAACATGATCCTAAATGGAGATGGCGCCTATGAGATGGCCTCCACTTGGGAATGTCTAACAATAAAACTGGATCTACACGATTGCAAGATCGATTACAGAATGCTGGAGCATTGAGCAAAGAATAACATCCAAGCTTCTATAAACTATCCTTCGTGATGGGATCAAATGGATTTTTCAGAAATCCATATCATATATACAGGGTAAAAACCGGCTGTATGCCAAAATAAATGGACTTTGATAGGAAATGCCCTGATAAGCTTCTCGAGGGAGAACTGTCACTTATCGTCGGAAGGGACTTACATGCCAAAATGGATAAGCACTCAAATAAAGAGGCTGCTGCTTATCTGATATATAAATCTTCTCATATTTAAGGTCGGCGCCTGGAATACGATTCTGATTCTTCTTTTACTAAAGGATAAAATAAACTTCTTCATACTTCCGAGGACAGCGCGTCGGGTATGATTCCGCTTCTTCTTTTGCTAAAGGGTAAACTGAACTTCCTCATACTTCAAGATTCATGCTCTCCTGAATATGATTCTGCCCCTTCTTTTACTAAAGGGTAAATGAACTTCTTCATACTTCAAGATCTGTGCTCTCCTGAATATGATTCCGCTCCTTCTTTTACTAAAGGGTAAATGAACTTCTTCATACTTCAAGATCTGTGCTCTCCTGAATATGATTCGGTTCAAACCTCCCCATACTTCAAGATGACAAGGAAAATGGAAGCCCAACTGCTCGATGGAGATGGCCATTTGCTGCGAGTCATAACGAAGATAGGATCAGTTTCTCAGGCGAGAAATGTCGCTTATTTGCAAGAGTGGCAATAACAAGCTTCTCACGTAAGAAACTGCTTGTAGAGGTGATGATGATAAGCTTCTCGGCAGAGAACTGTTGCATACCGTTGCTGAAGAATGTTACGATAAGCTTCTTAACCGAGAACTGGTGTTGATCGATGATAAGCTTCTCAGGTGAGAACAGGTGCTGATCGATGATAAGCTTCTCAAGTGAGAACAGGTGCTGATCGATGATAAGCTTCTCAGGTGAGAACAGATGCTGATCGATGATAAGCTTCTCAGGTGAGAACAGGTGCTGATCGATGATAAGCTTCTCAGGTGAGAACAGTTGCTGATCGATTGTGATAAGCTTCTCTGGTGAGAACCGTTGCTGATCGATTGTGATAAGCTTCTCTGGTGAGAACTGTTGTTGATCGATGATAGGCTTCTCAGGCGAGAACAGTCGCATACCTATGCTGTAAGATGTAAGATTGTTATATCGATAGGCTTCTCAGGCGAGAACAGTTGCATACCTATGCTGTAAGATGTAAGATTGTTATATCGATAGGCTTCTCAGGCGAGAACAGTTGCATACCGATGTTGTAGGACGTAGGATTGTAATATCGATAGGCTTCTCAGGCGAGAACAGTTGCATACCGATGCTGTAAGATGTACTGATAGATTTTCCAGGCGTGAACTGGCATGTATCTGTAAAGGATTGGTGATTGATTTTCTTGAAAGATAGTGCAAAATAAATGCACATTCGGGTACAGTGATAAGCTTCTCAGGCGAGAACAGTCGCATATCTGCTAAGGTATGGTGAAAATTTTAAACGGTGCAAAATAAATGCACGTCCGGCTGGGCTTGACGACCGACAAGACTGAGATTCAATCTAGGATCGAGCTAGAAAGAAAACTGGTAATCAAGACTCCATCGAGGGAATGAACTCGAAGGGTAAATATCTTATCCTGGCGAGGAAAGATAGCTGAAGTAACCGTCATCCACGAGGGTCGAGCTCTGTGGGGAAACTGGAAACACATATGTATTTTATGCTTAGGGCTGACGATCTATTTGGAGAGAATGGACGAACCCAGTTACTCGGCGGTAACAACCAATGATGGTGAAACACAATGAACCTGTGAATGCTAACGCATATGTTAATGTGAATGTATGTTAATGTCTATGTATGTAGTTAAATATGCAGGATGTTATGAAATGAGTATGTAATGAGCATGTGAAATGAATATATGAAATGGGCATGTGATGCTTATGCCCCTGCATATGCTGACGAAACAGACTAGAGACGGGACGAGAGATGAAATAAACATCTCAACGGAGATACCCTGCGTTCTCTGCAACCAATACGTCAATCATGGGTAAGAAAGATCAATGGTAGAACCAAGTCTGGTTTTAAAGTTCTGAATTCTCTGGGGAGAAGGTAATCTGCTTGGGTGCACAGTATCACGTCTTCACATGGGGAGAAGAAAACCTGAGGGACACTCTCGAGTTGCCCAAGAGAAGGTTGTCAGCTTATAGTCTCTCTGGGGACTGTGATGAGGCAATAGTTTAGGAGCCTGTTGCAACACTGAGATTTACTGGGGAATGAAGGCCGCTGTGAGTAAAATCCATCGGGCGCATGAAGAAAAGTTGTGAAACCACATGGTTTTGATCTTGAAGGACCTTATAGTAGTCGCCATTTTTTTTTAGAAAACACGGTGCCCCAGGATACTTGCGTTGTGAGGTATGGTCATCTCAAGAGGATTTTATAGAAAACACGGAGTCTGGTTGCCCCATTGTTCTCAAACTCTTTGAGAGATTCGTAGTCGGATCTCGACGTAACTGGCACGGGTCAACCGTGTTACGACTGAGTCTTTAAGAAATAGCTCTTAAGAATGTCAGGCTCGCATTGATGAGCGACTTGGAAACCTTCTGCCCCTGTTTAGCAGGATCTTCGAGTTCCATTGGTTATGTCCATATGTAAATCTCTAAGATATCAAACAAAGTTAACACGCCTGAAATGCCTATCATGAAATTGTTAATGCACACACATATTTGTCTTTGAAGGTTTTATTTTGTTTTTGAAAAAGATATCACAATAACTCATGAGCGAAATCACTAGTTAGGATATAAGTTTTAATTATAATGCCAACATGAATTTTTTCTGAGCATAGCTCGTAGGAGTCAGGAAACGTGATCTTGTCGAATATGCTTTCAACCGAAGTCCTACTTCAATTAGGTCTTTTAAAGGTTGTATCGTGGTTCGGTTCACGGTTTAAGAAACAAAGGATAAAGGCTCAAAGTTATATTTGTACCCACCCCTTCTTCGTGATGTTCTCCAATCCTAATTCAGTTAATCGGATACGAACGCTCATATCTCAAGCGGATTTGGTATGGTCGAGAACTTATCAAGGCTTTGGCCATGGCAGTCACTCACCTATTTCTAATGGCAATTGGTCACACGATTTTGTTCTTTACTAGGGATTATTTATTGTACCCTCTTGTTTTGCTTTTATTCCCTAACTTTTGCCTGGACAACGTCTTTTGATCTGACTTTGGAGTCCAGCGGGATGCCCCAGTTTTGCCTAAGTCTCCTTCATAGGTTTTGACTTAGCGGGCTCTTATTTTTTTGAATATTCTTTTTATGCACAAGTCGTGTAAATCTTTTGAAAGGCTCGTGACTGCCCCACTCCTTAGGTAACCGAGGGATAGTCATTGTATTGGACTTCTTAAGATGCTAAGGATAAATTCTCGAAGGTTTGCTCTTCCTTTTTTAGAGTCTAAGCGCTCAATCGGTTTAACTGAAACCTACCCTGCCCCAGGTTAGGATGAAGGTTCTTAAAAGAAAGAAAAACTCCTACTTCAAGGCTCAAAGAGGTTAACGAGGGATTAACATCCTTATATCTCCAGTGTTTGGGATTTGAAACAATGCCTTACATCATCAGCGGGTTTCAATCGAAAGCATACGACAAGAAATTTGACGTTTTAGGTTCGTCATCCTCCCCCCAATTCTCCATCAGAACAAGAGATCGGGTAAAGTTGGCAATATGATTTATGAAAACGTTTTTTGAATGAGTGAAACGAATGGATTTATTCAAGACAAACATATGTGTTGCATTAATTAATCAAAGATAAACAAGTTCGTGCATGCTAAATATGCTTAATCGAAGAGAAATACATATAAATAAACAAATGAACTGTCGGAAAAATCCTTCTAAATGTTTATGAAATCTTGCATTCAAGAGTAACAGTCTCCTTTGGCGGAGCCTCAATGGAAGGGGACGTCTGGTTTACGATCACTGCGAGTCGTCATGGCTTGCCCCAGTTATGCTGGTCACATTTTCAACAGTTTTCAGTCGTTGCTTCAAAATAACTTTCCCAGATTCTTTGTTGATCCCGGTCATATCATCTTGAGGGTTACTGAAATGAAGCGAGCTAGGCCTTTGAATAATTACTGGATTCGACTGATTTGCTGAGGGGTCAACATACTTTGCAGAATCTAAACTTGACAAGCGGGGAACCCTGAGAGGAGTCTCGATCTTCAGCTGAGCATCGCTAAAAGACACCTTCTTCGTTTCTAGAAAATTCCTGACAAAGTTCTTAAGAGCGTAGCAATTCTCTAGATCATGGCCGGGCGCACCCTCATGAAATAAACAATGAGCGGCAGCGTTGTAACCTACAGGTAACAGATTAGGCGGAGGACCCAAAGCACGGGTGGTAATCAGACCTTGTCGTACCAAATGGGGGTATACCTCAGTGAAAGTCATCGGAATTGGAGGACAAGGCTTATACTGCCTCTTACGGGGATAAGGAACCTGATCCTGTGATTGTTGGTGAACAGGAGCGTTGGGCACTCGTTGACTGTTGACAGGAACTTGCATGGGCGGATAACCAGAAGGTTGTTGATAAACCGGTGCTTGATGTACCAGAGCTGACTGCACAGGCTGGTATGTAGGAAACTGCTGATTGAAAGGAGGTGCCACAGTAGCTACATAGGGTTGCTGAACATATGGGAACGGATAACCTTGAACATAGTTGGGCTGATGTTGCCAAGGTTGAGGAGTATCTGTTTTGCGGTTCCTCGAACGTGCAGGTCCTTTACCATGGTCGGAATTAGGAGTTTTGCACTTTGGTGGGGTAGCTCGTCGAACTGGTTGAGCACTAGGAGGCACCAAACCGGATTGAAGACCGTGAGGAGGTACATTCTCGACAGTAACAGCTGGTTGAGATTCCATAACGGTATTAGTAGTTTCAGAAACAACAGTAGACTGAGCATCCACCTTCACACTAAGAGCTCGTAGCATCTCCAAAATCTGCCCTACACTTCCTCGAAGATCTTCGAGTTCATGGCTGACACGGTTGATCTCTTGGTTTTGATTTTCCATCCTTTTGAAGGGTCGTATTGATGCAGAGAACTTATGGTGACAAAACTGGAAGGTGAGAAAGCCGCGTATGAGAAACCGGGAGACACATGCAATGCAAAAGTATGATGCTAAAATGTGAATGCAAATGAAGATTTCATGGAATTCAAATATTTACGAATATTGCGGAATACCAAGGAAACTTTTAATTCATTGAAGACAAATTACAAATAATATTCTTGCAACCAAAACAGCTAAATAAAAGCCTAGAAAATCCTAGAGAAGCATCTTCCACGACTTCAGTGAGCAGACGGAGATCCGGAGGAAAATAAATATTCGTAGAGCCTTCTCTTCTTGTAGGATTGTATCTCATCATCCTTCGACTGAATCTGCTTTTGAAGTTCTCCATACTCGCTGACCATCACATGGTATTTGTTCTTCCATGATTCTGTTTCGCGTTGTGATCTCTTCAAAGTGATCTTCAAAGTCTCAACTTCAGTCATGAAATACTGGACAGGTTCTTCTCTTTGAGGTAAAGGATCTTGGCGAGAGTAGGGAATTTTCAACTCAATAGCTCTTCCTCGGACCCATTGAAGGTATGACTCCATGGACACACAATTAGGTCTTCCCAAACTTTCTTTATCTTTCCTATGCAGACGATTCCAAGAAGATAGAATCCGATCTTGAAGCTTTTTGTCGTCTTTGAAAAAGATTTTCTCCACCTGAACACCTTTAGGCGGTTCCTTCAAGGGGTATCCCAACTGTCGGCGAGCTAAGACTGGATTGTAGCTAATTCCTCCATTGAAACTGAGCAAAGGCACATTGTTGAAGTTTCCGCAACTATCAATGATCGATATCTCATCGTACATGCGATTATACCAATCAATATCAGAGTGAGTTAAAGCCATAACTTTTTGCGACCAACGTTCTTGATTAGGTCTCCAGAACGGACCGGACTTGGGTAAGTGAGAAATAAACCACTTGTATAGCAATGGCACACAACATGTAATCATTCCTCCACCATGAAAGTTTCGGAGATGTACTGAATGATAAGTATTACCCAATAACGTTGGAACTGGATTTCTCCTCATGAAGGTCTTGATTGCATTAAGGTCCACAAACCCTTCAAAACTAGGAAAAAGCAGCAACCCATAAATAAGCAAAGCAAATATTGTCTCAAAGGCAAACATGTCTTTATGATCGGCATAAAATTGGGTTTTCTTAATTAGGAAGTCCCTGGGAAAACCGGAGATCCCCCCTTTGGTGATCATATTGTTTTTGACCTCGAATATCCTTAGACAAATGGCTTTAGCAATATCTCGTTCTTTAGGGTCTTCCTCCAAGAAAGGGAATGGAGACTTATCCAAGATAGGTAATCCCACCAACTGAGAGTACTCTTCTAAGGTAGGTAAAAGCTGATAATCTTGGAAAGGTGAAGCAGTGATAATCTGGATCATAAAACTGTAGCAAAGTCGCAAGAAGTCCTTCGTTTACTTGAATCTTCAACAAAGACAATAGCCTTCCATATCTATTTTGGAACTTTTCTTGATCTTGAACCAAATCTCTTAGCTTCTATAGGACTTCCAAATTAAAACCCTTAAAAGTAAATTTCAAAGTATGCCTTCTAGAGTGATCCATGGTATCCTGCAATGTTCATAAATAGAGTTTGAATTCCATGAAGTCTTAATGTAATATGATGCTTTATGGATGCAATGCATGAAAACACATAAAGTCCTAGGTTAAAAGAACGTGAGCGGAGTTAAGGTCTACCCATCCCCGAAAAGGAGTGTACTATAGGTTAGTTGTACCTGCAGAACAAGGTTCTAAAAAGTGCCCAAAGTCATCAGCCCATCTTTCGGATATTATCAACTTTCCGACTGACTCGAGGGTTAATAATATTCTCAAGAGAACCTCTTTTGAGTGTAGTATCGCGTAGCAACCATTGTAGGACTACTCCCACATAGTTCCCGCACTACGTCCTAAATAAGGCCGAGGTGGTGTAAAGGTACTACGGTTCCCAATATCACAGACTCCAATCGACCATGGAAAAAGTTTTCACGACTACTCGTTCAACCGAACCATTTTCGAAAAGGTCTCAACTGAGCGGTGATTCTCGAATCAGCTTGGTCGGGATTCACTCCCTATAAGCCTCATCGAATATATCCCCATCCTATAATAATGTCACTAGTCCGGGCGTAGGACTTATCTCACAAGGAACAGTCCCAAATCCAGAGTAAAATATATACATGCAAATGAATAGTAAAGCAAATAGTAATAAATATGAACAAATTAGGGATAACCCTCAAAAGTTTAGAAAGTCCCCAGTGAAGTCGCCATTTTCTGTTGCGGTGGAAATAGGATATCAAACTATTAATGAGTTTGAATCGCAATTCAATTCACAACCGCTCTTTGATTTATCCGAAGGAAAAGGTCAAAAAGGGAAAACCTATTTTGCATCGTAAACACAATGCGGGGAAAGATCTAGGATTCGGGGGTTGGTTAAGATTAGGGAAGGTATTAGCACCCTAAACTTCCGTAGTACTCTACGGGAACCTTTTGTTCAAATGTTTACTATTTTGCTTTATTTATTTGCTTAAGGTATATGTACAAAGGGATTAAAAGTGAGAAAGGAGACCTAAGGGGTTAATTCTAAGTTTACTCGGCAAGACATCGCATCTTGGGCCTACGTATCCTTACGGGAGTGGAATCAGAGTAATCGTAGTTCCCCTCAAAAGGGAGGTTAGAGACTTCTTGACTGTGGTCAAGGTCTCAAGGGGAATAAACGTATCTTAGGGACACACTTACGCGGAGTGTAGAAACTCCAAATCTCTACGTTGAATGTTAAGTTGTAATTAGGGTTAAATTAGGTTAGGTTAGGTTAGGGATTCCGCGGCGGGAAACCCTAAAATGAGCGCGGCGACTCTTTGACCTAATGTTAGGGGTAAAATTGTAATCTTGCCTGCGGCGAGGCATTTGTGAAAATTAGGGTTTGTGAGGTTGTAAGGGTTTGAAGTTGAGGACTATTGACACGGCGGTCAAACGGTTAGACCTAACCTTCAGACGTGTGTAGTGTGACAGGAGTATTGATGAATGTGTGAGATTTAAATCATGAAAGTGGAAATAAAAATGCAGACAGTAAGCCATACAAGCAGAAACTTAAAGACAGAAACTAAAGCGCGACTGTTAGGATTCGCGAGGTTACATGAGAGGAGCAGATACAATATGATAATGAAATTTAAATAGAACGATAATGAAATAAATAACAGTAAAATGCAGTAAACTGCAAAACGAGCAAACAACGTTAGTGGGCAGAATTAGATGAATTGTCAGATGGTGAAGAAGTGAAATTATGCATCTTTTTGTGGTTTTATTTTATGAAAGAAAGAATAATGTTAGTTTTTTTGAAAAATACTTTAATTTTAATCTTAAAAAAGGTTTCAATTTGTCTTAAGAAAAAGTTTTAATTTTTACTTTTTTTTATAAAAAATTTGTTATTTATTACTTAAAAAAGACAAGGTTTTAGTTATTATTAAAAAATAAATTTTATTATTAATTGGAAAAAAGTTTTATTGCTATTTATTTTTAAAAAACAATTTTTAATATTTAATTGGAAAAGGTTATTGGCGATGATGACCTTAAGGTCTGAGCCAATTGTTTTGATGCCCTAGTGGTAACGACCTTCGGGTCTGAACTGGTTCCTTTTGGTCTCTTTGACTGGGCTATGATGCATAGCTGAGCCTCTGCGTTCGGTGCCTTGTTCCATGATGCCCTTAGCAGTGTGAGGTAGTTTGGTCGTGAGATCTTACTGATATGAACTGAGCTTTGATTTGTTGGCTTGCTGGATACGGATTCATCTGGTAACTGGATTCATTTTGGTCTTCTTTTAATAATTGGATTTGTTTTAATCTTCTTTTCAGATGTGGATAACCAGTTTTTCTTAGGTCCTGATACAGTTTTGGACATGAACTTGTTTCTTCTGATTCGATTATTGTTACCAACTGGGTTTGTAGTTTGGCTGTTGTATGATGACAGGGCGGGATTACTTGTGATAAGAGGCTATGATGTTGTCCTCAACTGAGCCTCTGTGTTGGATATTTTTCTTGCTCTCGAACTAAATCCTCTTGCGCATGAACTGAACCCTGCTCCCTGAATTGTTCTTCCACTCGTGCATTGAGTTTGCTACTTACGACTTATTGGTCCCTCTTTTCCCTTCTGAATATGGGCCAGTTTTGCACTTATAATGTTTGTTCAAATTTGGTGCAGTTTATGAATTGTTTTGATTTTGAGTTCTGTTATAAACTTTGTACTGATGCTGCTGTGGTGAATTTCAGGTGTTGGAAAACTTCGAAAACAAAGCGATTCAGACCTGCCGGCATCCGGGTCTGAGTCCGAATTGGCTGTACTGTTTTACCCTTGGAAAGTAAATTGGGATTTACTCGATGGTGGCATAGACCCTTTTCAGTTTATCGGCCCGAACTTCTTTTACCTCCTCATCTTTCTCGGTGGTCCCGCATCGATAAGAAACAGTAGCCACTTGATCTGACGTCGATGGCGCAGATTGGTAACGGGGGTAGGACGCGGCTTCGGTCGTGCCATTCCCGGCACTCGATGATGACGATGTTCTGAGAGTGTCAAACAATTTCTAACACTTTATTCTGTTCTGTTTTGTTTCGTCTTTGTTGTGCAGGTAATCGGAGATTTGGAGAACTTAATCGGAGAAGCATGAAGCAATGTCCGGAAATGTGTAATTTACTTCCTTTGTATTTTGTAGTGGAAATAATATTCAATGAAGTTCCTTTTTACTTGTAAAATATATTCTGAATAAAAATTCAAGACACTTTTATATTCCAATTATTTCTCTCTTTTTTGAAGTCAAATGAGTGTTTCTTTGAACTTTGAATATTCAAATTTCTCTCTTTTTTGAAGTCAAATGAGTGTTTCTTTGAACTTTGAATATTCAACAGGGCTTTGCTCTTTCCTTCAAAACGTAGGATATCTTGTATGATAATCATGTAAGAAAACACCTCCTGAATTAAGTAATTTCTTGAATTTCATTCACCTCGATGCACATAAGCAACCAAACATAGATTCTAGCCAACAATATTCTCTCCCATATCATTCCCTCATTTTCTAACCAAACGCGGATACGCACCGTAATCACAACAAATTCAGCATCAACGATGACATTGCCCGTAATTGAATTCCACTGACCAAATGATATGAGCAACAATCCAATAATACCCAATTAAACTGCGCCTTATTAACAGAAAAGGAAATGCTCTGGAAATAAACCATGAGCGATGAAATGGATCTTAAATCCAGTTGTGTCCGACAACTTTTCGATACCAAACACATCGGATTGACGCCTTGATATAATCAAACCATGTGATAAATAAATGCCTCAGAAATAGTGTCTCAAGTGTCTCAAAGCTTAGTAACAGCCCGTCTTCAAAGAATTAACGGAATCCACGTAAAATGACCAAAATACCCCTGGAATCAATCCTGCAAAACAAACACCTCCATGACTTGATAGTGGTTAGCAGATGCATAGATGAGACGCCATGCGAAATGCCTGACTAAATGTAAGGGTAAAATTTGGGGTATTACACTAACCTAACCAGAAAAGATAGAATAAAGATTCATAAAAACTAGATAATTTTTTAAGTCCTAATTCACCGCCCTTTAAGGTACACTCCTAACTTACAATTGGCATCTGAACGATTTATATTGTGTAAGTTTCTAAGTGAAGTTAAAGCGCCAGAAGGATACTCTTCGGATATTAGAAGACTTGTGTCTATGAAAGACCTCAAGTTAAAGAGTTTAAAGACACATGATTGCCATGTATAATGGAACATTTTCTACCAATACACATACGTTCTATTTTGCCAGAAAAAGTAAGAAGACCAATAACTAAGTTGTGTTTTTCTTTAGGTCAATTTGTAGTAAGGTGATCGATCCTGCGATCTTACCAACATTGTAAAAAGAAATAGTTATTACTTTGTGTGAGCTTGAAATGTATTTTCCTCCCTCATTTTTTGACATAATGGTACATCTAGTCGTTCATCTTGTGAAAGAGGCACAATTGTGTGGACCAGCTTATATGAGATGGATGTACCTTGTTGAATGTTATATGAAAATATTAAAAGAGTATGTGAAAAACCGAAGTCGGCCAGAGAGTTGTATTGTTGAACGATACATTATTGAAGAAGCGATTGAGTTTTGTACTGAATATGTGTCCAATATTCAATCCATTGAACTCCCTAAATCTTATATTGTCGTAAAAAAAGAAGGTAAATAATTAATTGAAAATAAAATTGTGACAATATCAAGGGTTGAACCGGAGCGAGTGCATTTGTATGTTCTGCACAATGACAATGAGGTTGAGCCGTATGTTAAAATGCACAAGGATGTTCTCCGATGTTTAAATCTGAATAGAAATGAAAATTGGATAGTATGAGAGCGCAAGTTTTATACCATGGTTTAAAGATCATATTTCTTCAAAGTTTTATTTAGATCGCTCTTCAAGAACAGAAAGGTTGAGATGTTTAGCATATGGTCCAAGTTTGCATGTGTTTTCTTATAGCGCATATGCAGTTAATGGATACACATTTTATATTAAAGAACAAGATGATAAAAGTACTATGCAAAATAGTGGTGTCACCGTGGTAGCTGAAGCAATGCACATTTCAAGTGTGAAGGACTTAAACCCCAAATATGCAAATCTGTCATATTTTGGGGTTATCTAGCGCATTTGGGTGTTTGATTATGAGAAGTTTCAGATTCCTATCTTTGGTTGCAAGTGGGTTGAAAATCATAGTGGCATACGAATGGATAAGTCAGGATTTTTGCAAGTGGATCTTAATAGGGTGGGGTACAAAGATGAGCCTTTTATTTTAGCCTCCTAAGCTAAACAAGTGTTCTATGTCACTTATCCGACACGTACGAAATGGTCTATAGTGATTTTATCTAACAAAGTAATTAATGATAACATTGGAGATCAAGGTGATATTGATATTGACAATGAATCATATATTATAAATGATCAAGATGAGAATATTAGAGCGAATGAATCATATATTAGAAATGATCATAATGAGGGAATTTGGATCAATCCATCCGTCAGTGTTGTTAAGAGACAAGTAAATCATATTCCAACTAAGAAAAGAAAGAGATGTTAGTGAAAAAGGTACTAGTAAAATTATATATTTTGTCATTCAATAAAATTATATATTTGTCATTTTATATGTTCAAAAAAATTATATATTTATGTTTTTCTTTATTACAGGTCAAATGGCTAGTAACGAGGAAAACTCACATGATACTTCTAAGAATGATGGAAATGAATCAGCTCAAGATGTGGAAAGAGATATTAGACGACGACAATGATCTAGAAGGGGGTTGAATAGATCACTAATTCCTAAATAGAGTCGGCACTTAAAATAAATTTAGTTTTTAAAATTTATGCTGAAGCGGCCGAGGAACTAAGGTCTTCAAAGCGAACCGTTACTGAAAAGATCAGATATGCGATAAGTAAATATGAAATATCGAATCCAATGAGAAAAGAAATCAATATTTAAACACCAATCAATACAATTTGATTCACTTAAGGTTGTGAAATTTCCAATGGCTTGTAAAAATTAATCTCAAAATGACAACATCCCAAATGGTTTGTGTTCCATCAATTTGTCAAACACTTGGTGTGCGAAACACCCTAAGTGAAATTCTCTAAGTAATGGTAGTGCATAACTTTTCCAATTACAATCAAAAGGATTGTAATAAGATTTTAAAATACTTTTCGGCACTACACTATACCAGAATTTTGATCAAGAAATTTGATTGTACACAAACATTAACAATTCAGTAATGGAAAAATAGCGAAAGAGAGAACAACACCAAATTTGTTGAGGCAGTTCCCTATTCGTCCTCACTTGGGATACATCCGCCCTCAATTCTAGAAATAGAATTGAGATCTATATTAACCTGTTGCAAAAGTTTGTACAAGAGAAGAAATAGTAATCACACACTCAAGTCTAGATGTTGATCCTGAAACTATGTCTTCTCTCCCATTGATTCAAGTCGAATCAAGTGCCACAAAAGTGTTGAATAAACCTCTGATTCCAGCTACTCGTCTGAAAAACCCAACGATCTTCAAATCTTTAGCCCGGATAATTTCAATCACACACAACTCGAACCCAAATCTTTCTTCCACAATCTTCTGTTTACCACTACTAGATTGAACGAACCACCCGTTCTTCAATCACCCTCGCTCGGCTGAATCTGTGAAGAAATGATTTGTGCAAAAACCCACAAAACCTCAAGTTTCTTGAAGGACAAAACCCTAACAGTTTTATTCAAGAAAAACCCATCAATCTCTCAACCCAAACCCAATATAATATCCTATGTTTGGATGTTATCACCTCAATGATGCAGAATGATCAACAAAAATTATTCTGTGTAATTGTTGAGAAAATGCAAGAAAGAGGATGAAGATGATGAGAGAAAACCAGTGTCTATGTTTCACTCTTCTTGTTTGTTTTTAAATGAATGAGCCAAAAGGAATATATATGAAGTTAGGACCAAGTAACAAACATAACAACAATTTGAAAGTCAAACATATCAGAAAAATAAAGTGATTCGAGCGAACGATCGACATAAAGAAAGAGGGGGTTGACCTGAGCACACCGATTTCAGAATTGTGGAAAAAATGACTTTATGTGTCGACTGGAACAGGTTCACGCATCGATGCAATCCTACCCAGAAATGAAAAATTCAAACACTAACAATATGAGTCGATCGGAGGGTCGACGCGAGCACTCCTGAGAGCAAAAGTTCAAAATCCACCTTGCATGAGTCTACCTAAGTAGGGCTTTGAGTCAACTCAAGTGCTCAAAATTTTTAAAAATGACTTTTTTTGATCATATCTTGATATATCTAAACACTACTATTGCACATCTAAGTCTCTCAAAAGGATCAAACATACACAAAACACATATGATGTTTTTTTTATATGAATAGACTCATGTTTTTGAAATATTTTCGTGCACGAGAGAACTACAAATTCAGATGATACCGTCCAAAATAAAAATGATTAACTAGACACATTTTGATATCATTAAAATAAGGATTAAAACAACTTGCCCTCACATACTCCCCCTTTTTTATGATGGCAAAACAGTAGCAAAATCGAGTACTTTGAGTAGTATCATCCTGCCCCTGACTTTAAGCATTCTTCCAAGAGAAAATCTGAAGGTCTGGTTAATCTTTGTAAGATGAATTTATGCTTTTGCTTAGTCTTTTCTCCTCCTTCGACAACATCAAAAAGAGAGAAGCACAAGGTCAAAGAAAAACATAATATATCTAATTAAGCACACTCACATATTTTGCAACAGATACGCATTAACAAGCATTCATATAAAATGATGTTAAAGGAAAATAATATAAAGATAAATAGGCCAAAAAGCATATGAAAGTAAACAAAGTGCACTTAACAAACATCATGTTCCAAAATATCTTCAAGTCTCAGTCAAACAAACAAACATAAAGATAAGTAAACATTAAATGAGATGAACAAAAGATAACATGATATGCACTACAGCTAAACACCATCATCCTCAAGGTCTCCTCCCTCTAAATGGATGACCCCTCCCTCTGAAATGATAGTCTAGAGGTGGTGGAGGTTGTTTTCTCATCCATTCGCTCAGTGAGTTCCAAAACAGCTCTGTTGAGAACGTTGAAACTTGTCATAAGACCTGCAGTGGTTTCAGCCATAGTGTTAAAACGTCTCATGACAGTGGTAGAAAACAAATTAAAATTTTCGGTCTGAGGCTGAATCTGGTTCTGCAACGTCGTGTACCGTTCATCTTAAGCGGTAGAAAAATTCTGTTGTTGGAGCTGCATATTTCTCAACATCTCAAGAACTTCATCATTGTTTGTTGAGGATGCGAAGGAGATAGAGGCATGTAATATGACTCTTGATGATTCTAATTATTTGTTGGAGGCATATATTTTAAACCAAGAGAGGTCCATCCGGTTTTTTGCCATTCACCCCATCCCTGATTTGCATAGGGATCCATAGGAGGTGATTGATCCAACCAACCACTATTGTCTTGTTCAGTATCATTGAAGTCAGTTTCTATTACATGATTGTCTTCTTCTTCTTCCTCTTCTTCATCTTCATCTGACTCTCGTAGCCGTGATCTAGTGGCCTTCACTATGAACCTGTAGTGTGTCTCTTCTTTATCCCATATGTAACCCATCATTGTCGAGGTCTTTTAACAAAATTCTTGATTAGCTGTCAAAGACATATCAGAATCCATGGGACAACTACATCAGCACGGTTAAGCACACATTGAATGAACAAGGCATATGATAAAGCAGTGCCCCTTCCAGAATCTCTCAAAGTATAAATCCTGCTCGCAATATAATGAGGCCAACTGATTTTAATTTTCTTCTTCAAAATGTAAACAAAGTGAACTTCAGCTTGATCGATCCTGGAGTGACCTCCCTTCTTAGGAAAAAGTATACTAGATGTTATCTGTTGCAGGATTCGATCATCTGGTCTCAACTGACCAGTAGTTACCGACTTAGGAAATAGATCACTAGCCACAATCTGATCAGTAAAGGGTTTCTTCAACATTGAGTTCAAGGCTTCCTTAAACTCATAACCATCAGCGGTTCTTGTGTCAGTGACCTTAAGGAGTGGAGTAGAGAGTGGACACATGTTAAAAAAATATTTCCAAACTCTATCATTTACCGAAATCCTTTTATCGCCTATTTTACAACTGTACTCATAACCATCAAATTTGCCCTGAAGACCCGTATAGAATAATCGAACAAGATCTTCGTTATACTTCACGTCACATTCTAAAAATAGATTGAAGTCTTGAAAATCTATAAGTTCGAGAACTTCCTGAATATGCATTCTTTCGGCAGTTTTGCGATAGTAGACAAATTGTTTCACAATAGATCATTTTCTAAAGTTCTTTTCATATGATTCAGCAAATTCAGTAGGGAGTCGAGAAAGAGCAGTTACCAGAACACTTGCCCTAGATTGGGAAGTACCAGCTTGTGATGTCGGAGCTCTAGTAGTTCTTTTCTCGGTGACTCTTCTTGTAGCCATGTAATTGAATTGATGAAGAGGATGAATAGTAGGTTGGAAATGATTTGTTGATGAAGAACTCAATTGAAACTTTGATTTTGAAGAAGTTTTGGTGAGATAGAATTTATAGGTTTTGTAGAGATTTTTGGAAGAGGAGAAGTTGAATAAGATGTCTAGATGCAATGATATAGATGCAATTGATAATGCTTGAATGCAATGAATGAAGGAAATCAATAAATGGGTCAAAGAACTTGGAAGGGCGCTGCAATTTCAAGAATTTTTCAGAAAAATTTAGCGACGCGTCAACCTAAACGACCTATGTGTCAACGCATATTGGTGAAATTTTGACAATGTGAAATGCACACAGTTTGAGTCAACCCAAGGGTTGACTTGTGCATACCCGATCCAAAATCTGTAAAATTGACATTTTCAGGAGTCGACCTATGACCTGTTTTGGTCGACTCACATAGTTAAATTGAGTACAAATGCACTTTTTAAGTTATTTATGCATCAAACATTAATAAATAAACAACTCACACACATTTCAAACTCACAAATGGATAAAAAAAACATGTTCAATCATGGAATAAACATCATTCTAACACACAAAATGGCACACTATCTTACACATATTATATGATCAAGAATATTTTGCTAGAGAGGAACGATATTACCTCAAAGATGATCGATGATAGACGCTCTCACATATAGCTTGATCTTTTCAATTTTGTTAGACAAAGATATATACAAGAAAATATATAGAGTAAGCAATCATGAAACCTTAAACATGATCTAAGATATCGAGAACACCCAGTTCCTTACGGATGTTAAAGAAAGGCTCTGTTGTAAGTAGTTTTGTGAAAATATCCACAAGTTGGTTCTTAGTATCAACGTGCTCAAACACCACATCACCTTTCTCTACATGATCCCTAAGGAAATGATGGCGAATTTTGATATGTTTGATGCGTGAATGCAATACGGGGTTTTTGGTTAGGTTGATGGCACGTGTATCATCATACAAAATAGGAATGCGCTCGAGTTTAACATTGAAATCGAGTAATTGTTGCTTAAGCCACAAGACTTGAGCACAACAACTACCGGCCGCAACGTATTCCGCCTCGGCTATTGACAAAGCAACGTAAACTTGCTTTTTGCTATGCCAACTCGCTAAGGAATTTGAGAGAAAATGACAAGTGCCACTTGTGATTTTCCTATCTGATTTGCAACCGGCAAAGTCAGAATCGGAATAGCCAACAAAAAAATAATCACTTCCCTTGAAATACCAAAACCCATACTTTGGAGTACCAGAGAGGTATCTAAGTACGCGCCTTACGACTTTCAAGTGTGATTCTTTGAGACATGATTGGTACCTCTTACACATATAAATACTAAACATTATATCCGGTCGAGATGCGATAAGATAGAGGAGAGAACCTATCATACATCTATACTTCTTTACCTCCACATCCTTACCATTCTCATTACGACTCAAGTTTGTGCAAGTAGGCATTGATGTGTCAATCGTTTTGGAGTTGGCCATATCGAAACGCTTGAAAAGCTCAAGGAAATACTTCATCTGGCTCACAAACATTCCTTCTTCGAGATGCTTGATTTGCAATCCGAGAAAATAGTTTAGCTCCCCCATCATGCTCCTCTCGAACTCTCCCTACATCAATTTTGAAAACTCCTTGACCAGATTCATGTTAGTAGATCCGAATATGATATCATCTACACAAATTTGTACCAAAATTGAGTGTTTTTCTTGACGTTTAATGAAGAGGGTTGTGTTAACCTTCCCTCTTGAGTACCCTTGATCTAGTAGGAATTTGCTAAGACGTTCATACCAAGCCCTAGAGGCTTGCTTGAGCCCGTACAAAGTACGCTTAAGCTTATAAACATGATTAGGATGCTCATGGGATTCAAAACCATGAGGTTGGGCTACATAAACCTCTTCATTGATGTATCCGTTTAGGAAAGCACTTTTTACATCCATTTGAAATAATTTTAAATTCTTAGCATACGAGTAAGCAAGCAAAAGGCGTATAGCCTCGAGTCGGGCAACATGAGCATAAGTTTCCTAATAGTCTATGCCCTCCTCTTGGTTATACCCTTATGCCACTAAGAATGCTTTGTTTTGTGTTATAACTCCATTTTCGTCAATCTTGTTCCTAAACACCCATCGGGTGCCAATTACTTGATGGCCTCATGAAGGAGGGACAAGGTCCCAAACCTCATTCCTTTTTAATTGATTTAATTCCTTTTGCATTGGTAAGAACCAATGTTCATCGAGTAACGTCTCTTTAGGGTTTTTAGGCTCAACTTGAGAGACGAAAGCAAAGTGATAACAGAAGTTACTTAGCTTGGATCTAGTAGTCACTCCCTTTGAAATGTCACCGAGAATGTTGTCTATAGAATGGTATTTAGAGGATTTCCAAGCTAGAGGAAGGTCATCATTATTAGTCGGATGATCCTCCTCAATCTCCTCATGATGGTGATCTTTTTCCTCCTCAACTTTCACTACTTTAGGTTGATCAATCCCTTTTTCAGTGTCCTTGAGTATGTCTTCTGAAGATACACATGTACCATGAAAAGAAATACCTTTTCCGACATTTTTCGGAGAAGTTTCATCAAAAGTAACGTGAACAGATTCCTCAACAATAAGTAACCTCTTATTATATACCTCATATGCTTTACTTGTATGAGATTATCCAAGAAAGATACCTTCATCGGCCTTAGAGTCGAACTTTCCAAGGCTCTCCTTACCGTTATCCAAAACAAAACATTTACAACCGAATACACGAAGGTGAGATACATTGGGCTTCCTCCCTTTCAAAAGTTCATACAGAGTTTTGTTAAGAATAGGATGAATGAACACCCTATTCAAAACATAAAAAGTCATACTAATGGCATCAGGCCAAAAATATTTAGGAAGACCACTTTCATTGATCATAGTTCTTCCTAATTCTTCCAAAATTTGATTCTTACGTTCCACAACCCCGTTTTATTGAGGGGTACACGGCGGTGAAAAATCATGATCAATTCCATGTCTACCATAATATTCTTCAAAGAGATGATTTTCAAACTCAACTTCATGATGACTTCAAATTGTTATAATGTTTGTGTTCAACTTGTTTTGAGAGAGCTTGGCAAATTTTTCAAAAGCCGAAAAAGTATCGCTTTTGCTTGCTAAGAAGAAAGTCCAGCAAAACCTAGAGCAATCACCAACAATCACAAAAACATAGTAGTTACCACCTAGACTCTTAATTCTAGATGGTCCAAAGAGGTCCATATGGAGGAGTTCAAGGGGTCTCATGGTTGAAACAATGTTTTTATATTTGAACGAGGTCTTTGTTTGCTTCCCCATTTGGAACGCATCACATAAGTGATCCTTTGAAAACTTGATTTTGGGTAAGCCAATTACTAGGTCCTTAGAGACTATCTTATTTAGAAAATCAAAATTGACATACGCCAAACGCCTATGCCACAACCATGAGTTTTCACTCATGGTGATGAGACATTTGTCGCTACTTAATGATACCTCACTCAATTCAAGTATACACACGTTATTAACCCTCAGGACTTTAAACACATCCCTTTTTTTATCATTATTTTCAATTATGCAACAATCTTTTGAAAATGATACTTTATATCCCTTGTCACATAATTGACTAATGCTTATAAGATTGTGTTTAAGGCCCTCAACTAATAGCACATCAGAGATAGTAGTAGACGAGGGATTATCTACACTACATTTGCCGAGTATTACCCCTTTATTGTTGTCTCCGTAGGTTACAAATCCTTTCTTCTTTGTCACAAAGTCAATGAATAGAGAAATGTCTCCCGTCATATGTCTTGAGCATCCACTATCAAGAATCCATCTTCTCTCCGTAGACTTAAACTTTGTACCTACACAATCAATCAAGGGAAATAGATACCCAATTTTTATTGGATCCTTGGTTGTGAGTGAAATCTTGGTTGCATTTGGGAAACCGTTGATAAACGCCTTTAGGAACTAAAAACCTCCTAAAGCGACATTTAGAAATGGTATGACCTCTTTTGCAACAATACAAGCAAGTAATATTAGCATTGGTATCACTTTTGTTAACTTGATTTTGATCACATAAGTATATTTTTGATATGGATTAATCATGCTTTTCCTAAAATGTGATCTATCAATAGAAAAAGTGATCTTTGATTCTAGAGCTTTGTCAAGTTTGGCTTTAAGAGTTCTAACCTCTTTTTTCAAAATATGAAAAGTATCACAACCCCAATTTAACCATCTACTCTTATCTTCCTCAACCTTTACTTTTGTTGCTTCTACTATAGACGCTTTGAGAGCCTCTAATTCCCTTTCGGAATTGGAGATCTTTTTCTCCAAATGAGTAAAACTTTGTTTGTTTGAAGCCAAGTGTTTAAAGGCTTCCTTAGCCTCATGGTACAAAGTATCAAAAGCATGTTGTAATTCAGAATGAGACATTTTACTAGAGTTATCGTTTTTAGCATGTCTTATCTTTTTATTCTTCTTCTTTTGATGAGCAGAGAAACAAAGGTTAACGGACTCTTCTTCATCACTTGAACTACCATCACTAGATGATTCACTATCACTTCCCCAAGCGATGTAAGCTTTTCTAGGTTTGCCTTATTTCTTTTGTGAACAATTCATTTCCTTACCTTTGTCCTTCTTCATCAATTGACAATCCGACTTACAGTGACCGACTTTTCCACAGTCGTAGTAAGACCCTTTTGCTTTACTACTCTTGTTTCCATCATTCTTGGAAGGCCTTGCTTGACTTTTAAAATTGACAAGACTCTTTTCCGAATGTTGAATACCGTTTTTATTTAAATAGCGATTGTATTGCCTCACAAACAACCCCATATCTTCATTCGTGTCTTCATCATCGTTATCACTCAATTCATTATCACTTAGCTCTTTTGCGGAGGACTTTGAACAAGAATCCTTTAGAGCTATTGACTTCTTTTTCGTATTTTTGGTTCTTTCTTTCTTTTCCTTCTTCTCAAATTGATAAAGCCTAATGATCACTTGTTCATGTTCTTGGAGCTTTCCAAATAGAGTTGTAATATCCAAATTCATGAGGTCATTTTCTTCCTTAATGGTCGTGACCTTTTGTTGCCACTTCGTAGTAAGACACCTCAAAACTTTGTTAGTAGCAACATCATTAGAAATTGGTCTACCAAGTGAGTTTATTCAATTGATTAAATGAGTAAATCTCTTTTGCATGTCGAAAATGGTTTTCCCTTGCTTAATGTGAAAGAGATCAAACTCTTGAGTCAAAGTGTTGATTCGAGCTAGTTTGACGTCATTAGTTCCCTCATGGGAAACTTGCAATGCGTCTCACATAGCTTTAGCAGTCGTACAATGTGAAACTCTATGATACTCATCAACTCCCAAAGAGGAGATCAAAATATTTCTAGCTTCCCAATCGTAGTTATGCTTTTTCTCATCTTCATCATTCCATTGTGCTTCTGGCTTAGGCACAACAATGTTATTCTCATCGGTCATGGTAATTTCCATGGGACCATTTTGTATAACATTCCATACCTTTCTATCAATGGAATTGATATGCACGCGCATACAATCTTTTCAATAACTATAGTTCTCACCGTTAAAAACTAGTGCTCTATTGTAAGCCCCTTTTGGTTCGTTTGGCATATTTTAAAAAGTTATATGCGAAGCACGGAATGAACCAGGCTCTGATACCACTTGTTAGACGACGGTAAATATCTATAAGGGGATCAAATAGATAACTAATTCCTACATAGATTCGGCGATTAAAAGAAATTTAGTTTTTAAAATTTATGCAGAAGCGGCTGAGGAACTAAGGTCTTCTAAATGAACCGTTACTGAAAAGATCGGATATGCGATAAGCCAATATGAAATATCGAATACAATGAGAAAAGGAATCAATATTTGAACACCAATCAATACAATTTGATTCACTTAAGGTTGTGAAATTTCCAATGGCTTCTAAAAATTAATCTCAAACTGACAACATCCCAAATGCTTTGTGTTCCATCAATTTGTCAAACACTTGGTGTGCGAAACACCCCAAGTGAAATTCTTTAAGTAATGGTAGTGCATAACTTTTCCAATTACAATAAAAAGGATTGTAATGAGTTTTCAAAATACTTTTCAGCACTACACTATACCAGAACATTAATCAAGCAATTTGATTGTACACAAACGTTAACAAGTCATAAATGGAAAAATAGCGAAAGAGAGAACAACAAAAAAATTTTGAGGCAGTTCCCCCTTCGTCCTTGCTTGGGGTACGTCTGCCCTCAATTCTAGAAATAGAATTGAGATCTATATTAACTTGTTGTAATATTTTGTACAAGAGAAGCAATAATATCACACACTCAAGCCTAGATGTTGATGTTGAAACTATATCTTCTTTCCCCTTGATTCAAGTCGAATCAAGTGCCTCGAATGTGTTGAATAAACCTCTGATTCCCGCTACTCGTCTGAAAAATCCATCGGTCTTCAAATCTTTAGCTCAGATGATTTCAATCACACACAATTCGAACCCAAATCTTTTTTCCACAATCCTCCAATTACCGCTGCTAGAATGAACAAACTAACCGTTCTTTAATCACCTTCGCTTGGCTGACTTTGTGAAGAAATATTTGTGCAAAACTCCCAAAACCTCAAGTTTCTTGGAGGACAAAACACTAATGGTTTTATTCAAGAAAAAACCCACCGATCTCTCAACCCAAACCCGATACAATATCCTATGTTTGTATGTTATCACTTCAATGATGCATAATGATCAACAAAAATTGTTATGTGTAATTGTTGAGAAAATGTAAGAAAGAGGATGAAGATGATGAGAGAAAATCAGTGTCTATGTTTCACTTTTCTTGTTTGTTCTTAAAAGAATGAGCCAAAAGGAATATATATGAAGCTAAGACCAAGTAACAAATATAACAACAATTTGAAAGTCATACATATCAGAAAATAAGGTGATTCGAGCGAACAGTCGACCTAAAGAAAGAGGGGGTCGACCTGAGCACACCCAATTTCAGAATTGTATAAAATTTGACTCTATGCATCGACCAGAACAGGGCCATGCATCGATGCAAACCTGCCCTGAAATGACAAATTCAAACATTAACAGTATGAGTCGACCAGAGGGTCGACGCGAGCACTTCTAAGAGAAAAATTTCAAAATCCACCTTGCATGAGTTGACCAAAGCAGGGTTTTGAGTCGACTCAAGTGCTCGAAATTTCAAAAATGACTTTTATTGATCATGTATTGGTATATCTAAACACTATTAATGCACATCTAAGTCTTAAAAGGATTAAACATACACAAAACACATATGATGCTTTTCTATATGAATAGACTCATGTTTTTGAAATATTTTCGTGCACAAGAGAACTACGAATGTAGATGAGACTCGATGATACCGTCCAAAATACAAAATACTAACTATGCATGTTTTGACATCATTAAAATAAGGATTGAGACAACTTTCCCTCACAAGAGATATTTCACGAGGAATAACTATTATGAAGGGAATCATTCATGAAAGATATAAAGGAATAAAATATGACGTACATTAGAATGCAACAGACCAACTAGTTGAGCCTAATGGTGCAATGTTGACAAGTTACATTGGTGCACTTGTTTGCTCACAAATTCCAATGACTTGTGATAATTGGAGAACTCTATCGTTGAAACCCGCTAAAGAAAAAATATGGAGTGAGATACAGGTATCATATGTGATGTTATTTGTTTTTGTTGACGATCATGTCTTTAAATTACTTATACTAACACACTCTATGTATGTTTTTTCGTAGAGGTCTTTTAACATTGGTGATGACCGAAACAAATATTGTCTTCAATTGGATGGAAGAAGACTCAGAGGGTTTTGAGCATTTTTAACAAACAAGTTTCTTAAGGATGCCCAAGGAAACTTTATTGAATCAGAGCGTCCAAAGAAGTATGCAGACTTGATTTCACCTGAAGAATGAGAAATCTTTGTAGCCAAACGAAGAACCCAAGAATCCCATGTAATGTTAATTTATCATGAAAATTGTATTATATACTTGTTCCACAAGTGTTCTAATATGACTTAAACTTGTTTATCTAGGATGTGAGTGACATAAATCGCCAACGAGCATCAAAATCAGTGTATCCATACAAAAAAGGACGTTTGGGATATGTGCGCTTATAGCAAAGAATAGTAAGTATAAATAAATGCTATGATATACTTATTTTCCATGTGTTAAAATTGATCTTATTATTTGTATTAATGTGTAGTTAGAAGAGGAGAAAAGTGAAGAAACATCTCTTCCAGAACATATTTTGTGGAAGGTTTCTCGTGTGGGTAAGGATGGAGTTGTTAAGGAAGATGTTCAACAATTTTTTGAGTAATGTGTAAGTATAACTGTCATACCCTAAATTTGTCCTACCTGCTTTTACATTTCATTTTGTACATCTGCCCACCATTTAGTATCCAAAATATGTGGTTGCTGCTCGAGTGTGTGGTATGGACTGAGTTTCAATGGTTGTGGCTTAATTGGTCAGTCGGGCAAATATATTTGTTTTAAACACGATGCTGGGGAGAGTATTGATCCAAATGATGCATGTTTAAGGATCAACCAGAGATATGTGTTTCAAAATGAATTTCTCGGTTCATTCATAACCAAAGTAGGATTTGCAGAAATTATGGATTAGTGTTGATTAGGCTCAAATTGGTTCTAATATTGGCATTAAATTCAAAGATTTTTTTTAAGGGACATGATCATTGATTCTAAGGCGTGGATATGTTGGTTTGTGGTTATATAATTTTCAAGTCATGGTCCATAGTTTCTTGAGTGGCAAGACTTTGATTTGTCTACTTTAAAATGTGGTTGAATTTGTTTTCGAGTGTGAGCGTGATATACGTGGGCATTTTTTTTATTTGAGAAGTTGCTCTCATTTTTATGGATTTGATCAAGTTTGATGTAAATTGCAAAGGTTGAGTATGAATATGTCTATGCCCAATTCAATTGTCATAAAAAAAAGGGAGGCTTAACATATGCTTACGATCCATTGCAACAAGCCATATTAATCATGTTTGGAATTCACTCGAACCATACAAGGATTGTTGTGCATTTCTTTTCAGTATTATTCAAAGTATACCTCATGTGACTAAAGAACATTATTGATGCATTTGCATAAATATGTATGGCAAGTGAGAAAAGAATTTCAAAAAAAGGGTTGTCTTATTGCGCTTATTACAAGACATACATATACATGTTCTGTTATGAAGTCACAAGGCCTAAAATGATGTTGGGTACATGAAACAGTGATGATGTTCATGAATAATATTCAAGATATCAGCATCCCAAACTTCAGAATTTAAATAGTACACAACAGTTTTACAAAGTGATTATATAATACTGTCACAAGTTCTGTCATAGTAAGGTTGGCTTCCGAGTTTGAATCGAAGAGAGTCCGGTGACGGCATCCGCATCGGCTTGTATACGAAGCTGCTACAAGCCTTCAACAATAGCCTAACCGTCATTACCACACTAGCCACCATTTGCTTCAATCACAAAGTTGAGTTAGCTGCCATTTTTCCTTTCCATTTGCTAGCCAAGCTTTCACTGTATGATTTACTCCCAACCTTGCCCACATTTAAGCCATGGCATGAGTCCTGTTTCAACCGGTCACGTTTAACCGTCCAAATAACCTGCAAACATCAAAAAGCAATACAGAAGAGTAGTTAGAATCCGCAGCAGGTCCGTCATGCACCTCGTGCTCGTTTCGATGGCAACTGACAGATAACCATGTATCAATTTCAGAATTGATAAAAGGGCCCTACAAGTTTAAAAAAAAATCAAAAGAGTGGGCAGGACTAGAACGGGGTGCAACAACAGCTATACAAAAAGTCTCAACGCATCTCTTGACCGGTCTTCAAATGGAATTGTCGGCAGCTGTATTCATACACCCTTCAAAGCCATGCGCCAGAATGTACGTCAGGTACAACATCGAAACTGTCAAAATCAAAACGACATATTGAGGGAAATGAACAACAGCAGGCTACAGGAGAATATGTATGCACGAAAAATTAGAATTAAAGCTAACTGTTACACCGGAGATGGTCGGTCAGCATTACCGGAAGTTGTGAATGTGAGCTTGGAAGTGATGATAGCAGGCAGCACTGTGACTGTTTGTTCTGTTTCTACTCATAGTACCAAAGTTATGGTGGAGTAAGCTTGGAAGCATGCTTCAGATATCAAGACCAAACCCGCATTAGAAATTCAGTCGGCGCAGAAATGAAGCACTTGCATTCAATGGTGTTATCTCTTTGAGCTAGCATCACCTCGGGTTGGGATTGTATCACATGGAGACTCAGTTAAGATTCAATATAAAAAACCTGTGGAACAACCATGTGCGCTCCAAAGCCCTTAATTCACGTTATGTTTATATCGTCCTCGAAGCAGCAAAACACGGCACGTCAAAGCCACAGCTCCAGCTACTGAATCGCGCATAATTCATGTCCAAACTATAAACGACAGATACTGCCTGCAGTTCACAAAGTAAATAGAAATGATAAGTATTGGTACCAAAGAACAAAACCCTCAACAAGAATTGTCATAAAAACTAACCTGTGCGAATTCAGCAACAAGTCATTATGCGCACCAGTCCACGCGAACTCCACAACCGCTGTACAATAGGCGATACGTACGCATAGAAAAACGGCAGCCAAGGAGTAAACAAGGGCACTCCACAAAGCCTCTTTCAGCACATCAACCATTGTCATGACACACACATGATGATTCTCCAAAAAAAAAACTGCGGCAACCCATGATTTGAAATTCACGCGTATCATATGACCCCACCTAGAACCATCACAAAGCCGCACTCGCAAAGCTCGTACGATGTCGCAGTTTGAAAAATTAACAGCAGCATGATTGCTCATTTTCTCCAAGCAACCCAATATTCACAACAACACCAGTAATAAAAACCATATGGCCACAATTCCGCAACAACCGAGCCATACCAATATGGGGAACCGACAATTGTACACTTTGTATCATGAGACCAATTCAAAAACTGTTATGTTCTACTACACCACACCAAGCAGGTACCTGCTATACACAGACCACAACTCACAGCAGCTCACGATACCAGCGCCGTGTACCAACCAACAAACCATAATACAGACCTGCATTAGAAAGAACAAATTCCACTGAGAATCGAAATAAGGCCAATCTTATCACAAAATGGACAATAAAAAATGCAAAAGAGGAGTTTTAGAAAACCAACGATCACAGCCGTGACTCGAAAAACCATGGAAGCTATCTTCAGATGCAAGCCACCCCTATAGTACATATCTAACCGGCAATAATTTGGGCTTCTGCATCAGCTTATGATTCACCTGCACAGGTATCGAAATTATTTCAAAAAAAGAATCACGACAAACAAGTCCTACTACAATGATACAGTCCGAAAATTGATGCCATGAGTCTGGATTTCTGTTAAAAGAAGAAACAAATCACAATTGGGGAGGAGGAGAGAAAATGAAAAAAAGCAATAACAATCACCTGCATATTTTCTTTTGATATCAAAAACATTTTTTCTCAAAAAAGCCCTCAGTATATTACACCCCATCCACCAAAAGCTTACAGGCCCCACACTGTCCAAACTAGCTGCAAGCCCCACGCAGAGCTTTTTCCAATACCACTGTCTGCTATGTAGTACGATAAACCTGCAATACCACAGATGGCTCACCACTCACAATTCAGAAGTGCTACCATCCAATTACCCTGCTAAACCACATCCACACCAGACAAGTCCTGCCACAACCAAACAAAACCTGCTACACACAACAACCTGCAAAACCTGTCAACAACAATACAAGCTATGTAGAAATTTCATAAAAAATGCCACATCAAGTCCTACAGATGAAAGTGATAACAAGAGCAAAAGAGACCATAAAACTACCTTTGATCTTCATTTCGAAGGGGGAAAGCTCCAACAAAAAAAGACTAGCCACACTATTCCATGAACCCCTTCAACTTCCTCTTCTTAGAACCAGCTTCCATTTCTCTCTTTTTTCCAAATCTCAACCTCAAAACTCCACAGTAAGAACAACAACACTATTCAAACAACAATGAAAGCACAACTCCACAGTCCAGCTAACCCTCATATTTCATTTTCCATTGGTAGCAACCAAACACATACGCCTTCATCTTGCCTTATCTGAAACTAGCCTTTTCACAAACAGTTGGTATGCGCTTTCCAATTGACAACAACAACAATCAGACTTTAGCTCCAAAACCCACAACTTTCTTCAACAGAACCCTCAAAGTCACTTCAAAACGCAACTCTTTCCCTGTCATTTAGCCCACCCTTCTTCTTCATAAAGCAACCACAAACCTCCACAGAGCCATCGATTTTCGAAACGCAAATCCGCTTTCCACTTCGTCATCTTCAATCGTTCTTCTCAAACTCTCTTAACTTCCGTTTTCCCTAATCTTCAACTGTATCTTCAAACCTAACCTCAACTAGCCTACCTTTCTTCAAACCCGTTCCAAAATAGAAAACCTAACCCAAAAGTAGAAGTAAGATGGAGAAGATGAGATTAAGTCAAAACCGAGATCGAAATAAGGGAATGTAAAACCTGAGATGTCAGATTTTTGCGTCGCCGGTGAAGTAAAATTGGAAGCAGGGCCGAAGATACTCCGATGAGAGACAGACATATCAAATCGAAGAAGGTGAAGTGTTAGAGTGATTTGAAATGTTGAGGATGTATGTGGATGTTGAAAGCCTACTGATGTATTGAACTGGGTACGATGGACTTCCACGGTCCGCTTGATCTGGCTTTTCTTTTTTTTCTTTTTTTTTAACCGCTTTTGGTGAGATGATGGGCTTTTGAGGCCCATATGATTCTCACTCACTTCACAGCACTCACTTTTTCTTCTCTTTTATATATTATTTGTTAATTAGGTTTGTTAATATGTTATTCTAATTTTAAGATTTGAATAACATATTATGTTTACATATTAGTTATTTTAAAATATATATATATATATATATATATATATATATATATATATATATATATATATATATATATATATATATATATATATATATATATATATATATATATAGTTTTTATATGTATAATATTTCTAATCTTAGGGGATTTTAATTTTTTTTAGAAGTTAGATCTTATTTCTATTTTGCTATTGGGCTTTTTGTCCCATTTTCCTCATCGCGGTCGATGACGAGACTTCCACCGTTTAACCGTCACATTGGTGGCGTGAAACAAAGGATCTGAGACCACCGTTTCTCTTTCGATTTTATTTCGGTAAACTAACATTAAATTTAATTTCCATATTATTCATATTATTGTTATATTTACCTTAACATATTATTTATTCATTATTGTCATATTATTATTCACATATCATATCTCATTATTCATTCATTCACCCATATTCGAAAACATATAATAAATTATCGAAACTCCTAAAAGCCAAATTGGTGGACTGTTGTATCATTGGTTATTTGCAGGTATCTTGATTTTAAGTCATGCCCGACTTTGCTCAAGGCGTAGTTTAGGACACAAATGCACACACACGGCTTTCTCTTGGGCTACCTGACAATGAGACCCCTTTATTTCGTGCAATCCCGTGTAAATTACATGTATCCCTTCGCCATTCCGATGTATGTTTCGCATTTATTTGATTATTAGTTTATCTCCTAGGAGCACCCATAGGGACTAGAGCGGATTCAAACTATTTTCAAACTAATTCTCGATTCATTATCGAGCCACTTTCAAACAACCCGTAAGTCGAGTGCTCATACGCATTCGCCATCAACCTATTACAACTCGACCCTTGATGCGTAAGTCAAGTCGGTCTCTTTTTCAAACAATTTCATTTTCAACACGCTTTGCACGCGATAACGAGTCAAACCCTTGATCCAACGTCAAACGGATTTTCGAAACAAACCATCAATCAATTAACAACTATTTAATTATTTTCAAGGTGTAAAGAGTAGGTTCAAGTCTTTGATCTTGCTTTCAGTTGTTTACATGCGAGTTGTCTTATTCGGGTGTGAACAATTGACGCCTCTAAATAACATTAACAACTTGACATCGTTCAACTATCTCCAGTTCAAACAACTTTCCTTTCACGATGAAAAAGAGAGTGTTCCAAGTCTTTGGTCCACTCTCCCGATTATTTGGAGTTTGAGAAGTCTTTTTTAAGCTTCAATTAATCGTCATCATTTCAACCTCATCCTTTCAAACACAACTTTTCTTACGAGGAAAAAGAGAGCGTTCCAAGTCTTTGGTTCGCCCTCCCGATTATTTTGGTCTGAGAAATCTTTCTTAAGCTAAAGTAATCGTCATCAGTTCAAACACCATTCAAACATAACATTATTCTTCAAGATGAAAAAGAGAGGGTTCCAAGTCTTTGGTTCGCTCTCCCGACTACTTGGGTCCGAGAAGCCTTTCTTAAGCTTCAAGTAGTCGTCATCCAACCAACCTCACCATTCAAACAAACTTCCTTTACGATCAAAAAGAGAGTGTTCCAGGTCTTTGGTTCGCTTTCCCGATTACTTGGGGTCTGTGAAGTCTTTCTTAGGCTTCAAGTGATCATCATCATTTCAAACACCATTCAAACATAACATTATTCCTTCATGATGAAAAGAGAGTTTTCCAAGTCTTTGGTTCACTCTCCCGATTACTTGGGTCCGAGAAGTCTTTCTTAAGCTTCGAGTAATCGTCATCCGTACCCACTTCAAACCCAATTCAAACCTGTTTCTTTCGTGGTCGTTACCACGAACTACAAACGCTCTGATTCTTCATTCACTCTTAAATGTAAGATACGTAGGCACAAGATTGCGATGATCTTGGCGAGCACAATCCCCTCCATCTTCCGTTTCTCTCATCCTTACCCGTAGTCGAACTACGACGCTCTGATTTCTCATTCTCGTCCGAATGAGCATACGTAGGCACAAGGGCCCCAATCCTTGGCGAGCACCCTATCTTCTAACCATCCCCTTTCCCCTAGCGTCTTTATTCCCTTTATGGTATCCTTTAGCATTTAGTAGCGAGAAGAGAAGAATTAAGTTTAGCTAACATCCATTCACTCGAATTAAGAGGTTCCCGTCGAGTACGACGGACGTGAGGGGTGCTAATACCTTCCCCTCGCGTAACCGACTCCCGAACCCAGGAATATGGTTGCGATGGCCGTGTTCCTTCCGCGTCTATGAGGTTTTCTCGATATTTTACTCTCCCGTTCATTCGGGAAAAATAAAGTTCGGTGGCGACTCTGTCGAACCGCATTTCCGCGCCTTTCGCGCGAGGGTCGTATGTTCGAAATGAATTTTTCGAGGTCGACAGGTGGCGACTCTGCTGGGGAACTTTGCTCCATGCAAGAGAGAGTCGAGCCTATCTTAGTTTGAGTTATTAGCTTGTTGTCTTTTGTTTTCTTCTCGTTTATTTATTGGTATCCTTGTCTTAGTTACTTATGCTTGAGGCATTATGGGGTTGTTCTGATTATGGTTATTTTGTGAGATGGCTCTACACCCGAGTCCGAGTATAACCTTAGGATTAGGATGGTGGTTGTGTAGTGGAGACTTGCGTGGAGTCTTTCACGTTAAGTTGAAGCGAAGACCCCGCTTGGAGTAGATTCCTTGGAGATATTGTTGTTGTGGTGAGTCTTTGCCATTACAACAATGTTTTCGAGTTTGAATCGTTTATCCCAAGGACCATAAACCGTTTTATCCATGGTGGTTGGTAGTGTTAATTCTTTGTGAATTAATACGAACGCCCCAATCAGATGAGATCCCTTGAACGTATTACTTTCTTACAGTAATATTTTCAACCTCGATCTATGACTCTGAGAACCTTTTCTAGAATCCGTGTGTCGATGGTTGTGTAGTGGATGCCTCCGAGAAGTCTTTCTCGCGTGGAAGATACGAGAACCTCACCTAGAGGAGATTCTATTGAGGATATTATCATCATGAGGAGGCTTCGTCATGGCTGTAATATCTTTGAAAGATATCCATGACTCTAGGCGCCTACCCGTTTTAGAATCCTACCTGTGGGGGTTTCTTTGAGCAGTGACTGTGATCCCTGAACCGTTCACCCAGCTAAATCTCAGAATTGTTTGATTTGTGATCTTGCGATCCTGGATCTTGCATCTTGCATTGCATATCATTTGCATTGCATCTCATTTGTTGTGCATCTTGCATTCTCCTTCCTTCAGCAGTTCCTCATGTTTCTCTTTCCTTCATATCCAGTAAATCAAGCTGAGTCCTCGACACTAGTACGCAACTAGAGCCAATACGAGACGAATGATGGAGCAGATTCAGCAGGAGCAAGCTACCTTCAGGCAAGAGTTGGATTCTATGAAAGGAAAGATCGACCAGATCCTCGAAGCCATCCTCACGGCCAGAAGAGAGGAAGAACAGCGTGAAGCCGCTGCTGTCGTCAACAATGGTCAAGGACAAGGGTCCACAGTCATCCCTTTGGTTCCAATTCCAAACCCTCATGGGATGCCGTTGAACTTCAATAACGCAGCCGAAGGGAACACTTCTCATCTAACCCCAGCGACCAGAGTTACCATTGGAGCTATCCCGCAGGCCCAGCCTACTGCTGTGCAAATCCCAGCTCGCCATACCGAAGATACTCTAGTGGATCATTATGACGAAGTTCAGAACTATCATGCTGCTATCCCCATTTCCAGTCCTGTTGCTGTTCAGGATTCAGAAGCCATGAAGATGTGCCGAGATCTAGCCGAGAAACTCCGAGCCATGGAAGGGCACAGTTCAAATTCCTTCAGTGCTTTGGAATTATGCTTGGTGCCTGATGTTGTCATTCCTCCCAAGTTCAAGGTGCCTGAGTTTTCGAAGTACAAAGGTCTCAGTTGCCCAAACATTCATTTGAAGATGTACTGTCGCAAGATGGCTGCCTATGCCAGAGATGAAAAGCTCATGATTCATTGCTTCCAAGACAGTTTGTCTGGGGCATCACTCGAATGGTATATGCATCTGGAACGTAGCAGTGTGCACACTTGGGCCGAGCTAGCCGATGCATTTGTCAAGCAGTATAAGTACAACACAGATCTTGCTCCGAATCGTACTCAGCTTCAAAGTATGACTCAGAAGGACAATGAATCTTTCAAAGAGTACGCGCAACGATGGAGAGAGCTAGCCACAAGGGTGCATCCACCTCTTGTTGACCGTGAACTAATTGACATCTTCATGGGTACTTTGCAAGGCCAGTACTACGAAAAGCTGATCGGTAGTGTCTCCGCTGGATTTTCTGACTTGGTGATCGTTGGTGAGAGAATTGAAGAAGGGCTGAAGAGTAGAAAGATCCCAGGAGGTTCTAATAATCAGGCCAATGCCAAAAAGCCTTTCAATGGATACAAGAAGAAGGAGGGCGAAACAAATGCCATCTTTTTGCAGAAAGGGCAAGCTTCTCAACAAGCTCCCGCTCCTATGCCTTATCAAGTTCCCTATTATCAGTATCCGTATGTTGCTGCCGCGCAATGTGCTCCTATGCCTTATCAACCAGCTGTTCAAGCAGTGCAAGCTCAGATGCCACGGTAACAGGCTCCTCAGCAACAAGCCTACAACCAGCAAGGATATCAGTATCCTCCTCAGCAACAGCAGATGCAAGCTATTCAGCAACGACAAGGTACTCGCCCACAGCGTCCGCAGAGAACATGGAGACCAGATAGAGTCTTTGATCATCTACCAATGACATATGCCAGAATATTTGCTCAGTTGATGGAGAAGAAAGCTGTTGTTCCGAGAGATTTGGCTCCTTCAACCGTCATTCCTGCCGATTACGATGCAAATGCTCATTGTGAGTTTCATAAGGGCGCTCCAGGTCATACCATTGAGGACTGCAGGGCTTTCAAGCACATAATTCAAGACATGATCGACAGGGATGCTATCAACTTCAATGGGAAGTCTCCAAATATCATCAACAATCCGATGCCACCAGTCAACTAGTGCCAACATCAGATCGATTCCAGTCAAGTTCATTCCCCGAAGAAGGCCGTCATGCTGCCATTTCATATTTCACATTTCTTATGTTTTGTCTTTGTTTGTTTAAGTATTGTATGCTTTGAACAATTGCCATTTGTATTTGGTTTTCATTAATGTATCGTTTATGCATGTTTTGAATTAGTTACGTCGTATTCACTCATTTTCACTTATCACTGACACATTTATTCACTCCACTCTATTCACTGTTGTTTAGCTTGATTTGAGGGAGGATGATGAGAACGAGATACCCATAATTGCGAACTCATATGCTTTTAGATAGAATCTCGTCAATGATGTACAGGCGTTGCTTCAATTCCCCAAACACCGGAGATATAAGGAGTTAATCCCTAGTCAACCACTTTGAGCCTAGGAATAGTAGTTTCCTTCGGATATTCAAACCTTTTACGCTCAACCTGGGGCAGGGTAGTGTTCAGTTAATTCAACCCCGCACTCGAACCAATAAGCAAAATCCAGAAGACGGTTGTTCTTCAATGACCCATAACATGGCAGTCACAACCTTCCAACAAAATCCAAAAAAAAACATCAAAAGCCTGCTAAGTCAGACACCTTAGAGGGGACTTAGGCAAAATCAAGGCAATCCCGATGGATTTGACAAGCAAAGTCAATCCATGCAAAAGTTAGGGATCAAAAACAAAAGTAAAAGAGGACCCCGAAACCCACAACAGAAAACAAAATAATATTCAGTGGCCACCCAAATCAAAAGGGGCACTGACATCCATCAAAAAACCAAAATAAGGTGACTGCCACGACAAGCAAACCTTGAATCATCAAGTTTATACCGTCAAGACAAGTGTAGAATTAACTGAGCGTAGGACTGGAGATCATTAAGAAGAAGGGGTGGGTACAAATTATACTTTGAGCCTAATATCCTTTGTTTCATAACCGTGAACCAGACCACGTTACAACCCTCGAAAGACCTAATTGAGGCGAGGTTTATTCTGAAAGCATACTATCGCAAGGTTGCGTAACCTGACTCCTCATATGATTGTTAATCATCAGCATTGGTGTCATTATCCTTGCAATATCTTTTACACTAATCAAAATTAGCACAACATTTGGACTAACGTTCCATTCGTCTCACTACCACGACACTCTTAATGAATGACACACTCTTTCGAAACTTATATTAAACTTTGCATTAATATTACCATTTATGAATGTACAATTTTAATTGCAAATCAGTGCTAGGTATTCAAAGACATCTCAACAAGGAGCAATCAGGGAGGAACCCGACTTTCAGTGGTGTACACGAGACAAGATTGTTTCAAAGCCCATAGGCTGGGACAAATTACTCAAGAGCTCGAGCAGGGGCAGACCATTGCCATGTTCGAACTGGGGTGAGACCGGGTCGTCCTGACCAACAAGCAGAGTTGCAACCTTCTCTGAAGCCAATTCACAACAAGTCACCAAGTACCCAGACTTGGGGCATATAGAGCATCTTCGCTTGTGTCAATCGTGGCGTCTTCAACAAACTGCGTGTCGAGGCAGTCAATCCCTCCCACCACCCGAAGTCCAATTCGCATTGGCAACTACCCAAAGCCCACCACATTGGTGCCTCCCTGCATTTCCAATCACCTGTCTACAATCATGTGCATCATACGCATGGCATTCACTATCATAAGTATCATGCATCATATACATGCTCCAATCATACCTTACTTCCCCAGCTCTTGCATCTCCGCGCGTCAGCATTTGCATTTGCACTTCCACTCGTATGGAATGTCATTTATCATCCAGCATTCATATATGCAAGTCAAGGTCCAGGATCAATCCTGAAGGTTTCCAAGACCATCATCAGCCCAATCAGGGGCATCTTCCACAACATCTTCAAAGCAATCATCAGCCCAATCAGGGGCATTTTTGCAAGATTGTGGGTTTGTCCCACGATTTTCAAGAGCTTCAAAGCAATCATCAGCCTAGTCAGGGGCGATCTTCTACAATTGTGGGTTTCTCCCACAAAATTTGAAGTTATTCAAAGCAAGATTCAGCCTAGTCAGGGGCATTTTTCAAAGACCATGGGCGTCCCCCATGACGTATTTCAACCTTGTGGTTGATCAGATCTTCAAATCAACATTCAGCCCAGTCAGGGGCATACCATTCAAGACCGTGGGTGTTCCCCACGAAGTTATTCAACCTTTTGCTGGGAAAATCGAAGAATTTCAGTACAAGATCCAACCCGAGCAGGGGCATCTTCAGCAAAACCGTGAGCGTTCCTCATGAAGTTGTTCAGCCTTTTGTTGAGCAAGACAAGACATCAAGGCCAACTCAGTCCAGTCAGGGGCATCCTCTTCAGAATTCATGGGCGTAACCATGAAATCATTTCAAAAAAGTTGACCTCCAAGCAAGTCAGTGGCCGTCCCCGCTGATTCATTTCAACCCAATCTTCTTCTTGGGTGTTTCCCAATGAGTTGTATCTAGCAAGCGTGACCATTGTCAATTGCCTTACTATCATCCTTTTGGTGATAGTCGAACCTCGTCAGTTCAACCTAGCCTGCATCCTTTTGGTGTTGGTAGCCTTCAATTTGTGTTTGTCCTATCATCCTTTTGGTGGTAGTGGCCAATGTGTGTTTCGCTCCGTCATCCTTTTGGTGGGGGGTCTATCATGGTCATTAATGATAGATTGTGCGATGTGTTTTGTGTTTCGCTCCGTCATCCTTTCGGTGGGGGGTCTATCATGGTCATTAATGATAGATTGTGCGATGTGTTTTGTGTTTCGCTCCGTCATCCTTTCGGTGGGGGGTCTATCATGGTCATTAATGATAGATTGTGCGATGTGTTTTGTGTTTCGCTCCGTCATCCTTTTGGTGGGGGGTCTATCATGGTCATTAATGATAGATTGTGCGATGTGTTTTGTGTTTCGCTCCGTCATCCTTTCGGTGGGGGGTCTATCATGGTCATTAATGATAAATTGTGCGATGTGTTTTGTGTTTCGCTCCGTCATCCTTTCGGTGGGGGGTCTATCATGGTCATTAATGATACATTGTGCGATGTGTTTTGTGTTTCGCTCCGTCATCCTTTTGGTGGGGGGTCTATCATGGTCATTAATGATAGATTGTGCGATGTGTTTTGTGTTCGCTCCGTCATCCTTTCGGTAGGGGGTCTATCATGGTCATTAATGATAGATTGTGCGATGTGTTTTGTGTTTCGCTCCGTCATCCTTTTGGTGGGGGGTCTATCATGGTCATTAATGATAGATTGTGCGATGTGTTTTATGTTTCGCTCCGTCATCCTTTTGGTGGGGGGTCTATCATGGTCATTAATGATAGATTGTGCGATGTATTTTGTGTTTCGCTCCGTCATCCTTTCGGTGGGGGGTCTATCATGGTCATTAATGATAGATTGTGCGATGTGTTTTGTGTTTCGCTCCGCATCCTTTCGGTGGGGGGGTCTATCATGGTCATTAATGATAGATTGTGCGATGTGTTTTGTGTTTCGCTCCGTCATCCTTTTGGTGGGGGGTCTATCATGGTCATTAATGATAAATTGTGCGATGTGTTTTGTGTTTCACTCCGTCATCCTTTTGGTGGGGGGTCTATCATGGTCATTAATGATAGATTGTGCGATGTGTTTTGTGTTTCGCTCCGTCATCCTTTTGGTGGAGGGTCTATCATGGTCATTAATGATAGATTGTGCGATGTGTTTTGTGTTTCTCTCCGTCATCCTTTTGGTGGGGGGTCTATCATGGTCATTAATGGTAGATTGTGCGATGTGTTTTGTGTTCGCTCAGTCATCCTTTTGGTGAGGGGTCTATCATGGTCATTAATGATAGATTGTGCGATGTGTTTTGTGTTTTGCTCCGTCATCCTTTTGGTGGGGGGTCTATCATGGTCATTAATGATAGATTGTGCGATGTGTTTTGTGTTTCGCTCCGTCATCCTTTTGGTGGGGGGTCTATCATGGTCATTAATGGTAGATTGTGCGATGTGTTTTGTGTTCGCTCCGTCATCCTTTTGGTGAGGGGTCTATCATGGTCATTAATGATAGATTGTGCGACTGTTTTGTGCTTTGTGTTCGCTCCGTCAGCCTTTTGGTGGGGGGTCTATCATGGTCATTAATGGTAGATTGTGCGATGTGTTTTGTGAGGGGTCTATCATGGTCATTAATGATAGATTGTGCGACTGTTTTGTTTCGCTCCGTCATCCTTTTGGTGGGGGGGTCTATCATGGTCATCAATGATAGATTGTGCGATAGTAGTCGTGTGTGTTTCTTCCCATCATCTTTTTGGTGATGTTGACCGTTTCCCTGACATTTTTTTTTCCTTTCGGACAAATTTAGGGTCTTCTTTATATCTAATTATCTTATCCCTTGAAAGAACGAATGCTGCAGCAATTCATCTTACTTGGTTTAAGTCAATTAGATAGGGGCATCTGTCATACCCTAAATTTGTCCTACCTGCTTTTACATTTCATTTTGTACATATGCCCACCATTTAGTATCCAAAATATGTGGTTGCTGCTCGAGTGTGTGGTATGGACTGAGTTTCAATGGTTGTGGCTTAATTGGTCAGTCGGGCAAATATATTTGTTTTAAACACGATGCTGGGGAGAGTATTGATCCAAATGATGCATGTTTAAGGATGAATCAGAGATATGTGTTTCAAAATGAATTTCTCGGTTCATTCATAACCAAAGTAGGATTTGCAGAAATTATGGATTAGTGTTGATTAGGCTCAAATTGGTTCTAATATTGGCATTAAATTCAAAGATTTTTTTTAAGGGACATGATCATTGATTCTAAGGCGTGGATATGTTGGTTTGTGGTTATATAATTTTCAAGTCATGGTCCATAGTTTCTTGAGTGGCAAGACTTTGATTTGTCTACTTTAAAATGTGGTTGAATTTGTTTTCGAGTGTGAGCGTGATATACGTGGGCATTTTTTTTATTTGAGAAGTTGCTCTCATTTTTATGGATTTGATCAAGTTTGATGTAAATTGCAAAGGTTGAGTATGAATATGTCTATGCCCAATTCAATTGTCATAAAAAAGGGAGGCTTAACATATGCTTACGATCCATTGCAACAAGCCATATTAATCATGTTTGGAATTCACTCGAACCATACAAGGATTGTTGTGCATTTCTTTTCAGTATTATTCAAAGTATACCTCATGTGACTAAAGAACATTATTGATGCATTTGCATAAATATGTATGGCAAGTGAGAAAAGAATTTCAAAAAAAGGGTTGTCTTATTGCGCTTATTACAAGACATACATATACATGTTCTGTTATGAAGTCACAAGGCCTAAAATGATGTTGGGTACATGAAACAGTGATGATGTTCATGAATAATATTCAAGATATCAGCATCCCAAACTTCAGAATTTAAATAGTACACAACAGTTTTACAAAGTGATTATATAATACTGTCACAAGTTCTGTCATAGTAAGGTTGGCTTGCGAGTTTGAATCGAAGAGAGTCCGGTGACGGCATCCGCATAGGCTTGTATACGAAGCTGCTACAAGCCTTCAACAATAGCCTAACTGTCACTACCACACTAGCCACCATTTGCTTCAATCACAAAGTTGAGTTAGCTGCCATTTTTCCTTTCCATTTGCTAGCCAAGCTTTCACTGTATGATTTACTCCCAACCTTGCCCACATTTAAGCCATGGCATGAGTCCCGTTTCAACCGGTCACGTTTAACCGTCCAAATAACCTGCAAACATCAAAAAGCAATACAGAAGAGTAGTTAGAATCCGCAGCAGGTCCGTCATGCACCTCGTGCTCGTTTCGATGGCAACTGACAGATAACCATGTATCAATTTCAGAATTGATAAAAGGGCCCTACAAGTTTAAAAAAAAAATCAAAAGAGTGGGCAGGACTAGAACGGGGTGCAACAACAGCTATACAAAAAGTCTCAACGCATCTCTTGACCGGTCTTCAAATGGAATTGTCGGCAGCTGCATTCATACACCCTTCAAAGCCATGCGCCAGAATGTACGTCAGGTACAACATCGAAACTGTCAAAATCAAAACGACATATTGAGGGAAATGAACAACAGCAGGCTACAGGAGAATATGTATGCACGAAAAATTAGAATTAAAGCTAACTGTTACACCGGAGATGGTCGGTCAGCATTACCGGAAGTTGTGAATGTGAGCTTGGAAGTGATGATAGCAGGCAGCACTGTGACTGTTTGTTCTGTTTCTACTCATAGTACCAAAGTTCTGGTGGAGTAAGCTTGGAAGCATGCTTCAGATATCAAGACCAAACCCGTATTAGAAATTCAGTCGGCGCAGAAATGAAGCACTTACATTCAATGGTGTTATCTCTTTGAGCTAGCAGCACCTCAGGTTGGGATTGTATCACATGGAGACTCAGTTAAGATTCAATACAAAAAACCTGTGGAACAACCATGTGCGCTCCAAAGCCCTTAATTCACGTTATGTTTATATCGTCCTCGAAGCAGCAAAACACGGCACGTCAAAGCCACAGCTCCAGCTACTGAATCGCGCATAATTCATGTCCAAACTATAAACGACAGATACTGCCTGCAGTTCACAAAGTAAATAGAAATGATAAGTATTGGTACCAAAGAACAAAACCCTCAACAAGAATTGTCATAAAAACTAACCTGTGCGAATTCAGCAACAAGTCATTATGCGCACCAGTCCACGCGAACTCCACAACCGCTGTACAATAGGCGATACGTACGCATAGAAAAACGGCAGCCAAGGAGTAAACAAGGGCACTCCACAAAGCCTCTTTCAGCGCATCAACCATTGTCATGACACACACATGATGATTCTCCAAAAAAAACTGCGGCAACCCATGATTTGAAATTCACGCGTATCATATGACCCCACCTAGAACCATCACAAAGCCGCACTCGCAAAGCTCGTACGATGTCGCAGTTTGAAAAATTAACAGCAGCATGATTGTTCATTTTCTCCAAGCAACCCAATATTCACAACAGCACCAGTAATAAAAACCATATGGCCACAATTCCGCAACAACCGAGCCATACCAATATGGAGAAATGGCAATTGTACACTTTGTATCATGAGACCAATTCAAAAACCGTTATGTTCTACTACACCACACCAAGCAGGTACCTGCTATACACAGACCACAACTCACAGCAGCTCACGATACCAGCGCCGTGTACCAACCAACAAACCATAATACAGACCTGCATTAGAAAGAACAAATTCCACTGAGAATCGAAATAAGGCCAATATTATCACAAAATGGACAATAAAAAATGCAAAAGAGGAGTTTTAGAAAACCAACGATCACAGCCGTGACTCGAAAAACCATGGAAGCTATCTTCAGATGCAAGCCACCCCTATAGTACATATCTAACCGGCAATAATTTGGGCTTCTGCATCAGCTTATGATTCACCTGCACAGGTATCGAAATTATTTCAAAAAAAGAATCACGACAAACAAGTCCTACTACAATGATACAGTCCGAAAATTGATGCCATGAGTCTGGATTTCTGTTAAAAGAAGAAACAAATCACAATTGGGGAGGAGGAGAGAAAATGAAAAAAAGCAATAACAATCACCTGCATATTTTCTTTTGATATCAAAAACATTTTTTCTCAAAAAAGCCCTCAGTATATTACACCCCATCCACCAAAAGCTTACAGGCCCTACACTGTCCAAACTAGCTGCAAGCCCCACGCAGAGCTTTTTCGAATACCACTGTCTGCTATGTAGTACGATAAACCTGCAATACCACAGATGGCTCACCACTCACAATTCAGAAGTGCTACCATCCAATTACCCTGCTAAACCACATCCACACCAGACAAGTCCTGCCACAACCAAACAAAACCTGCTACACACAACAGCCTGCAAAACCTGTCAACAACAATACAAGCTATGTAGAAATTATAAAAAAGGCCACAACAAGTCCTACAGATGAAAGTGATAACAAGAGCAAAAGAGACCATAAAACTACCTTTGATCTTCATTTCGAAGGGGGAAAGCTCCAACAAAAAAAGACTAGCCACACTATTCCATGAACCCCTTCAACTTCCTCTTCTTAGAACCAGCTTCCATTTCTCTCTTTTTTTCAAATCTCAACCTCAAAACTTCACAGTAAGAACAACAACACTATTCAAACAACAATGAAAGCACAACTCCACAGTCCAGCTAACCCTCATATTTCATTTTCCATTGGTAGCAACCAAACACATACGCCTTCATCTTGCCTTATCTGAAACTAGCCTTTTCACAAACAGTTGGTATGCGCTTTCCAATTGACAACAACAACAATCAGACTTTAGCTCCAAAACCCACAACTTTCTTCAACAGAACCCTCAAAGTCACTTCAAAACGCAACTCTTTCCCTGTCATTTAGCCCACCCTTCTTCTTCATAAAGCAACCACAAACCTCCACAGAGCCATCGATTTTCGAAACACAAATCCTCTTTCCACTTCGTCATCTTCAATCGTTCTTCTCAAACTCTCTTAACTTCCGTTTTCCAACCGTATCTTCAAACCTAACCTCAACTAGCCTACCTTTCTTCAAACCCGTTCCAAAATAGAAAACCTAACCCAAAAGTAGAAGTAAGATGGAGAATATGAGATTAAGTCAAAACCGAGATCGAAATAAGGGAATGTAAAACCTGAGATGTCAGATTTTTGCGTCGCCGGTGAAGTAAAATTGGAAGCAGGGCCGAAGATACTCTGATGAGAGACGGACATATCAAATCGAAGAAGGTGAAGTGTTAGAGTGATTTGAAATGTTGAGGATGTATGTGGATGTTGAAAGCCTACTGATGTATTGAACTGGGTACGATGGACTTCCACGGTCCGCTTGATCTGGCTTTTCTTTTTTTTCTTTTTTTTAACCATTTTTGGTGAGATGATGGGCTTTTGTGGCCCATATGATTCTCACTCACTTCACATCACTCACTTTTTCTTCTCTTTTATATATTATTTGTTAATTAGGTTTGTTAATATGTTATTCTAATTTTAAGATTTGAATAACATATTATGTTTACATATTAGTTATTTTAAAATATATATATATATATATATATATATATATATATATATATATATATATATATATATATATATATATATATATATATATATATATATATATAGTTTTTATATGTATAATATTTCTAATCTTAGGGGATTTTAATTTTTTTTAGAAGTTAGATCTTATTTCTATTTTGCTATTGGGCTTTTTGTCCCATTTTCCTCATCGCGGTCGATGACGAGACTTCCACCGTTTAACCGTCACATTGGTGGCGTGAAACAAAGGATCTGAGACCACCGTTGTTCTTTCGATTTTATTTCGGTAAACTAACATTAAATTTAATTTCCATATTATTCATATTATTGTTATATTTATCTTAACATATTATTTATTCATTATTGTCATATTATTATTCACATATCATATCTCATTATTCATTCATTCACCCATATTCAAAAACATATAATAAATTATCGAAACTCCTAAAAGCCAAATTGGTGGACTGTTGTATCATTGGTTATTTGCAGGTATCTTGATTTTAAGTCGTGCCCGACTTTGCTCAAGGCGTAGTTTAGGACTCAAATGCACACACACGGATTTCTCTTGGGCTACCTGACAATGAGACCCCTTTATTTCGTGCAATCCCGTGTAAATTACATGTATCCCTTCCCCATTCCGATGTATGTGTCGCATTTATTTGATTATTAGTTTATCTCCTAGGAGCACCCATAGGGACTAGAGCGGATTCAAACTATTTTCAAACTAATTCTCGATTCATTATCGAGCCACTTTCAAACAACCCGTAAGTCGAGTGCTCATATGCATTCGCCATCAACCTATTACAACTCGACCCTTGATGCGTAAGTCAAGTCGGTCTCTTTTTCAAACAATTTCATTTTCAACACGCTTTGCACGCGATAACGAGTCAAACCCTTGATCCAACGTCAAACGGATTTTCGAAACAAACCATCAATCAATTAACAACTATTTAATTATTTTCAAGGTGTAAAGAGTAGGTTCAAGTCTTTGATCTTGCTTTCAGTTGTTTACATACGAGTTGTCTTATTCGGGTGTGAACAATTGACGCCTCTAAATAACATTAACAACTTGACATCGTTCAACTATCTCCAATTCAAACAACTTTCCTTTCACGATGAAAAAGAGAGTGTTCCAAGTCTTTGGTCCGCTCTCCCGATTATTTGGAGTTTGAGAAGTCTTTTTTAAGCTTCAATTAATCGTCATCATTTCAACCTCATCCTTTCAAACACAACTTCTCTTACGAGGAAAAAGAGAGCGTTCCAAGTCTTTGGTTCGCCCTCCCGATTATTTTGGTCCGAGAAATCTTTCTTAAGCTAAAGTAATCGTCATCAGTTCAAACACCATTCAAACATAACATTATTCTTCAAGATGAAAAAGAGAGGGTTCCAAGTCTTTGGTTTGCTCTCCCGACTACTTGGGTCCGAGAAGCCTTTCTTAAGCTTCAAGTAGTCGTCATCCAACCAACCTCACCATTCAAACAAACTTCCTTTACGATCAAAAAGAGAGTGTTCCAAGTCTTTGGTTCGCTTTCCCGATTACTTGGGGTCTGTGAAGTCTTTCTTAGGCTTCAAGTGATCGTCATCATTTCAAACACCATTCAAACATAACATTATTCCTTCATGATGAAAAGAGAGTTTTCCAAGTCTTTGGTTCACTCTCCCGATTACTTGGGTCCGAGAAGTCTTTCTTAAGCTTCGAGTAATCGTCATCCGTACCCACTTCAAACCCAATTCAAATCTGTTTCTTTCGTGGTCGTTACCACGAACTACGAACGCTCTGATTCTTCATTCACTCTTAAATGTAAGATACGTAGGCACAAGATTGCGATGATCTTGGCGAGCACAATCCCCTCCATCTTCCGTTTCTCCCATCCTTACCCGTAGTCGAACTACGACGCTCTGATTTCTCATTCTCGTCCGAATGAGCATACGTAGGCACAAGGGCCCCAATCCTTGGCGAACACCCTATCCTCTAACCATCCCCTTTCCCCTAGCGTCTTTATTCCCTTTATGGTATCCTTTAGCATTTAGTAGCGAGAAGAGAAGAATTAAGTTTAGCTAACATCCATTCACTCGAATTAAGAGGTTCCCGTCGAGTACGACGGACGTGAGGGGTGCTAATACCTTCCCCTCGCGTAACCGACTCCCGAACCCAGGAATATGGTTGCGATGGCCGTGTTCCTTCCGCGTCTATGAGGTTTTCTTGATATTTTCCTCTCCATTTCATTCGGGAAAAATAAAGTTCGGTGGCGACTCTGTCGAACCGCATTTCCGCGCCTTTCGCGCGAGGGTCGTATGTTCGAAATGAATTTTTCGAGGTGCGACAATAACATTATTTCTTTAATTAAATCAAAAGTTTATTAACATATAATATTTATACTTTTTAATTCCCACTAATCTTTTTCGATATGCATATGAGTTTCAGGAGAATTTATCTCAGCCCTTAACTCTAGTTGAAGACCATGGTTGCCGGAGCATACTAAGTTGAGTATTAAATGTTCTTGAGTATTCTGGTTGTGTGAGGGGTAAGGGATTTGCGGTCACTCCAAAAACCTTGTATAAGCATCCAAAGAGTAAAAGTCCTAGCAATAAAAAAGTGATGGAATCGTGGGAGAATTAAAAGCTCAAATTCGTGAATTGTAAAAGGATAAAGAAAGATATATGTCAGAAAGGCGCGGTTCATAGTTTAAAGATACTGGTGATAAAGATAGTATCAATTGTAAATTTCAACAGAAAATTCATGAGGTAATTATATATATTACCTTGAAATTATATTAGCGTTATTTTTTAATTGACATATATACACATTAACAATTTCATATTTATTATTGGTTTAAGACATTTCATCTTGTCAGCTCTATTTATCACCACCGACTTATCGCATGGTTGGCAAGGGAAAAATGCATAACACTTTGGGAGATGTACTTCACCATAAATCGCTCCCTGCTGGATTTCTAAAAGTATCCATTGATATTTCTTTAGAGGGGGTACGTTATTACCTATACCAGACGATGTTTTAGATGCAACATTGGTGGGAGACGCAATAGGATCATATGTTGCATGGCTGTCAAACCTCATTTTCATAGATGATGAGGTATGTTAAAAACCATTATGAACCTTTTAGTATTCAAATGTTTTATGAGCCATGTAAGTTATTCTTACATTTACAAACATTTTATTTACATGGTAATGCTAGACTCCTACAAAATCCAAATCAAAAGATAAGGGGATTGTGTGGCACACTGAGTCAGTTGCATCAAAAAAAGAGGTACATTGATATATATGCATAGAAAATGTTAATTCTATCCTCCGAGTTCAAAAGCTTCATGATCTTATACATTACCTAACTTATATGATTTTTAGATTCATGCTCAAGAGTTGCAACAAGTCAACAAGAATAAGAAGCATGGACTTAGCAACATGTCCAACAAAAAAATAAAAGGATCTTGCAAAGACCGAGCCTAAAAAAGAATTTATTCCTCGATTTAGGTTGTGCCTTGAAACATATGTAGGAACAACTGATATGATGGAAGGTGGTATTTGTGAAATACCTATAAAGGAAGATATTTTTGGTTTTTCATATGCCGAAACAATTACTAAAGAGGATATGGATAAGTTTTTTCAACATTCTGAATTAGACATCGGTGTTATGAATTCATACATCAGTTACTCCGATGAATTTTACTTAATTAATAATTGAGCAATTTATTTACTCATTTCAATGAATATTCTAATGTTGATTATATTTTTATTTAAGGTTCTTGTATAACAAATTGATGCGCCCGCGTCAATTGACAGAAAGATTCTCTTTCTTATCTCCTAGTTGTATCAACGTACGATTAATCGATTAAAGTCTAAATGCAGTCAAAGATCACTTAGTAGATGCATTTATGGCCAACAGAGATACAAAAAAGTTGTATCTTTTACCATATAATACTGACCATGGGTTAGATTTTCATTCTAACTTCATTTATTATAATTTTTAATTTTTTGATGTTGTGTAGAAAATTCCATATAAACTTTTGTTTTATTTTACAGTGGACACTGGTTGTTGGTTGCAATTAATCCGATAAAATAAATAATATATTATCTAGATTCGTTAGATGATGATCAAACAAAATACCCAGATATGAAGAAGATGGTTGATACATAAGTGATGAGATTGTTCTAAATATTCGTGTGTGTATTTATTTACTTATGTGAGATTGTTCCAAATATTCGTTTATATTATGTTAGAGCTATACAAACATTCCGATCACAAAGACAAGCTCGAGTATCAAAGAGTAAAGCAAACAACATTACATGGATCTGAGTGCATATATATTTTCATAATTTTGATTATAATAGTGATGTTACTTGATAAAACAAGTTAAACTATATATCCTGATATATGTTCGTATTTTTTTTTCTATGTGTAGTGTCCTCGTCAGCGTAATGGTATAGATCGCGATTATTTCGTATTGAGGTTTATGAAAGAAACTATTCATTTGGATCAAATAGAGATTCCAAACATGGTATGAATTTATAAGTTAGGATTTATTTTAATATTTAACGGATATTTCATCTAATTAATTAGTTTTAACTAAATCATACATATTATGTAGTACTTTGATGAATTCAAGTGTGCTACTTACTCGAAAGATAAACTAGAAGAAATTAAGGAGGAATAATATCAATACATTATTGAGATGAGAATTATATAAGGTATATTGTCTTTCTTTCTTTTGTGTGAAGTTTATGGTCCTTAGAGATTTTTGTTGTTATGATGTTCTGTACTGGATAGAAATAGTTCTAGAAGTTGTTGTATTGTTTTGGAAGTTGTTGTATAGTTATGGAAGTTGTTCTGAATTAAGGATCGATGGAATTTGTAATTATGTTTGGCGAATCTTTAGAAGTTAAAGGTTTTGGAAGTGGATCTGTTGTTATTAGAATTATGGATTTTTTCTTGGTGTATAAGATTTGTGTTGAATTATAATGGTTATAAAGTTTATGTGTTGAATTATAATGGTAAATATATTTTGAATTATAATAGTATATAAGGCATGTGTGTTGAAATAAAGGCTTGCGTTGAATTATAAAGGTTTGTGATAAGTTTTGATAAAAATTTGAATTATAATGGTTTGTGCTGCCATTTTATAATTAAAAAATAAGACTTATGCCAACGCTTTTAACAAAAAACGCTTCCTAAAAAGTGCACAATAGACAACGCTTATAACAAAAAAACGCTTCCTAAAAAAGTGCGTTTAAAAAGCGCTATTTATGTGGAGAAAAGAAAGCACTTTGAAAAAAAAGTGCGGCCTAAAGTGGGTAAAAGAAAGCGCTTTTAAAGAAAGCGCTGCCTAAAATAGAAAGAAAAGATACATTAGACAGCGCTTTTAAAAGCGCTGCCTAAACGGGGACAAAAGATAGAGCTTTTCATGAAAAAACACTGCCTAAAATAGAAATAAAAGATACATTAGACAATGCTTTTAAAAGTGCTTCCTATAGGGGGATAAAAGAGAGACTTTTCATGAAAAAATGGTGCCTAAAGGTGACATCAGAGAGCGGTTTTAAAAAGAACCGTTGCCTAAAGGGTACCTAAGGCAGCACTTTTGCATTTAATAAAACGCTACCTTTACCTACAACAACGTCACTTTAAACAGCGCTGCTAATGGCCAAAAAAACGTTGTCTTTTGTATTATATGGTGTAGTGTGAAGGATCTCTCTCCCACACGATTTCTGTTAAAATCACTTTTATGAGAAAGTTTGACCCTTTTACTCCTAAAACTAAAGGACCGAGCGAAAGGAGTCCTAGTTGCACCCATCTTCCTCTAAAATTTAGGAAGGTTTGCATGGATCTTTGTCTTTCCAATGAAAATGTTTTCCATATTAGTCGTCATCAATCTCTGATCCTTAACCTCGAAAAGCTCGCAAATCCGAACCTCTTTCCAAGTGCATTCCTCTTAGGTGGAATAAGTACTTCTTGGATCTTACATTGTTCCTTGAACAAATCGAACAGATCTTTTGCTTTGCATGTGACAGGGAACTCTGAGATGTAAAAGGAGGATAGAGAGTTGTCTTCCATTTCTCCTCCTTTAAAACCTGTAACATTAAAACAATCACATCTCAACGCCACACCAGATGATCTACTTCTCTTGTGTTTCACCTTTTCCCATTCCATGACTGAAGCATAGATAAGATATCGAAAACTCTAAAAAATCTAACATAGTTGACGAAGGAGACTCTCAGAAACCCTATCGAACCTAACCTTCTCTCTCTACATTCTCTCTTGTGATTGTAAATGAATAATCTTTAAAAGATACATACGACCTTACATATAATATTTCTCCACAACTATCAAATGACAAATAAATAATTAAATATTTTAATATTTTAATTAAAAGGTGTAAAAATGTTAGAATGTGAAAGCACAATTGGAAAATCAAATTTTAAACACCATATAGAACACTATATATCTATCTATAATTCTTTTTATACTTTGTATCTTTTAGACAATCATTTGAGAACTGATCATAGTTAAACAATAGTATTATAAGGTAAGGGTTTATAATAGTTAAGACATTTACTGCATTATCTGTATTGTCATTTTCAACTACATTATCGATACATGTAATATATATTTTGTGGTTGGTGAAAGTTTGTTAGCCAGAATTATAATTTTTTTGACAATTAGAAAGTGATGTGTATTTGATTACCAATTTTATATAATGAATCTCACATTAAGGAAATAAGTAACGGTTTGAAAATGTTTTATAAGTAGAAGACGCATCAAGTCATACAAGCTCTTTTATGTGATTACACCAAATTTTAAGATATATATATATATATATATATATATATATATATATATATATATATATATATATATATATATATATATATATATATATATATATATATATATATATATATATATATATATATATATATCCTCTAGACTTTGTTTATTTTTTCTTCTAGAGTTTGTTCACCCTTCTGGATAGTAGAGACAATTCGTCCTATTCATCAGAACCTTCTTAAAACTCTTCTCCTTCAGCTTGAAAAGCTTTAGTATTTCCAGACCTTCCTTTAGACTTCAAAGCCACAAACTTCCCTTTCCTCTAGGGCTTATCCTCTTCTAGCTTGATCTCACGACTCCTTAGAGAACTTACAAGCTCTTATAGAGTTGTGGTATTCAAATCCTTTGACACATTGATTGTTATCACCATTGGCTTCCATTTCTTTGGCAGACTTCTAATGACTTTCTGAACATGATTTATAATGGTGTAATCCTTATTCAAAACTTTCAATTCATCAACTAGAGTTTGAAACCTTGAGAACATATCCTCAATAGTTTCATCTTCTTCCATTTTGAAAGCTTCATATTTATGGATCAAATCCAAAGCCTTATTTTCCTTCACTTGCTCATTTCCTTCACGAGTCATCCTCAAAGAATCAAATATAGACTTAGTTGAGTCTCTATTTATAATCTTCTCGTACTTAGTATATGAAATAACATTCAAAATTATTGTTCTGAATCTGTGGTGATTCTTGTTGTCCTTACTTTGTTGTTCATCCATCTTGTTTATTTCAAGCTTTACACCATTTGAATCCACAGGATGTGTGTAACCATCCATTATAATATCCCGTAGATCTACATCATATCCAAGAAAGAAACTTTTGATTCTATCTTTCTAGTAGTCAAACTTATCTCCATCAAAGATTGGAGGTTTAACGGAGTAATTATCTTTTTCATTGTTGTGTTTGACACAAGAAGCAAATACCAGGACCGAAGCTCTGATGCCAATTGAAGGTTCAATGAACACAAGAAAAGAGGGGTTGAATTGGTTTTTTGATATGACGACTTTTTGCAAACGAATGACAAGAACAACAATGATAGAGTTGGGTTTTTGATGAATAGTACCGTTGGAGGATAGAATTGGAAACTTCTTCAATTTCACAACTATCATAATGGTATGAGGTTGAGTCGTGAATTGTGGAGATATGTTGGTAGTACATTCCTTAATAATTCCAGCATATTTTCCCTTTAAAGAAACATTTGATTTTTCCGCTTGAATTTACTATTTTCAAGAATATTATTTCAACATTATTCTCTAAATTATTGGCTTTGCATTTGAGACGATTTGAAGCTTGATCAGAGTTCAAAGCCTTGAATATTATACTTTAGAGTCTACTGAAAACGAGGCTTGGGTTATCAGAGTAAATCTGAATTGTTTGTTCCAGTAGTATTGACTTGATTATCGAGATGGTAGACTATCAGTTAAACACTTCTTTATATTTCAACCTTGTTTTAGAATTTGTTGAAGTTCAGAGTCCAGAGTCTCTTGTCTAGATTCCAGAGTCTCTTATCCATAGTTTTAAAGTCTATTGTCCATAGTCCAGAGTCTACTTTGTCTAGAGTCTAGAGCTTCTTGTCCAAAGTTCACAGTCTATTTTGTCCAGAGTCTGCTCGATCTAGAGTCAGCTTTATCTAAAGTCTGCTTTTTCTAGAGTCCACATAGTCTAGAGTCTAGAATTTGTTTTCCTTATCTTTAAGATTATTCACACTTAATGAAACTATTAGTGTATTGATCTGCTGTTGCGCACGAATCAAAAACGAGTTTAAAAGTGTAGTTAGGTAAGCGACACTTGGATGTCGTATCACAAGAACTCTTGGTAAAAATTAACCGACTAAATAAACAATTTAAGGGGGGTTCAGTTTCGGTTTCAGTTTCCAATAAGTGATTAAAATAAGTGATTAAGAAATAAGCTAATCTGTTGTTTATTCTCCAACTTATCATCGATCACATAATTCCTAAGCCCTAAGCGGATTCCATTCCCCTTCGAATATAGTAACAATAACAAGTGTTATTGAAACTAATATATGATTTATGTTCCTAATTCCAAATTTAGCAAACAAATAACGCAAACATGAATTAAGCAAATGCGGTTATGATTAATAGAACATACATCAATCAAAATAAATTAATCCTATTCTATAAAATATGCAATTGAATTAAGCAAACAACAATAACTGAATAAAGCAGTCAAAATTATAGATAAAATTGAAAAGGGAATTGAAATTACTTGGAAATTATATTAACCTCAAAGTTAACGGAGATACGGTTACAACAGACAAACCCTTTGGAATTAGATCTCCATAAGATTCATACAAAGCAAAAGAAAAAACTGTGAACAGTGCAAAAGAGAGATAGTGAACAGTAGCACGAATGCTAGGTATAAGAAAAGCATATCATTTGGGTTCTAACCCAATCGGGTTCTAACCCAATCGGGTCAAAAAACATAAAAAAAAACCCAACCCAAAACTAAATATTTCTTAAGTCTGTAGCTTCTACGAATTGTTTGAGACTTATGGACTTCGAATCAGCTATTGGTTTCAACATAAAACTTGTATCTCTTCCTCTTAGCTTTCCAGCACCTATCAGAACACGTCAATCCAATTCTCATAGCTCAAGTTATAGTTTGCACAGTGAACATGTATCAAATAACTGTTAATGCTAAAAATAAAATACGAGTTTAAATTAAAGGCAAAAATAAACTTAGTTCTAAAAACACAATAAAATAGTAAAATTAATAAAGCAAACTAGAGAAATGCTTAAATACAATAGTATAAGAATGTGCATCAAAATGCACTGATCAAATTCCCCCACACTTGAACTTTTGCACTCCGAGCAAAATTATAAATTCAAAATAGTAAAACTTCAAAAAAAAAACAGAGCATGTATTTCTAAAGGTTTTCAGGATGACAAAAGTGTAAGTAAAATCCTAAGTATAAGCTTCATGAAAAATGGTATTAGTGAGTAACATTTTTTTAACAATTAAGGCAGATGAGAGGACAGTTTACCAAAGAGTGCATCATAAGTAGCAAGATTCTCACAAGATAAAATTCACTCAACTCTCAAGTGTTTAGGTTAACTGTTTACCCTCAGAGCACAATATGAAAGTTACTACTACCATAAGCTTGAAAAGACTCTAACATCCATAATTTAAATACGCACACAAAGATCAAAAGGACTTTTATTCAAGTTGTAATATGCCCAAGGTAAGGGTAAATTAAATCCTAAGGGGTACTAGGCTAAAACTCAAAGGATCAAAAGAAAATTGAAGGAAACTGAGGGATTTGAACTACAAAATACTTCATTCACTGCTATTCCTCTTCTCTTTTCTCTTTTTTTTCTCTTCTTTTTTTTTGTTGACATTTTTCAGAAGGAAAATGTATTGATATCCTTATTTTATTTTTCCATTTTTTTTGTATTTTTTTCTTTTTCAGTAAATTTTTTTCTTCTTTTTCTACCAACCTTTGAAACACCACAACTATATTGTTCAACTTCGCCCAACTCTATATAAGACTCTTTCAACCCTTTGAATAGGGTGATAACATTATTTTTCACTTTTTGACTTGTAATGATTTTAAATAAAAAAGAGATAAACAGACTCAAAGGGGTTTCCAAACAAGGGATAATATTTGCAGAGTTGGCTTTTTGGCTAACTGGCTTAAAAACAAAACAAAACAACATGCCTTTATCATATCAGTGTGCACAAGTAAAATAAAAAGCTTCAATAATAATCAATTCAAGTTCTAGAGACTAACAAACATGAGTGAAACACACAAGAAAGAAAAATATGGATTTTTTTTAATGTTATCCATGAAAAGACTCAAAATTTCACTAGGTTAATAATCTACCACAAACGATGCACAATCTAAAGTTCAATTCTACTTAACATGCCAAGAATGCACCAAAAAAATCAATCACATTCTGCCACAATTCTTTAATGAATAGAATAGAGAATTTACTCACAGACAATTTGCAACTCAAATCGAAGAATCCTACTTAGCATGCAATTTTTATTTTTTATTTAAGAAAACACACAAAACAAAGAAAACTAAAAGATAATAAAACAAAGAAATGGTTTCCTCTCCCACACTTAAAACATACATTATCCTCAATGAAAGAAAATAAATATAAAATAAGAACGAGAGAAAGGAAATAACACACCCAAGTAGTCTAGGTGGATAGGTGATCGCATAAGCAACCTTTCCCAAAGAGAGATCTTCTACAGGCTCCTCTTCCAAAGTGGGGATCTCATAGAGTAACTTTAGATAACATCCATTGACCTTGAAATTTTTATTAGTTCCTTTTCCTTTTACTCCAGGATCAAAGAAGGATCTTCGATAAGTGAAAGTTTTGAATGGTCACGGGAACGTGATCTATTTTTTCACAACATCAAGAATCAAAGGATTCAGAGGCTGCCTCGCTAATTTTGTTCCATCTTCAATTGAGGCCTTAAGCATACTCATGGATAGGATAAAATCACGAGTGTCAACCAAGGTCCACCCAATTCCCTTCTTATGCTTCTTCAAAACCTGCAAAAGCTTATTTTCTTAATCAAAGTCAAAGTTAGAAGAAATTATAACAAAAAGCTTTTCATCCCTCTCTAAATAAGAATATTTCAGATTATCGAGAAATGATTTAAGCTCTAAGGAAAGAGATTATTCAATGGATGGTGAGATTGGGGCTGCCGTGATGTCAAGAGCTTCAGCTGCATAAACAACTTCATCTATAACTTCATCTGCATGAAAAACATCAACCTGCAAGGCAGCATCAATCTCAGCACAAACAAAGAAAATATTAGTGTCAATACATGAATCACAAGAGTAAGTATCAAAAAAGTCTGACAATAATGGAAAATCAGATAACAATTCATAATAAGTACCATCAATTAAATCAGAAAGTAACTCAATGTTAAAAATAAAATTTTCTTCCATGGGGTGCTTCATATCATCAAAGATGTTAAATTTTGCGACAATGTCACCAAATTCCATGGACAAGGTTCCATTGTCAACATCAAGTTTTTTCTTTTCCATTTTCATGAACGGTCTGCCCAAAATAATTGGTGATTTGCTTGAATTTCTTTCTCCTACCATGTCCAAAATGTAAAAATCTGCAGGAAAAATCAAGTCATTAACTTGAACAACCATATCTTCTACTACTCCAATAGGGTGCGCCACTACTACAAAAAACCCATATCACAACGGTTGGAAAAGGGATATATTCGAGTTGTAAATTAAAGGGGGATTTTGTTATCGTCTCCACAAGGATTGTTCGATATTTGATGCTTGTCGTTCAATAGTTTACCCTTCTAAGAAAAAGGGTTTTCAAACTTTCTTTCATAAAATGTCACAATTTTTAGTAGCAAAACTTATAAATTCTAAAGTGTTTGATTAACAAAGTATATCAAAAGTAGTTTTCATCTACCCTAACTTATACGTATTCTTTCAATCTTGCATGTGATGTCGGATCCGATTAATATCATCGCGTATTCTCTCAATACCGTCTATCTCTAGAGCGATATTGTGAGAAATACCGTATTCATCTCTACAAGATCTCTTCATATAACAATCAATATAGTTCTGCTTTAAGTTCAATGCAAAGCAAATATCAACCATATACTGATCTCTCCAATATATAAATCAAAAGAATATTTTAGGTCTAGTTCCATAAAATCTATGTATAGAGTTTTACAAAACAAGAGTGAATCATTAAGAACAAAAATATTAATCATATATTAATCATCGCTTGTTCACATACAAGACCAATCAAAAGAAATACATAAAGATAAGGTAGACTACCTCAACCTTTGATACAAAGGAAATTAGCTACCCGTAACCATGGTAGCTTGCCTTACAAGTCTTGAGACAAGATGAATGAGCATCCACGTCGAAGAATCGAACTCGGATGAAAATCCAGTTTCTATTTGCAAAATCTTACTTTTTTTGTGAAGAAACACTGACGAAATTAGTTTTTATGTGAAAATGGGGGTAATGATCCCTAAAAAGTGTGAAAAGTACTTATATAGTACAACTAAAGTCTGCCTAGTTCGCCCAGCGAGGGCTACTTTATGGAACCTGAAGTGCCTCTGAACAATTAAACTGCCCTTGAAAAAATATCTGAACTCACCTAGCGAACACTTCTTCCCCCTGCGAGCCTCTTCGCTACAAGTTTGCACATCGAACTTATGGCGCTTTACTTCATGCCATCTAAGGTTTCCTCCTTGCTGGGACCTTGTTGAAACTTCTCATAGTGAGCACTCGCTACAAGTTCGCCCAATGAACTTATAATCCTTTTCTTTTTGCTCTAATCTGAGAGGGTTTGCTGGGGCTTCACTGCTACTTCTCCCAACGAATATTTGTTAGCTGCTCTTTGTTGTTCGCCTAACGAACATGCTGAATCTTCACATTTTCTTTGGCTTCCTTGCCAATTTTTATTGTGTCTTACTTTTTGATGGTTTATGCCTAAATCCTGCATAATAACACACAAATCAAAGCAACCAAAGGTATTTGCAACATATTGAAGAATAGCATTGAAACATGGAATAAATCCATTAATACATAACAAATGAGATGAAAAATGTCAAATATAATAGATCAATTTAAAGCATGTATGACACTCAACAAACTCTCCCCAACTAGGTATTTGCTTGTCCTCAAGCAATGTTTGCCTCTCATTGAAAACAAGAGGATTTTCTCAAGCATTTAATTCAACCAAGAACATATTTATGGCTCAAATTAAACATACAAATGTGCACAAGCAATGTTTACCACTTCCTAGAATCGAACAATGAAAAAGAATTTAGTTCTTGAACAAATATCATGCAATGTTTCAAACAACAACTAAATTTTCATGCTTAAATCACTCTAGCACTCCTCTTCAAATAAGAATGAAGAAATTAATGCATTTGCAACCGCGGGGCAATTTCACTCACCTGACAAGCAATGCAAATGACAATTTAATTCATACATTCATCTAATCAATCAAAAATAAAATCATGGAAGCAAGAAGATCGCTAAGGGCTTGAAAGGTTGTAGCTTGGTTAGGTTCACAACAAAGGGATATATCTAAGGCCATGAAATCAAAGTTGTCAATGCAAAAGAAACATTCATTATACAAGGTTATGTACAAACTACAAATTTATCCAACACTTTCTTTTCTCAATTGGTAACCCTTCCAAACTTCCTTTATGCACATTATTCATTCTCTATTTTTTTTTCTTTCCAACAAGAATGCTTTTTCTTTTTCTTTCTTACATTCATATTCACAATTTTATTTTTCAATGCTTGTTTGAAGATTTTTCAAAATTTTGAGTAACCTACCACTTTTCTTTTTAATCTCCCCAATTTTGCTTCAACCAAACCTCAAGTGAATCTTTCTTGCTTTTTATGGCAAGGAAGACAATTTAGAACAAATTTCAAAGTTCAAGAAATTTTTTTAGAATCCCACAAAATTCAATTATGAACTATCTTTCAAATTATGTACAAATACCAAGTTCATCACTAAACTAGGATCTAAATTATTAAGCTCAAAGGGGTTAGCGAATTCTCACTACTCACGGGTAAGTTACTTTTTTGGGATATGGTTGTGCTCAATATCAACAAATGCCTTGATCAATCTAATGCTTCCAAAAAATTAAAATAATTACAAGATTAAGCATGAATCAAATGTATTAAACAAACCTTATCAGTTATCCTATGCATATAGTAAACAATGGAGGTCTCTCATAATTTGTGGCTTTTGGAACCTAAGTGAAACAAGCATTCAAACATAGTTGCAAAATGAAACAAGGATACAATTGCAAAAAGAAAAAAATATTAAACATTCTAGCATCCTAGAAAGAGGTAACCATGTACATTGCTTGCATTCATGGTATTAAAATACTATCATCACCATCCAAACTTGGGAGAATCTTCATTGGATACTTTTAGGAAATAACAACTAATCTAGAAGTTCCCACATTCAATCACCAAAGAAAGAAGCATTAAATTAAAACAAGCTACTAATAGCCATAAAAAAACCAGAGTTGAACATTTCTAAACTGATGAATTCAACTCTAACAACATAAAAAGAAACTAAAGTTGAACATTCATGAACTGAAGAATTCAACTGAAATAACAATAAAATGTTATGGTGTAAACCACCAACAAAAGTGCAAGTACCCAAAAGTGGTACAAACATACAATATCCAAAATGATCCACAAAGGTGGATAATGTACAATAAAAAATAAAACACAACATAACATAAATATGGCAATGATGTAAGATAAAAAGAAAACTTCACTTTGTAGCAACCAAAGGAAGTAGACTAAGATCATACCCAAAACATAAAAAAAAAACTAGTCCTCATCAGACTCGATCTCCTCATCATCCTGCTCTATCTCCTCTCCAGACTCTGGACCAAAACCAGACACAACCTCATCATCATCACCTTTCTCCTCAGCGTCATCAGCCTCATCAGTGCCAGCTACATCCACCCCTCTATAGAGAATAGCCTAGCCTCAGGCCAACCAGCATGAGCTAGGAACTGCTCCCTAGTCATGATCGAATGCTGCACCGTAGGCTCACGGTATTGTAGCTATAAAACCTGAATATAGTCATGTATATCAATCATGGAACGCTGAGTAGCCGCCATCCAATCTCAGTGGTAGTTGCAGATTTCCCTCTTAAACGGGACAAAGCCCTGGGAATCTACAACTCTAGAACCTGAAGTCTCTCCTGCTCCTGTACCTGTACCAATACTCTTTCCTCCTCTCAACCTATTAGGCTTACAGAACTTGTCCACATAATTGTCATCAATAGTAGTCGGAATGGTAACCTGAAAGCAAGAGAGTAGCTTCACCCTCGAATGCACACATAAATCCATGATCAAGCATGGGAAAACCAGAGGGCAATTAGCTCGCGCCCCTGGTTTGATACCAAAAATTTCAACCACTGAACGCATCTCGTCAACAATGATCTAAGCCACATCAATCTGTGTATCTATCAAAATGCTATGGATCAAGTGAGCAACCAGTATAGGTACATTGGAGGTAAACAACCTTGACTTAATGTTCGTTAAGACCAAGAGTAGCACCAGCTGTGCTAAAGGACGCATATCCTCCCTATGGTATCTCCTCACAATCCCAAATGGGTTAAGTTCCACCGACTTGCCTTCCAACAATAATGCACCAAAAATATCCTAAATATCTCTATGCAACCTCAAGGTCCTGTGATACTCATTCAACACATCTTCCCCTAACGTAAGAGGTTTACCCAACACGTGATTAACCGTGTCTCGGTCAAACTTCACCTCTCTTCCCATTACTTGTGTAGTCAAAGAAAATACCTCATTATCGTCCGAAAGGACATTAGCTTAGAACTCCCTCATGAGTTCCACTTTATAACTATCTCACAACACTACGCCAGAAATGAGTTTTAGCAGCGCACCCTTTAGCAGCGCTTCTTAAATAAGCGCTGCTAAAGGGTGGGTAAAAAAAAAAGAAAAAAAATTTCCCACCTAAGACAACGCTTTTGAAAAAGCGCTGCTAAAGGGGGGCCCTAAGAAAGCGCTTTTTAAAAAGCGCTGCTAAAGGGGTGGCCTAAGAAAGAGCTTTTAAAAAGCGCTGCTAAAGGTGTCTCCTTTAGCAGCGCTTATTCTATAAAGCGCTGCTATATGGCATTGCTAAGGCACCCTAAGAAAGCACTTTTAAAAGTGCTGCTAAAGGCCTTTAAAAGCGCTGCTAAAGGGGGACCTAAGAAAGCGCTTTTAAAAAGCGCTGCTAAAGGGGGCCCTTTAGCAGCGCTTTTTCTATAAAGCGCTGCTATATGGCATTGCTAAGGAACCCTAAGAAAGCGCTTTTAAAAGCGCTGCTAAAGGCCTTTAAAAGCGCTGCTATAGGTATTAGTATTATAATTTTAAAATACCCTCCAGAATTTTAAGAGAAACAGAACAGTCGCGTACATTTCTTTTCTTCTGTCTTTCTCCTCTGGCGAACGAACTTGCCCTATTCAAACTTTCTGTTGCCGTCATCCGCCGTCCGACCGTCGCCCGCCGTCCGTTCACCGTCCGTTTTCGAGTGCATCCGTCCGTTTGCATTGCATTTCCACCATTGTTAAGGTATGTGACAGTTTCAAGGGATTTTCTTGTTTTTTTTCTTTTCACCATTGTTGGTATTTGAAGACATTAAAGGTTTTGAAGGTTGTTGTTAATACTGTTATCTAAATATTGATGGTTTTTCTTTTCACCATTGTTGGTATTTGATGGTTTTTCTATATATTTGTTTTCACCATTGTTGGTATACTATTGTTTTTGTTATCTAAATATTTGTTATCTAAATATTGATGGTTTTTCTTTTCACCATTGTTGGTATACTATTGTTTTTGTTGTTGTGTAGATATGTTTCTTTTGAGGACATGCAAGTAAATTTTAGTGTTGATAACGTATACTGTTGTTGAGTAATTGTTTTTGTTGTTGCGTTCAAGTATGATACGTATATTGTTGTTTTGTATTGAAGGTTTGAGGACATGCATGCAAGTAAATTTTAGTGTTGTTGTTGTGCAGAAATGACTTATTGAAGGTTTAGTGAAGGTTTTATATGTTGATATGTTATTATGTTATTATGATGGATTTCTCAATGTTTATATGATATATATGTTATTATGGTTTTATATGTTTAGTTAGGATTTCTCAATGTTTAGTAAGGGTGTCATTTTGGTTTAAGGATTATCTAGTAATTTTAATATGATTTGTTTTGGTGGATTATCTAGTATTTTTAATATGATTTGTCTTGGTTAATTATTAATATGATTTTAATAAAATTTATATTTTGTCTGCTATAGGGGTTACCTGTGAAGAGCAAAGTTGTGATCGTTTCCAAGCATCCTATTGCAGCATTCTTAGAAGTTAGTGATTTCCTTACAGGAATTCTCTGTTTTGTTTAAGTTTTATAGTTTAGTGTAGATTACTCAATTAGTATGGATAAAAAATGGATGTCTGGTAATCGATTGTCAAAAGAGTACGAGAATGGGGTATCGAAGTTCGTTAAGTTTGCTGTTGAACACGCCAAAGACCCCAGTAGGATCACATGTCCTTGCTTAGGTTATGGGCGTCGAATTGACGCCGTTCAGTTGAAATCTCATTTAACGAGACATAGAATTGATCGAAGTTACACATGTTGGACATTACATGGTGAGATAAGTAACGAGAATGTTGAACCCCGGAATAATACGACATGTGCTTCAAAGGACAATGGCAGAGATACATATGATTGTGATCGAGTCGAAGAGATTGCAGAAGCACTTGAAGAAGATCTTCAAGATTGTCCCAAGATGTTTGAGAGGTTGGTAAGCGATGCAGAGAAACCGTTGTATAAAGGTTGCACTACTTTCACAAGATTGTCCGCGGTATTAAAGTTGTACAATTTAAAGGCGGGTAATGGATGGTCGGATAAAAGTTTCACAGAGTTGTTAGCCCTACTTCAAGAGATGCTTCCAGAGGATAATGTTCTTCCCAATCGAACCTATGAAGCTAAAAAAATGTTATGCTCTATTGGCATGAGCTATGATAAGATACATGCTTGTCCAAATGATTGCATTTTGTTTTGAAATGAATATGCATCATTAAACGAGTGTCCTAAATGCGGTGTATCTCGGTATAAGAAAAAATTGTCACCAGAGGGATGTATTGTTGAACGATACATTGTTGAAGAAGCTATTGAGTTTTGTACTGAATATTTGTCCAACATTCAATCCATTGGCCTCCCAAAATCTCATGTTGTTGAAAAAATAGATGGTAAACAGTTAATTGGAAATAAAGTTGTGACAGTTTCAAGGGATGAACGGGAGCAAGTGCATTTGTATGTTCTGCACAATGACATTGAGGTTGAGCCGTATGTTGAAATGCACAAGGACGTTCTCTGAGGTTTAAATCTGAATAGAAATGAAAATTGGATAGTACGTGAGCACAATCGAAGTTTTATAACATGGTTCAAGGAGCATATTTTTTCAAAGTTTTATTCTGATCCCGCTTCAATAACAGAAAGGTTGAGATGTTTAGCATATGGTCCAAGTTTGCATGTGTTTTCTTATAGCGCATACGCAATTAATGGATACATATTTTATACCAAGGAACAAGATGATAAAAGTACAATGCAAAATAGTGGTGTCACCGTGCTTGCCGAAGCAATGCACATTTCCTCGTATTATGGGGTTATCGAACGCATTTGGGTGTTTGATTATGAGAAGTTTCAGATTCCTATCTTTGGATGCAAGTGGGTTGAAAATAATAGTGGCATACAAATGGATAAATCAGATTTTTTGAAAGTGGATCTTAATAAGGTGGGGTACAAAGATGAGCCTTTTATTCTAGCCACGCAAGCTAAACAAGTGTTCTATGTCACTGATCCGACAAGTACGAAATGGTATATAGTTCTTTTTTCCAACAAAGTAATCAATGATAACATTGGAGAAAAGGGGGATGTTTATGTTGAGAATGAATCTTATATTATAGATGATCCAGATGAGAATATTAGAGCGGACGAATCATATATTAGAAATGATCATAACGAGGGAATTTGGATCAATCCATCTGTCCGTGTTGTTAAGAAACAAGTAAACCCCGTTACAACGAAAAAAAGAAAGAGATGTTAAAGGTACTTGTAACATGTTTTTCTTATTTACACATGTCTTATTTATACCATGTTTTTGTTATTTCTTATTTATACCATGTTTTTCTTATTTACACATTTCTTATGTATATATTTGTTATTTACATATTTGCATGTCATTCATTTGATACTTTGGTTTTTCTGAATTACAGGTATATATATTATGGCCAGCAACGAGGAAACATCACATGATGGAAAACAAACAACAAAAGACGTGGAAGGCGATATTAAAAGAGGCATAACAATTATGAAAAAAATCATCCATGCGAGAGATAAAGGAGTAAAGTATGATGTCTATTGGAATGAAAGAGACTAGTTAGTTGAGTCTAACGGTGCGTTGCTAACAAGTTACATCGGAGCACTTGTACGTTCGCAAGTTCCGATTACTTGCGATAATTGGAGAATTGTTTCATTACAACCGGCTAAAGATAAGATTTGGACCGAGATTCAGGTATAATGTTGGAATTGTTTAATTATTGTTGACATTTACGTCTTTAAATTAAATATACTAACATGTTATATGTATGTGTGTTTGTTTGCAGAGATCTTTCAATATTGAAGATCGTAGGAGAAAATATTGTATTCAATTGGCCGGAAAATGCTTGAGGGGATTTAGAGCGTTTTGAACAAACAAGTTTCTAAAAGATTCTGAAGGAAACTTTGTTGACTCAGAGCGTCAGATGAAGTACGTGGATTTGATTTCGGAGGAAGAATGGGAGACGTTTGTTGCAAAGCGAAGATCAAAAGAATTTGAAGTAAGTACAGAAAGGGCATCAAATCCCGCATATTCATACAGAAAGGGTTATTTTCAAACATGTCACATTTTGCGCTTACTTTTTTCAAAAATGTCACATTTTGTACTTAACTTCCAATGGTGGAAGTTATGTGTTATTTTTTACTTTTTTTCAAAAATGTCACTTTTTGCACTTAACTTCCAATGGTGGAAGTTAGTGTTATTTTAGGCTTTTTTCAAAAATGTCACATTTTGTACTTAACTTCCAATGGTGGAAGTTATGTGTTATTTTTGATTTTTTTTCAAAAATGTCACTTTTTGCACTTAACTACCAATGGTGGAAGTTAGTGTTATTTTAGGTTTTTTTCAAAAATGTCACATTTTGTACTTAACTTCCACCATTGGAAGTTATGTGTTATTTTTGACTTTATTTCAAAAATGTCACTTTTTGCACTTAACTTCCAATGGTGGAAGTTAGTGTTATTTTAGGCCTTTTTCAAAAATGTCACATTTTGTACTTAACTTCCAATGGTGTAAATCGTCAACGGGTATATACTTCCAATAGTATATACTTCTTCCATGTACAGGAGTTCTGATAAACTTGTTTTTTCAGGTTGTTAGTGGCGTAAATCGTCAACGGGCATCAAATCCCGCATATCCATACAGAAAGGGCCGGTTGGGATATGCACGATTAGAACAAAAAATAGTAAGTACATATAAATGCTTTAATATGATATATTTACAAAAAATAGTAAGTATATATAATAGGATACAATGCTTTATTATCCGTCTTAATGCGTAGTTGGAAGAGGAGAAGAGTGATGCGACATCTCTTCCGGACCATGTTGTATGGAAGGCTGCCCGTGTGGGACGAGATGGAGTCGTTCAGGAAGAAGTTCAACAAGTCTTTGAACAATGTGTAAGTACAACATTATCTTTGTCAGTAACTGATCAAAAGTGTGTAATATATTTATATATGTTTTTATCTATATTTCAGGAGACTCTGTCCCAGACCATAACTCCCGCCGAGGACAATGATTGTAGGAGCTTACTGAGCCGGGTGCTGAATATTCCTGAGTATTCTGGGCGTGTGAGGGGTAAGGGAATTGGTGTCACTCCATCCAAACTGTATAAGCAGCCAAAGAAAAAAAATCCAACCAATAAAGAAGTGATGGAGACTTTGGAGGAATTGAAAGCGCAAATCCGTGAATTACAGAAGGATAAGGAGAGATACATGGCGGAAAGACGCGCTCCAGAGGGTAGAGCTACTAGTGACAAAGATAGTACCGGTTGTCCACAGAAGCTTCCAGAGGTAATTGTATATATTACATTGAAATTAATTTAGCACACTTTACTTAATTGACACATTAACTGATCATTATTTGTTTAGGGCATTTCACTTTGCCGGCTATATTTATCGTCACCTACTCATCGAATGGTTGGTAAGGGAAAGGTGCATAACTTTCTGGGAGACTTACTTCACCACAAACCGTTCCCTTCTAGATTTTTGAAAGTATCTATTGATATTGCATGAGAGGGGAGTGCGTTGTTGCCTATACCAGATGATATTTCAGGCGCAACAGTGGTGGGAGACGCAGTAGGATCGTATGTGGCATGGCCGGCAAATCTGATTTGCATAGATGATGAGGTAGGTTGAACCTTTTAATACTCAAATGTTTTATGATTCATACATGAAAGTTATTCTTACATCTACATTTTCTTATTTACATGATGATCTTAGACTACTACAAAATCCAAATCAAAAGATGAAAGAATTATTATGCGGGATACCGATTCAGCTGCATCAAAGAAACAGGTACTACTACAGTTACATGACTATCTTGTTATACAATATTAATTACTGAACTTATATATGACTTTTAGGTTCATGATCAGCAGTCGCAACAAGTCAGCAAGGGTAAGATGCCTGAAACTTCCAAGGTTCCCAGAAAAGCAATTGTTCCTCGATTTAGGATGTGCCTTGAAACATATGTCGGAACATCAGATGTGCCTGAGGGTGGCGTCCGTCAAATACATATGGAGGCAGGTATTTTCGGTTTTGAATATCCCGAAACAATTGCTAAGGAGGATTTTGATCAGGTTTTCAACCATTCTGAACTGGGCGTCGGTGTTCTGCATTCATACATCAGGTACTTTGATCCATTTTAATTAAATAATTGAACATTTTAAAATTTGCTCGTTTAACTTAATATTCTAATGTTGATTATGTTTTTTTAGGTTCTTGTATGACAAGTTATTGGTCCCGAATGAATTGACTTCAATATTCACATTCTTATCTGCTAGCTGTGTCAACTCACGTATAATAGACCAGTCACCAGATACAGTCAAAGAGTACACAGTGCAGAGATTTATGCGCGCGACTACGGAGAAGTTGTTCTTGTTGCCATATAACACTGGCCATGGGTTAGATTTTATTCTAAATTCATTTATTATAATTGTTCGATTTTTCCCTTTCTATATATATAACATTTCCGTCTAAACTGTTGTCTTATTTTATAGTGGACATTGGTTGTTGATCGCAATTAATCCGACGAAAGAAATAGTGTATTATATAGATTCATTGGATGGCAATACAACAAAATATGAAAATCTGAGGAACTTTGTTGATACGTAAGTGATGGCATATATTGTTGTCTTTAATTATATATCTTTATTTATTATGTGACATTGTTCTAAATATGCATTTATATTATGTTAGAGTTATACAAATATTCAAAGCACAAAGAGATGCAACGGTGCCAAAAAGTAAGGCTAACAACATCAACTGGATCAGAGTGGAGGTATATTCTCGCATGTTTCTACTTGATAAAACTATTTAAACTATATATCCGGATAAATGTTCGTTTGTTTTTTCCATTTACAGTGTCCTCGGCAGCGTAATGGTATTGACTGTGGATATTTTATATTGTGCTTTATGAGGGAAATTATTCTTTCTAGTCAACTTGAGATTCCAGTCCTGGTATGGATCAATTCATTATATAAGTTATATGATTCATTTTGATAATTATCCGATACTTCATCTGAGTAATTAGTTTTAAACTTAAATCTTATTCGATCTGTTATATTATCACTATGCCAAAAAAGACCTTTAACAGCGCTTTTTTTGGCCTTTAGCAGCGCTTTAAAGCACTGCAAAAAGTGGCGCTGCTAAAGGTAAAGGCAACGCTTTTTTTCAATGAAAAAGCGCTGCTAAAAGCTCCCTTCAGCAGCACCTTTAGCAGCACTTTAAAAAAGCGCTGCATAATTCCCCCAACCATCCCCCCCTTTAGCAGCGCTTTAAAAAAGCGCTGTCTTAGACCCCCCCATTTAGCAGCGCTTTTGCAAAAGCGCTGCCATAGCCCACCCTTTAGCAGCGCTTTTTACAAGCGCTGCCTTAGACCCCCCCCCCCCCCCCTTCCAAACCAATAGCAGCGCTTTTATGTAAAAGCGCTGTCTAATGTCCTAGATTTTAAAAAATTTTTTTATAAAATATTCACCCTGTTTTGTATATTTTACCAACAACCTGCTTATATTACACAAACCTGCTTATAATTAAGGCCTTTATTTCAGCACTTTGTCCTTATAAATAAAATTCAAACTTTGGCCTTAAATATACCATTCAAACTTTGGCCTTATATGTACAATTCAAAACTTTGTATGTAACTCATGACTTTGTTCATAAACATTTTAATATACACATAAACCTGTTTAAATATGTTACAACAAAAATTGACACAAATACATTCAATTCTCAGAATTACAACAACACAAATACATTCAATTCACATATAATTACAAGTCTTCCAATCCGATAACTCTATACAATTCTCAACCCAAGAATAAATTGACACCATTCCTCTTTAATTTCTTCCAATTTTGCTTTCGTGTAAGTAGCGCACTTGAATTCATCATAATACTACACAATATAACAGATCGAATAAGATTTAAGTTTAAAACTAATTACTCAGATGAAGTATCGGATAATTATCAAAATGAATCATATAACTTATATAATGAATTGATCCATACCAGGACTGGAATCTCAAGTTGACTAGAAAGAATAATTTCCCTCATAAAGCGCAATACAAAATATCCACAGTCAATACCATTACGCTGTCGAGGACACTGTAAATGGAAAAAACAAACGAACATTTATCCGGATATATAGTTGAAATAGTTTTATCAAGTAGAAACATGCGAGAATATACCTCTACTCTGATCCAGTTGATGTTGTTAGCCTTCCTTTTTGGCACCGTTGCATCTCTTTGTGCTCTGAATATTTGTATAACTCTAACATAATATAAACGCATATTTAGAACAATGTCACATAATAAATAAAGATATATAATTAAAGACAACAGTATATGTCATCACTTACGTATCAACAAAGTTCCTCAGATTTTCATATTTTGTTGTATCGCCATCCAATGAATCTATATAATACACTATTTCTTTCGTTGGATTAATTGCGATCAACAACCAATGTCCACTATAAAATAAGACAACAGTTTAGACGGAAATGTTATATATATAGAAAGGGAAAAATTGAACAATTATAATAAATGAATTTAGAATAAAATCTAACCCATGGCCAGTGTTATATGGCAACAAGATCAACTTCTCCGTAGTCGCGTGCATAAACCTCTGCACTGTGTACTCTTTGACTGTATCTGGTGACTGGTCTATTATACGTGAGTTGACACAGTTAGCAGATAAGAATGCGAATACTGAAGTCAATTCATTCGGGACCAATAACTTGTCATATAAGAACCTAAAAAAACATAATCAACATTAGAATATTAAGTTAAACGAGCAAATTTTAAAATGTTCAATTATTTAATAAAAATGGATCGGAGTACCTAATGTATGGATGCATAACACCGACGCCCAGTTCAGAATGGTTGAAAACCTCATCAAAATCCTCCTTAGCAATTGTTTCGGGATATTCAAAACCGAAAATACCTGCCTCCATATGTATTTGACGGACGCCACCCTCAGGCACATCTGATGTTCCGACATATGTTTCAAAGCACATCCTAAATCGAGGAACAATTGCTTTTCTGGGAATCTTGGAAGTTTCAGGCATCTTACTCTTGCTGACTTGTTGCGACTGCTGATCATGAACCTAAAAGTCATATATAAGTTTAGTAATTAATATTGTATAACAAGATAGTCATGCAACAGACGAGGGCGACGACGACGGTTGGACAGACGGCGACGGTTGGACGGCAACGGTGGTTTATAGGGCAACACTCTTTGTTCGACAGAGAGAAAGAAAGAAAGCAACGTAATATGACTGTTCTGTTTCTCATAAAAATTCTGGTGGGTATTTTAAATTAATTCTAATAAACCTATAGTAGCGCTTTTTAATAGCTTTAGCAGCGCTTTAAAAAGCGCTCTCAAAGACGTTCTAATGTAACCCATATAGCAGCGCTTTATGGAAAAAGCGCTCTCGTAGACCATACCTACATCAGCGCTTTTTGGAAGCGCTGCCTTAGGACCCCCCTTTAGCAGCGCTTTTTAAAAAGCGTTGTCTGTGGGCTGTCTTAGACCCCCCCATTTGGCAGCGTTTTTTGGAAGCGCTGCCTTAGGACCCCCCCTTTAGCAGCGCTTTTTAAAAAGCGCTGTCTTTGGGCTGTCTTAGACCCCCCTTTTAGCAGCGCTTTTTAGAAGCGCTGTCTTAGGACCCCCATTTAGTAGCGCTTTCTGAGAAAGCGCTGTCTTTGGTTATCAATTTTTTTCTTTTTTTTTATTCCTCTTTAGCAGCGCTTTTTCTAAAAGCGTTGTCTTTGTATGCGCTGCTAAATGTCATTTCTGGCGTAGTGTATGTAGTATTATGATGAATTCAAGTGCGCTACTTACACGAAAGCAAAATTGGAAGAAATTAAAGAGGAATGGTGTCAATTTATTCTTGGGTTGAGAATTGTATAGAGTTATCGGATTGGAAGACTTGTAATTATATGTGAATTGAATGTATTTGTGTTGTTGTAATTCTGAGGATCGAATTTTGTTGTAACATATTTAAACAGGTTTATGTGTATATTAAAATGTTTATGAACAAAGTCATGAGTTACAATGTATCCAAAGTTTTGAATTGTACATATAAGGCCAAAGTTTGAATTGTATATTTAAGGCCAAAGTTTGAATTTTATTTATAAGGCCAAAGTGCTGAAATAAAGGCCTGAATTATAAACAGGTTTGTGTAATATAAGCAGGTTGTTGGTAAAATATACAAAACAGGGTGAATATTTTATAAAAAAAAAATTTTAAAATCTGGGACATTAGACAGCGCTTTTACATAAAAGCGCTGCTAAAGGTCACAAATATTACGCTACAAAAGCGCTGCTATTGGTTTGGAAGGGGGGGGGGGGGGGTCTAAGGCAGCGCTTGTAAAAAGCGCTGCTAAAGGGTGGGCTATGGCAGCGCTTTTGCAAAAGCGCTGCTAAAGGGGGGGTCTAAGACAGCGCTTTTTGAAAGCGCTGCTAAAGGGGGGGATGGTTGGGGGAATTATGCAGCGCTTACAAAAGCGCTGCTAAAGGGCTAAAAAAGCGCTGCTAAAGGTGCTTATGAATGGAGCTTTTAGCAGCGCTTTTTCATTGGAAAAAAGCGCTGCCTTTACCTTTAGCAGCGCCACTTTTGGCAGCGCTTTAAAGCGCTACTAAAGGCCAAAAAAAGCGCTGCTAAAGGTCTTTTTTGGCATAGTGCAGGATAATTAGCATGTCCCACCTTTTCTTATGAAGAATTCCGGCTACCGCTCGGTAGGAACCTTGGGGGTTGATGTTAATATTTTCTCAGGAAAGATCCTCCTCTTCTCAAGAGCAACGTATCTGGGAACTTGCTTTGCCCCTTTGAACCACTCGTGTCATATGAGATTGGTTGCAAGCGGGAGGATCTGCTAACCTTTATTTTCTTGGAAGGAGTTGTTCTTGGAGGTGCCATATGCACAACACCAAACATAACCAGCTAAAAAAACACATGACACATTAGTAACAAAGTAAAGCGCAAAAGATCATAACAAGAAATCATAGCACATAGAAATTAAAATTGCTGTCATGTTCACCTCGGGTTTGCCCAGCGAGAACCAGCAAACATTCACTCCAAGTTTGCCCAACAAACTCAAGGTGAACTCTGTGAATTTGAAAAATTCTAGGTTCTGCCTATTCAATATCAACACAACAACAATATAATTTCTACCATTCAATCAGTGCTCTCCAATTTTAGAATGAGTATCAAGTAAACAACAACAACCAAGCCACATTGTTCATGCAAAGGTTCAAAGTTCTTAAAATAATTCAAACCAATTTCAACTTAACCTAAGCAAGAACATCTCAAACTCTAAAAAATTCTTACAACACAGTACCCATACAAGTATAACAATGCAATTTAATACAACTTACACATGCATAACTTATTTACAAAGCTAGAAGAAATTTTCTAAATGTTTTTCACATAAACCTTAACCACATGCTTCTAAAAAGAACAAGGATTAAATAACAGATATCTAACCTGTAATGTAATGGATAGAGAGAATGGAGATTGAAACTGAAACTTGGGAAAAATTTCTTCACTTGCAAAGGTACGGGTGAGAGAGACAAGAGAATGTGTATTGTGTATTTTGTGCTAGAGACAAGAGGGAAGGGGAAGATAAAAGGGGAAGTAGGGAAAGGTTTGCCCCACAAATTTTGGCCCACCAAATAAAATAACTTAAGTGATGTGGCAGAAAAATTGACATTTTATTCTGTCTCGCTCAGTTTGTACAACGAACTTCCAGCGAGCATTTGCCCTAGGTTCGCCCAACGAACTCAAGGAAAATAAGACTTATTTTTAAAATTATTTTTCTTTTCTTCACCTTCTACCACAAGACTTTCTATAATAATCTAACACTAACAATGCAATAAAGATGAAATGGTATTGTCGCACCTTGAAAATTCATTCGAGAACACGACCCTCGCTAAAGGCGTGAAAATGCAGTTCGACAGAGTCGCCACTGAAATTTATTTATTGCAAAGAGACGGGAAAGTAAAATATTGAGAAAACCTTTTAAGACGAAAGGATAGAAACATGATCGTTGCAACTGATGTTCCGGGTTCGGGAGTCGGTTACGCAAGGGAAAGTTATTGGCATCCCTCACGTTTATTGTGATCAACGGGAACCTCTTAGTACGATTTGTGATGGGCATTATGTAAGCTTGCTTGTTTTCTTCTCAATGATAAATGCCAATTGGTAGGATAAAAGGATAAAGAAGCTAAGGGAAAATGGGTGATTGTAGAATAGGGTGCTCGCCAAGGATTGGGGTCCTTGTGCCTACGTATGCTCATTCGGATGAGAATGAGAAATCAGAGCTCTTGTAGTTCGACTACAGGAAAGGATAAACCATAGTAAAAGGAAGTATGCTCGCCAAGGAAACAATTTAGTCTACACAAGTCCCTATGGGTGCTCCTAGAAGATAAACCATAATAAAATAAAAACGAATGTGTACATCAGAATAGGAGAGGGATACATGTAATTTACACAGGATTGCGCGAAATAAAAGGTCTCGTTGTAAGGTAGCCTAAGAGAAAGCCGTGTGTGTGCAAGGTGTCCTAAAATATGCATTGAACAAAAGTCGGACAAAACTCCAAGCTAGGGTTTATGACAAAGTCCAATAATCCGTTTCTCGGACAAATAACCAACAGTCCACAAATTAAGGCTTTTATTGTTTCGATAATTGTTATGCGTTTTCAAATATGTGAATAAGAAATGAACGATATGAATATGATATGAACAATATGAATAATATGACAAGATATATAGCAATATAATCAAGATAATATTTACAATAGTATGATCATGATAATATTAACGAGTATATGCACAAGATAATATAATTCAAGATATAATAAATGAATTTAAACCAGGAGTATGTTGATTGAAAAGTAAAACAAGAATGTGTTGACGAAAATTAAAGTTAGTCGTTAGTTGATTTGTGAATTGAATCGAGATGAAATGTAGCGCTAAACCATCGTAGCTCGATCTATGACGAAGATCAAACTATAGGAGGCCGTGTAAATTGATATATGTGCTAAAAACACTATGGAATAATGATATTGAGGATCATTTTCCAATGTAATCGTGTCACACAGGCCAAAAAGTGAATGATCTCGTCTTAATCACAAACTTGTGTTAATTAATCTAGGGTAACCTATCACGATCCCAAAGTATAGGTAATGACCTCAACGGTAATTTTCTACAGATTTGACATAATGAAGGTTATCAACCTCGATAAATCAACGTTTATGAATAAAAGACTTTCATTGATCGAAATTGAAATAAAATAGAGATGAACAAGATGGAGAAGAAAATGAAAAGAAAAAACAAGTGGTGATCTCATCTAAATCACTATTTTATTGGTAAATCGATAATAGTGACATTGGCTTCTTCATTGTCCAATACTGCAAAGAAAATGAATAGAATTGAAAAGGAAATATATAAAAAGTAACAAAATTCCCACACACAAAAATTAACAAAAACTCGTAGAGAGGTAATTAACAAAATTATTAATAGTATTCAATAATCACAAAAATTCAGAATAAAATTAATTATAAAAACTTTAAAGAAAATTAAAAGGGGAGTGGTGTATGTGAAATCTGGTGTATAAAATAAGACATAGAATCATTTGGGCTAAAAATCCCATCATCCATTCATAGGGAAAAATCACAGCCGATCAAAGCAAAAAGAGGTGTGTGGTAACAAGAATAAATGAGCCTTAGCCCATTCACCACAAAAATAAAAAACAGCATATCAAACAGATGCAAGCCACACGGCCCGTCCAAACTCACAAGAGCGATATATCAAAATAGGGGTAACAAAACAACAAATACCAGCCATGTTCTTGGATGCAAGAATCAATGAAAATATCTTCAAATCAGAGAACACCATCACTCGAAAAACAAGCTCATGGAAACAGAACGATTTCCAACCTTCTCGTGCGGTTTAATCTCTCCTTGCATCAGGTTTTGTTTTTGTCTCGTTTGTCTCTCAATTGCTCAGGTTTTGTTCTCATTCTCCTTCTTCCCTTTCTCATCCTAGATTTGGCTTGGGTTGGGTATGAAAACTCTCTCTTCTTCTAATTTCAATTTCTTTTCGATTCGATTCGTGCGTCTCCCCTTCTTTCTGGTTTGACTCTATCTTAGGTTGTTTGAAGTTTCATTTTGGATCTGGGTTTGAAGGATTTGGAGGATGAATTTATGAGTTTTATTCATTTGTAAAACATTGCTGAAAGGTGGGAGGTTGAGGGATTTTGATGACATAGTGAAGGGATATTTCAAAAAGGCTTTGTGATTTTTGGTGTGTCTTTGGAGTTTTTTTTCTTCTGTTTTTGAAGGTGAATGAAGAGGAAAATTTTGACAGGGTTTAATTGGCTACCCTGAGCTTGTGAATGACAGGGAAATAGTTGGAATTTATAGAGTGGGTGTGAGGGCATTTATGGAAACTATCGTTATGCCGTGACGATTTGCATTATGGGGTCCCTGTTTTTCATTCTGTGCAAGTTATGTGAGGTTATGATGCTGAAAACTTGAATTAATGTAGTGGCCTCATGTTGTTTATGCAGGTGACACTTATATGGCGTGTGACTCGCGGTTCGGTTGCTACAACTGACGCACAATGTTACAGTCTTTTCTTTGATGAATCGAATCATGTTTTGGAAATGCTGGCATTAAACCAAGTCGTTGCTTGTGTCTTTGTGTTACGGGTACACGATGATTTCGCAACATGGAAAGTGTGTAACTCGTTTGTATATGCTGAACATGGAGGGCCATGATATTTTTCATCATTTTTGTATAATAAATGGGCTTTGTATATGGACAACATATTTTTTGTACATTTTTGGATTGTGTTTGTAAAGAAAACAAAAATGTGTAATGGGCTTATTGAATGTCTTTTGTATCAATTGGGCCTTACTCTTTTTTGTAATATTTTTGTAATGACAAATACAAATGGGCTTTTTGTAATAAGATGATCCCTTTTTTTTTGGAATTTTGTTGTAATGAACTTTGGAAATTCAGATTGAATTTGGGATTGTTGAACTTTATTGTCGTGGCTTTTATTATTATTAATTTTTGGAAGAGTTTTGAAATCTTGATTCTTGATTAAAACTTGAAATTCATAAACCAGATTCCTCTCTTTTTAGATTCTCAATTGAAATAGGTCCTTGAACTTGAAATAAACTGGGACCGTGAATCAGTAAATCCATCTCTATCTGGCCACTTGAATAATGATTAACCAAATCCATCATTATGAACCAAATGAGCGATAAGATTCCTTGAAATTATAAGATTATGAATTGAGATATGGACTTCAAATCATTACATAAAAACCCTGATTCAAAAATGAACTAGATCCCAATAATCCTCAGTCACTGAAGCATATGACCTATCACAGGCTGATAATATGATCCTTCACATCGAATTATGGTAAATTAGATGTAAATATATTCAATATGTTTCTTCTCCATCACCAAATTTCATGTTCCTTCGTCAATAAGCCACAAAGTTAAAAGACTATAAATGAATGACAAATATTTTAGGTTTTCTCTTCACCATCCCAAAGTCTTAGGTTTTTTATCACTAAGAACCATACATAATAGACTATAGTAGGTGTAAAAAATTAATTCTATTTTATTTTTCAACTCCAACATAAAATTTTAGGTCTTTCCCCACTAAAAAACAAAGATAAAAGACTATAACCCATGACATATTTTTTTAACTAATATAGGTAAAAATTAAAATTAAATAATGAAGCTCAAACTTATTTATATTTACCTTTTTCACATCGAATTATGGTAAATTAGATGTAAATATATTCAATATGTTTCTTCTCCATCACCAAATTTCATGTTTCTTCTTCAGTAAGCCACAAAGTTTAAAGACTATAAATGAATGACAAATATTTTAGGTTTTTTCTACACCATCCCAAAGTCTTAGGTTTTTTTATCACTAAGAACCATACATAATAGACTATTTTAGGTGTAAAAAATTAATTATTTTTATTTTTCAACTCCAACATAAAATTTTAGGTTTTTCCCCACTAAAAAACAAAGTTAAAAGACTATAACCCATGACATATTTTTTTAAATAATATAGGTAAAAATTAAAATTAAATAATGAAGCACAAACTAATTTATATTTACCTTTATTCACATCGAATTATGGTAAATTAGATGTAAATATATTCAATATGTTTCTTCTCCATCACCAAATTTCATGTTTCTTCGTCAGTAAGCCACAAAGTTAAAAGACTATAAATGAATGACAAATATTTTAGGTTTTTTCTTCACCATCCCAAAGTCTTAGGTTTTTTTTATCACTAAGAACCATACATAATAGACTATAGTAGGTGTAAAAAATTAATTCTATTTGATTTTTCAACTCCAACATAAAATTTTAGGTTTTCCCCATTAAAAAAAAAGATAAAAGACTATAGTCCATGACATATTTTTTTTTAAATAATATAGGTAAAAATTAAAATTAAATAATGAAGCTCAAACTTATTTATATTTACCTTTTTCACATCGAATTATGGTAAATTTGATGTATATATATATTCAATATGTTTCTTTTCCATCACCAAATTTCATGTTTCTTCGTCAGTAAGCCACAAAGTTAAAAGACTATAAATGAATGACAAATATTTTAGGTTTATTCTTCACCATCCCAAAGTCTTAGGTTTTTTTTATCACTGAGAACCTTACATAATAGACAATAGTAGGTGTAAAAAATTAATTCTATTTTATTTTTCAACTCCAACATAAAATTTTAGGTTTTTCCCCATTAAAAAACAAAGTTAAAAGACTATAGTTCATGACATATTTTTTTAAATAATATAGGTAAAAATTAAAATTAAATAATGAAGCTCAAACTTATTTATATTTACCTTTTTCACCTCGAATTATGGTAAATTAGATGTAAATATATTCAATATGTTTCTTCTCCATCACCAAATTTCATGTTCCTTCGTCAGTAAGCCACAAAGTTAAAAGACTATAAATGAATGACAAATATTTTAGGTTTTCTCTTCACCATCCCAAAGTCTTAGGTTTTTTTATCACTAAGAACCATACATAATAGACTATAGTAGGTGTAAAAAATTAATTCTATTTTATTTTTCAACTCCAACATAAAATTTTAGGTTTTTCCCCACTAAAAAACAAAGATAAATGACTATAACCCATGACATATTTTTTTTAAATAATATAGGTAAAAATTAAAATTAAATAATGAAGCTCAAACTTATTTATATTTACCTTTTTCACATCGAATTATGGTAAATTTGATGTAAATATATTCAATATGTTTCTTCTCCATCACCAAATTTCATGTTTCTTCTTCAGTAAGCCACAAAGTTTAAAGACTATAAATGAATGACAAATATTTTAGGTTTTTTCTACACCATCCCAAAGTCTTAGGTTTTTTTATCACTAAGAACCATACATAATAGACTATTTTAGGTATAAAAAATTAATTATTTTTATTTTTCAACTCCAACATAAAATTTTAGGTTTTTCCCCACTAAAAAACAAAGTTAAAAGACTATAACCCATGACATATTTTTTTAAATAATATAGGTAAAAATTAAAATTAAATAATGAAGCTCAAACTAATTTGTATTTACCTTTTTCACATCGAATTAAGGTAAATTAGATGTAAATATATTCAATATGTTTCTTCTCCATCACCAAATTTCATGTTTCTTCGTCTGTAAGCCACAAAGTTAAAAGACTATAAATGAATGACAAATATTTTAGGTTTTTTCTTCACCATCCCAAAGTCTTAGGTTTTTTATCACTAAGAACCATACATAATAGACTATAGTAGGTGTAAAAAATTAATTCTATTTGATTTTTCAACTCCAACATAAAACTTTAGGTTTTTCCCCATTAAAAAAAAAGATAAAAGACTATAGTCCATGACATATTTTTTTAAATAATATAGGTAAAAATTAAAATTAAATAATGAAGCTCAAACTTATTTATATTTACCTTTTTCACATCAAATTATGGTAAATTTGATGTATATATATTCAATATGTTTCTTCTCCATCACCAAATTTCATGTTTCTTCGTCAGTAAGCCACAAAGTTAAAAGACTATAAATGAATGACAAATATTTTAGGTTTTTTCTTCACCATCCCAAAGTCTTAGGTTTTTTTTATCACTGAGAACCTTACATAATAGACTATAGTAGGTGTAAAAAATTAATTCTATTTTATTTTTCAACTCCAACATAAAATTTTAGGTTTTTCCCCATTAAAAAACAAAGATAAAAGACTATAGTCCATGACATATTTTTTTAAATAATATAGGTAAAAATTAAAATTAAATAATGAAGCTCAAACTTATTTATATTTACCTTTTTCACATCGAATTATGGTAAATTAGATGTAAATATATTTAATATGTTTCTTCTCCATCACCAAATTTCATGTTCCTTCGTCAGTAAGCCACAAAGTTAAAAGACTATAAATGAATGACAAATATTTTAGGTTTTTTCTTCACCATCCCAAAGTCTTAGGTTTTTTTATCTCTAGGAGCAATACATAATAGACTATAGTTGGTGTAAAAAATTAATTCTATTTTATTTTTCAACTCCAACATAAAATTTTAGGTTTTCCCCACTAAAACACAAAGATAAAAGACTATAACCCATGACATATTTTTTTAAATAATATAGGTAAAAATTAAAATTAAATAATGAAGATCAAACTTATTTATATTTACTTTTTTCACAAATATAATTAATTTTTTACACATCGAATTATGGGAAATTAGATGTATATATATTCAATATGTTTCTCCTCCATCACCAAATTTCATGTTTCTTCGTCAGTAAGCCACAAAGTTAAAAGACTATAAATGAATGACAAATATTTTAGGTTTTTTCTTCACCATCCCAAAGTCTTAGGTTTTTTTTATCACTGAGAACCATACATAATAGACAATAGTAGGTGTAAAAAATTAATTCTATTTTATTTTTCAACTCTAACATAAAATTTTAGGTTTTTCCCTATTAAAAAAAAAGATAAAAGACTATAGTCCATGACATATTTTTTTAAATAATATAGGTAAAAATTAAAATTAAATAATGAAGCTCAAACTTATTTATATTTACCTTTTTCACATCGAATTATGGTAAATTTGATGTATATATATTCAATATGTTTCTTCTCCATCACCAAATTTCATGTTTCTTCGTCAGTAAGCCACAAAGTTAAAAGACTATAAATGAATGACAAATATTTTAGGTTTTTTCTTCATCATCCCAAAGTCTTAGTTTTTTTTATCGCTGAGAACCATACATAATAGACAATAGTAGGTGTAAAAAATTAATTCTATTTTATTTTTAAACTCCAACATAAAATTTTAGGTTTTTCCCCATTAAAAAACAAAGTTAAAAGACTATAGTTCATGACATATTTTTTTAAATAATATAGGTAAAAATTAAAATTAAATAATGAAGCTCAAACTTATTTATATTTACCTTTTTCACATCGAATTATGGTAAATTAGATGTAAATATATTCAATATGTTTCTTCTCCATCACCAAATTTCATGTTTCTTCTTCAGTAAGCCACAAAGTTTAAAGACTATAAATGAATGACAAATATTTTAGGTTTTTTCTACACCATCCCAAAGTCTTAGGTTTTTTTATCACTAAGAACCATACATAATAGACTATTTTAGGTGTAAAAAATTAATTATTTTTATTTTTCAACTCCAACATAAAATTTTAGGTTTTTCCCCACTAAAAAACAAAGTTAAAAGACTATAACCCATGACATATTTTTTAAAATAATATAGGTAAAAATTAAAATTAAATAATGAAGCTCAAACTAATTTATATTTACCTTTATTCACATCGAATTATGGTAAATTAGATGTAAATATATTCAATATGTTTCTTCTCCATCACCAAATTTCATGTTTCTTCGTCAGTAAGCCACAAAGTTAAAAGACTATAAATGAATGACAAATATTTTAGGTTTTTTCTTCACCATCCCAAAGTCTTAGGTTTTTTTATCACTAAGAACCATACATAATAGACTATAGTAGGTGTAAAAAATTAATTCTATTTGATTTTTCAACTCCAACATAAAATTTTAGGTTTTCCCCATTAAAAAAAAAGATAAAAGACTATAGTCCATGGCATATTTTTTTTAAATAATATAGGTAAAAATTAAAATTAAATAATGAAGCTCAAACTTATTTATATTTACCTTTTTCACATCGAATTATGGTAAATTTGATGTATATATATATTCAATATGTTTTTTTTCCATCACCAAATTTCATGTTTCTTCGTCAGTAAGCCACAAAGTTAAAAGACTATAAATGAATGACAAATATTTTAGGTTTATTCTTCACCATCCCAAAGTCTTAGGTTTTTTTTATCACTGAGAACCTTACATAATAGACAATAGTAGGTGTAAAAAATTAATTCTATTTTATTTTTCAACTCCAACATAAAATTTTAGGTTTTTCCCCATTAAAAAACAAAGTTAAAAGACTATAGTTCATGACATATTTTTTTAAATAATATAGGTAAAAATTAAAATTAAATAATGAAGCTCAAACTTATTTATATTTACCTTTTTCACCTCGAATTATGGTAAATTAGATGTAAATATATTCAATATGTTTCTTCTCTATCACCAAATTTCATGTTCCTTCGTCAGTAAGCCACAAAGTTAAAAGACTATAAATGAATGACAAATATTTTAGGTTTTCTCTTCACCATCCCAAAGTCTTAGGTTTTTTTATCACTAAGAACCATACATAATAGACTATAGTAGGTGTAAAAAATTAATTCTATTTTATTTTTCAACTCCAACATAAAATTTTAGGTTTTTCCCCACTAAAAAACAAAGATAAAAGCCTATAACCCATGACATATTTTTTTAAATAATATAGGTAAAAATTAAAATTAAATAATGAAGCTCAAACTTATTTATATTTACCTTTTTCACATCGAATTATGGTAAATTAGATGTAAATATATTCAATATGTTTCTTCTCCATCACCAAATTTCATGTTTCTTCTTCAGTAAGCCACAAAGTTTAAAGACTATAAATGAATGACAAATATTTTAGGTTTTTTCTACACCATCCCAAAGTCTTAGGTTTTTTTATCACTAAGAACCATACATAATAGACTATTTTAGGTGTAAAAAATTAATTATTTTTATTTTTCAACTCCAACATAAAATTTTAGGTTTTTCCCCACTAAAAAACAAAGTTAAAAGACTATAACCCATGACATATTTTTTTAAATAATATAGGTAAAAATTAAAATTAAATAATGAAGCTCAAACTAATTTATATTTACCTTTTTGACATCGAATTTTGGTAAATTAGATGTAAATATATTCAATATGTTTCTTCTCCATCACCAAATTTCATGTTTCTTCGTCTGTAAGCCACAAAGTTAAAAGACTATAAATGAATGACAAATATTTTAGGTTTTTTCTTCACCATCCCAAAGTCTTAGGTTTTTTATCACTAACAACCATACATAATAGACTATAGTAGGTGTAAAAAATTAATTCTATTTGATTTTTCAACTCCAACATAAAACTTTAGGTTTTTCCCCATTAAAAAAAAAAGATAACAGACTATAGTCCATGACATATTTTTTTAAATAATATAGGTAAAAATTAAAATTAAATAATGAAGCTCAAACTTATTTATATTTACCTTTTTCACATCAAATTATGGTAAATTTGATGTATATATATTCAATATGTTTCTTCTCCATCACCAAATTTTATGTTTCTTCGTCAGTAAGCCACAAAGTTAAAAGACTATAAATGAATGACAAATATTTTAGGTTTTTTCTTCACCATCCCAAAGTCTTAGGTTTTTTTATCTCTAGGAGCAATACATAATAGACTATAGTTGGTGTAAAAAATTAATTCTATTTTATTTTTCAACTCCAACATAAAATTTTAGGTTTTCCCCACTAAAACACAAAGATAAAAGACTATAACCCATGACATATTTTTTTAAATAATATAGGTAAAAATTAAAATTAAATAATGAAGATCAAACTTATTTATATTTACTTTTTTCACAAATATAATTAATTTTTTACACATCGAATTATGGGAAATTAGATGTATATATATTCAATATGTTTCTCCTCCATCACCAAATTTCATGTTTCTTCGTCAGTAAGCCACAAAGTTAAAAGACTATAAATGAATGACAAATATTTTAGGTTTTTTCTTCACCATCCCAAAGTCTTAGGTTTTTTTTATCACTGAGAACCATACATAATAGACAATAGTAGGTGTAAAAAATTAATTCTATTTTATTTTTCAACTCTAACATAAAATTTTAGGTTTTTCCCTATTAAAAAAAAAGATAAAAGACTATAGTCCATGACATATTTTTTTAAATAATATAGGTAAAAATTAAAATTAAATAATGAAGCTCAAACTTATTTATATTTACCTTTTTCACATCGAATTATGGTAAATTTGATGTATATATATTCAATATGTTTCTTCTCCATCACCAAATTTCATGTTTCTTCGTCAGTAAGCCACAAAGTTAAAAGACTATAAATGAATGACAAATATTTTAGGTTTTTTCTTCATCATCCCAAAGTCTTAGTTTTTTTTATCGCTGAGAACCATACATAATAGACAATAGTAGGTGTAAAAAATTAATTCTATTTTATTTTTAAACTCCAACATAAAATTTTAGGTTTTTCCCCATTAAAAAACAAAGTTAAAAGACTATAGTTCATGACATATTTTTTTAAATAATATAGGTAAAAATTAAAATTAAATAATGAAGCTCAAACTTATTTATATTTACCTTTTTCACATCGAATTATGGTAAATTAGATGTAAATATATTCAATATGTTTCTTCTCCATCACCAAATTTCATGTTTCTTCTTCAGTAAGCCACAAAGTTTAAAGACTATAAATGAATGACAAATATTTTAGGTTTTTTCTACACCATCCCAAAGTCTTAGTTTTTTTTATCACTAAGAACCATACATAATAGACTATTTTAGGTGTAAAAAATTAATTATTTTTATTTTTCAACTCCAACATAAAATTTTAGGTTTTTCCCCACTAAAAAACAAAGTTAAAAGACTATAACCCATGACATATTTTTTAAAATAATATAGGTAAAAATTAAAATTAAATAATGAAGCTCAAACTAATTTATATTTACCTTTATTCACATCGAATTATGGTAAATTAGATGTAAATATATTCAATATGTTTCTTCTCCATCACCAAATTTCATGTTTCTTCGTCAGTAAGCCACAAAGTTAAAAGACTATAAATGAATGACAAATATTTTAGGTTTTTTCTTCACCATCCCAAAGTCTTAGGTTTTTTTATCACTAAGAACCATACATAATAGACTATAGTAGGTGTAAAAAATTAATTCTATTTGATTTTTCAACTCCAACATAAAATTTTAGGTTTTCCCCATTAAAAAAAAAGATAAAAGACTATAGTCCATGGCATATTTTTTTTAAATAATATAGGTAAAAATTAAAATTAAATAATGAAGCTCAAACTTATTTATATTTACCTTTTTCACATCGAATTATGGTAAATTTGATGTATATATATATTCAATATGTTTTTTTTCCATCACCAAATTTCATGTTTCTTCGTCAGTAAGCCACAAAGTTAAAAGACTATAAATGAATGACAAATATTTTAGGTTTATTCTTCACCATCCCAAAGTCTTAGGTTTTTTTTATCACTGAGAACCTTACATAATAGACAATAGTAGGTGTAAAAAATTAATTCTATTTTATTTTTCAACTCCAACATAAAATTTTAGGTTTTTCCCCATTAAAAAACAAAGTTAAAAGACTATAGTTCATGACATATTTTTTTAAATAATATAGGTAAAAATTAAAATTAAATAATGAAGCTCAAACTTATTTATATTTACCTTTTTCACCTCGAATTATGGTAAATTAGATGTAAATATATTCAATATGTTTCTTCTCTATCACCAAATTTCATGTTCCTTCGTCAGTAAGCCACAAAGTTAAAAGACTATAAATGAATGACAAATATTTTAGGTTTTCTCTTCACCATCCCAAAGTCTTAGGTTTTTTTATCACTAAGAACCATACATAATAGACTATAGTAGGTGTAAAAAATTAAATCTATTTTATTTTTCAACTCCAACATAAAATTTTAGGTTTTTCCCCACTAAAAAACAAAGATAAAAGACTATAACCCATGACATATTTTTTTAAATAATATAGGTAAAAATTAAAATTAAATAATGAAGCTCAAACTTATTTATATTTACCTTTTTCACATCGAATTATGGTAAATTAGATGTAAATATATTCAATATGTTTCTTCTCCATCACCAAATTTCATGTTTCTTCTTCAGTAAGCCACAAAGTTTAAAGACTATAAATGAATGACAAATATTTTAGGTTTTTTCTACACCATCCCAAAGTCTTAGGTTTTTTTATCACTAAGAACCATACATAATAGACTATTTTAGGTGTAAAAAATTAATTATTTTTATTTTTCAACTCCAACATAAAATTTTAGGTTTTTCCCCACTAAAAAACAAAGTTAAAAGACTATAACCCATGACATATTTTTTTAAATAATATAGGTAAAAATTAAAATTAAATAATGAAGCTCAAACTAATTTATATTTACCTTTTTCACATCGAATTTTGGTAAATTAGATGTAAATATATTCAATATGTTTCTTCTCCATCACCAAATTTCATGTTTCTTCGTCTGTAAGCCACAAAGTTAAAAGACTATAAATGAATGACAAATATTTTAGGTTTTTTCTTCACCATCCCAAAGTCTTAGGTTTTTTATCACTAAGAACCATACATAATAGACTATAGTAGGTGTAAAAAATTAATTCTATTTGATTTTTCAACTCCAACATAAAACTTTAGGTTTTTCCCCATTAAAAAAAAAAGATAACAGACTATAGTCCATGACATATTTTTTTAAATAATATAGGTAAAAATTAAAATTAAATAATGAAGCTCAAACTTATTTATATTTACCTTTTTCACATCAAATTATGGTAAATTTGATGTATATATATTCAATATGTTTCTTCTCCATCACCAAATTTTATGTTTCTTCGTCAGTAAGCCACAAAGTTAAAAGACTATAAATGAATGACAAATATTTTAGGTTTTTTCTTCACCATCCCAAAGTCTTAGGTTTTTTTTATCACTGAGAACCTTACATAATAGACTATAGTAGGTGTAAAAAATTAATTCTATTTTATTTTTCAACTCCAACATAAAATTTTAGGTTTTTCCCCATTAAAAAACAAAGATAAAAGACTATAGTCCATGACATATTTTTTTAAATAATATAGGTAAAAATTAAAATTAAATAATGAAGCTCAAACTTATTTATATTTACCTTTTTCACATCGAATTATGGTAAATTAGATGTAAATATATTTAATATGTTTCTTCTCCATCACCAAATTTCATGTTCCTTCGTCAGTAAGCCACAAAGTTAAAAGACTATAAATGAATGACAAATATTTTAGGTTTTTTCTTCACCATCCCAAAGTCTTAGGTTTTTTTTATCTCTAGGAGCAATACATAATAGACTATAGTTAGTGTAAAAAATTAATTCTATTTTATTTTTCAACTCCAACATAAAATTTTAGGTTTTCCCCACTAAAACACAAAGATAAAAGACTATAACCCATGACATATTTTTTTAAATAATATAGGTAAAAATTAAAATTAAATAATGAAGATCAAACTTATTTATATTTACTTTTTTCACAAATATAATTAATTTTTTACACATCGAATTATGGGAAATTAGATGTATATATATTCAATATGTTTCTCCTCCATCACCAAATTTCATGTTTCTTCGTCAGTAAGCCACAAAGTTAAAAGACTATAAATGAATGACAAATATTTTAGGTTTTTTCTTCACCATCCCAAAGTCTTAGGTTTTTTTTATCACTGAGAACCATACATAATAGACAATAGTAGGTGTAAAAAATTAATTTCTATTTTATTTTTCAACTCTAACATAAAATTTTAGGTTTTTCCCCATTAAAAAAAAAGATAAAAGACTATAGTCCATGACATATTTTTTTAAATAATATAGGTAAAAATTAAAATTAAATAATGAAGCTCAAACTTATTTATATTTACCTTTTTCACATCGAATTATGGTAAATTTGATGTATATATATTCAATATGTTTCTTCTCCATCACCAAATTTCATGTATCTTCGTCAGTAAGCCACAAAGTTAAAAGACTATAAATGAATGACAAATATTTTAGGTTTTTTCTTCATCATCCCAAAGTCTTAGTTTTTTTTATCGCTGAGAACCATACATAATAGACAATAGTAGGTGTAAAAAATTAATTCTATTTTATTTTTCAACTCCAACATAAAATTTTAGGTTTTTCCCCATTAAAAAACAAAGTTAAAAGACTATAGTTCATGACATATTTTTTTAAATAATATAGGTAAAAATTAAAATTAAATAATGAAGCTCAAACTTATTTATATTTACCTTTTTCACATCGAATTATGGTAAATTAGATGTAAATATATTTAATATGTTTCTTCTCCATCACCAAATTTCATGTTCCTTCGTCAGTAAGCCACAAAGTTAAAAGACTATAAATGAATGACAAATATTTTAGGTTTTTTCTTCACCATCCCAAAGTCTTAGGTTTTTTTATCTCTAGGAGCAATACATAATAGACTATAGTTGGTGTAAAAAATTAATTCTATTTTATTTTTCAACTCCAACATAAAATTTTAGGTTTTCCCCACTAAAACACAAAGATAAAAGACTATAACCCATGACATATTTTTTTAAATAATATAGGTAAAAATTAAAATTAAATAATGAAGATCAAACTTATTTATATTTACTTTTTTCACAAATATAATTAATTTTTTACACATCGAAATATGGGAAGTTAGATGTATATATATTCAATATGTTTCTCCTCCATCACCAAATTTCATGTTTCTTCGTCAGTAAGCCACAAAGTTAAAAGACTATAAATGAATGACAAATATTTTAGGTTTTTTCTTCACCATCCCAAAGTCTTAGGTTTTTTTTATCACTGAGAACCATACATAATAGACAATAGTAGGTGTAAAAAATTAATTCTATTTTATTTTTCAACTCTAACATAAAATTTTAGGTTTTTCCCCATTAAAAAAAAAGATAAAAGACTATAGTCCATGACATATTTTTTTAAATAATATAGGTAAAAATTAAAATTAAATAATGAAGCTCAAACTTATTTATATTTACCTTTTTCACATCGAATTATGGTAAATTTGATGTATATATATTCAATATGTTTCTTCTCCATCACCAAATTTCATGTTTCTTCGTCAGTAAGCCACAAAGTTAAAAGACTATAAATGAATGACAAATATTTTAGGTTTTTTCTTCATCATCCCAAAGTCTTAGTTTTTTTTATCGCTGAGAACCATACATAATAGACAATAGTAGGTGTAAAAAATTAATTCTATTTTATTTTTAAACTCCAACATAAAATTTTAGGTTTTTCCCCATTAAAAAACAAAGTTAAAAGACTATAGTTCATGACATATTTTTTTAAATAATATAGGTAAAAATTAAAATTAAATAATGAAGCTCAAACTTATTTATATTTACCTTTTTCACATCGAATTATGGTAAATTAGATGTAAATATATTCAATATGTTTCTTCTCCATCACCAAATTCATGTTTCTTCTTCAGTAAGCCACAAAGTTTAAAGACTATAAATGAATGACAAATATTTTAGGTTTTTTCTACACCATCCCAAAGTCTTAGGTTTTTTTATCACTAAGAACCATACATAATAGACTATTTTAGGTGTAAAAAATTAATTATTTTTATTTTTCGACTCCAACATAAAATTTTAGGTTTTTCCCCACTAAAAAACATAGTTAAAAGACTATAACCCATGACATATTTTTTTAAATAATATAGGTACAAATTAAAATTAAATAATGAAGCTCAAACTAAATTATATTTACCTTTATTCACATCGAATTATGGTAAATTAGATGTAAATATATTCAATATGTTTCTTCTCCATCACCAAATTTCATGTTTCTTCGTCAGTAAGCCACAAAGTTAAAAGACTATAAATGAATGACAAATATTTTAGGTTTTTTCTTCACCATCCCAAAGTCTTAGGTTTTTTTATCACTAAGAACCATACATAATAGACTATAGTAGGTGTAAAAAATTAATTCTATTTGATTTTTCAACTCCAACATAAAATTTTAGGTTTTCCCCATTAAAAAAAAAGATAAAAGACTATAGTCCATGACATATTTTTTTTAAATAATATAGGTAAAAATTAAAATTAAATAATGAAGCTCAAACTTATTTAAGTTTACCTTTTTCACCTCGAATTATGGTAAATTAGATGTAAATATATTCAATATGTTTCTTCTCCATCACCAAATTTCATGTTTCTTCGTCAGTAAGCCACAAAGTTAAAAGACTATAAATGAATGACAAATATTTTAGGTTTTTTCCTCACCATCCCAAAGTCTTAGGTTTTTTTTATCACTGAGAACCTTACATAATAGACTATAGTAGGTGTAAAAAATTAATTCTATTTTATTTTTCAACTCCAACATAAAATTTTAGGTTTTTCCCCATTAAAAAACAAAGATAAAAGACTATAGTCCATGACATATTTTTTTAAATAATATAGGTAAAAATTAAAATTAAATAATGAAGCTCAAACTTATTTATATTTACCTTTTTCACATCGAATTATGGTAAATTAGATGTAAATATATTTAATATGTTTCTTCTCCATCACCAAATTTCATGTTCCTTCGTCAGTAAGCCACAAAGTTAAAAGACTATAAATGAATGACAAATATTTTAGGTTTTTTCTTCACCATCCCAAAGTCTTAGGTTTTTTTATCTCTAGGAGCAATACATAATAGACTATAGTTGGTGTAAAAAATTAATTCTATTTTATTTTTCAACTCCAACATAAAATTTTAGGTTTTCCCCACTAAAACACAAAGATAAAAGACTATAACCCATGACATATTTTTTTAAATAATATAGGTAAAAATTAAAATTAAATAATGAAGATCAAACTTATTTATATTTACTTTTTTCACAAATATAATTAATTTTTTACACATTGAATTATGGGAAATTAGATGTATATATATTCAATATGTTTCTCCTCCATCACCAAATTTCATGTTTCTTCGTCAGTAAGCCACAAAGTTAAAAGACTATAAATGAATGACAAATATTTTAGGTTTTTTCTTCACCATCCCAAAGTCTTAGGTTTTTTTTATCACTGAGAACCATACATAATAGACAATAGTAGGTGTAAAAAATTAATTTCTATTTTATTTTTCAACTCTAACATAAAATTTTAGGTTTTTCCCCATTAAAAAAAAAGATAAAAGACTATAGTCCATGACATATTTTTTTAAATAATATAGGTAAAAATTAAAATTAAATAATGAAGCTCAAACTTATTTATATTTACCTTTTTCACATCGAATTATGGTAAATTTGATGTATATATATTCAATATGTTTCTTCTCCATCACCAAATTTCATGTATCTTCGTCAGTAAGCCACAAAGTTAAAAGACTATAAATGAATGACAAATATTTTAGGTTTTTTCTTCATCATCCCAAAGTCTTAGTTTTTTTTATCGCTGAGAACCATACATAATAGACAATAGTAGGTGTAAAAAATTAATTCTATTTTATTTTTCAACTCCAACATAAAATTTTAGGTTTTTCCCCATTAAAAAACAAAGTTAAAAGACTATAGTTCATGACATATTTTTTTAAATAATATAGGTAAAAATTAAAATTAAATAATGAAGCTCAAACTTATTTATATTTACCTTTTTCACATCGAATTATGGTAAATTAGATGTAAATATATTTAATATGTTTCTTCTCCATCACCAAATTTCATGTTCCTTCGTCAGTAAGCCACAAAGTTAAAAGACTATAAATGAATGACAAATATTTTAGGTTTTTTCTTCACCATCCCAAAGTCTTAGGTTTTTTTATCTCTAGGAGCAATACATAATAGACTATAGTTGGTGTAAAAAATTAATTCTATTTTATTTTTCAACTCCAACATAAAATTTTAGGTTTTCCCCACTAAAACACAAAGATAAAAGACTATAACCCATGACATATTTTTTTAAATAATATAGGTAAAAATTAAAATTAAATAATGAAGATCAAACTTATTTATATTTACTTTTTTCACAAATATAATTAATTTTTTACACATCGAATTATGGGAAGTTAGATGTATATATATTCAATATGTTTCTCCTCCATCACCAAATTTCATGTTTCTTCGTCAGTAAGCCACAAAGTTAAAAGACTATAAATGAATGACAAATATTTTAGGTTTTTTCTTCACCATCCCAAAGTCTTAGGTTTTTTTTATCACTGAGAACCATACATAATAGACAATAGTAGGTGTAAAAAATTAATTCTATTTTATTTTTCAACTCTAACATAAAATTTTAGGTTTTTCCCCATTAAAAAAAAAGATAAAAGACTATAGTCCATGACATATTTTTTTAAATAATATAGGTAAAAATTAAAATTAAATAATGAAGCTCAAACTTATTTATATTTACCTTTTTCACATCGAATTATGGTAAATTTGATGTATATATATTCAATATGTTTCTTCTCCATCACCAAATTTCATGTTTCTTCGTCAGTAAGCCACAAAGTTAAAAGACTATAAATGAATGACAAATATTTTAGGTTTTTTCTTCATCATCCCAAAGTCTTAGTTTTTTTTATCGCTGAGAACCATACATAATAGACAATAGTAGGTGTAAAAAATTAATTCTATTTTATTTTTAAACTCCAACATAAAATTTTAGGTTTTTCCCCATTAAAAAACAAAGTTAAAAGACTATAGTTCATGACATATTTTTTTAAATAATATAGGTAAAAATTAAAATTAAATAATGAAGCTCAAACTTATTTATATTTACCTTTTTCACATCGAATTATGGTAAATTAGATGTAAATATATTCAATATGTTTCTTCTCCATCACCAAATTCATGTTTCTTCTTCAGTAAGCCACAAAGTTTAAAGACTATAAATGAATGACAAATATTTTAGGTTTTTTCTACACCATCCCAAAGTCTTAGGTTTTTTTATCACTAAGAACCATACATAATAGACTATTTTAGGTGTAAAAAATTAATTATTTTTATTTTTCGACTCCAACATAAAATTTTAGGTTTTTCCCCACTAAAAAACATAGTTAAAAGACTATAACCCATGACATATTTTTTTAAATAATATAGGTACAAATTAAAATTAAATAATGAAGCTCAAACTAATTTATATTTACCTTTATTCACATCGAATTATGGTAAATTAGATGTAAATATATTCAATATGTTTCTTCTCCATCACCAAATTTCATGTTTCTTCGTCAGTAAGCCACAAAGTTAAAAGACTATAAATGAATGACAAATATTTTAGGTTTTTTCTTCACCATCCCAAAGTCTTAGGTTTTTTTATCACTAAGAACCATACATAATAGACTATAGTAGGTGTAAAAAATTAATTCTATTTGATTTTTCAACTCCAACATAAAATTTTAGGTTTTCCCCATTAAAAAAAAAGATAAAAGACTATAGTCCATGACATATTTTTTTTAAATAATATAGGTAAAAATTAAAATTAAATAATGAAGCTCAAACTTATTTATATTTACCTTTTTCACCTCGAATTATGGTAAATTAGATGTAAATATATTCAATATGTTTCTTCTCCATCACCAAATTTCATGTTTCTTCGTCAGTAAGTCACAAAGTTAAAAGACTATAAATGAATGACAAATATTTTAGGTTTTTTCCTCACCATCCCAAAGTCTTAGGTTTTTTTTATCACTGAGAACCTTACATAATAGACTATAGTAGGTGTAAAAAATTAATTCTATTTTATTTTTCAACTCCAACATAAAATTTTAGGTTTTTCCCCATTAAAAAACAAAGATAAAAGACTATAGTCCATGACATATTTTTTTAAATAATATAGGTAAAAATTAAAATTAAATAATGAAGCTCAAACTTATTTATATTTACCTTTTTCACATCGAATTATGGTAAATTTGATGTATATATATTCAATATGTTTCTTCTCCATCACCAAATTTCATGTATCTTCGTCAGTAAGCCACAAAGTTAAAAGACTATAAATGAATGACAAATATTTTAGGTTTTTTCTTCATCATCCCAAAGTCTTAGTTTTTTTTATCGCTGAGAACCATACATAATAGACAATAGTAGGTGTAAAAAATTAATTCTATTTTATTTTTCAACTCCAACATAAAATTTTAGGTTTTTCCCCATTAAAAAACAAAGTTAAAAGACTATAGTTCATGACATATTTTTTTAAATAATATAGGTAAAAATTAAAATTAAATAATGAAGCTCAAACTTATTTATATTTACCTTTTCACATCGAATTATGGTAAATTAGATGTAAATATATTTAATATGTTTCTTCTCCATCACCAAATTTCATGTTCCTTCGTCAGTAAGCCACAAAGTTAAAAGACTATAAATGAATGACAAATATTTTAGGTTTTTTCTTCACCATCCCAAAGTCTTAGGTTTTTTTATCTCTAGGAGCAATACATAATAGACTATAGTTGGTGTAAAAAATTAATTCTATTTTATTTTTCAACTCCAACATAAAATTTTAGGTTTTCCCCACTAAAACACAAAGATAAAAGACTATAACCCATGACATATTTTTTTAAATAATATAGGTAAAAATTAAAATTAAATAATGAAGATCAAACTTATTTATATTTACTTTTTTCACAAATATAATTAATTTTTTACACATCGAATTATGGGAAGTTAGATGTATATATATTCAATATGTTTCTCCTCCATCACCAAATTTCATGTTTCTTCGTCAGTAAGCCACAAAGTTAAAAGACTATAAATGAATGACAAATATTTTAGGTTTTTTCTTCACCATCCCAAAGTCTTAGGTTTTTTTTATCACTGAGAACCATACATAATAGACAATAGTAGGTGTAAAAAATTAATTCTATTTTATTTTTCAACTCTAACATAAAATTTTAGGTTTTTCCCCATTAAAAAAAAAGATAAAAGACTATAGTCCATGACATATTTTTTTAAATAATATAGGTAAAAATTAAAATTAAATAATGAAGCTCAAACTTATTTATATTTACCTTTTTCACATCGAATTATGGTAAATTTGATGTATATATATTCAATATGTTTCTTCTCCATCACCAAATTTCATGTTTCTTCGTCAGTAAGCCACAAAGTTAAAAGACTATAAATGAATGACAAATATTTTAGGTTTTTTCTTCATCATCCCAAAGTCTTAGTTTTTTTTATCGCTGAGAACCATACATAATAGACAATAGTAGGTGTAAAAAATTAATTCTATTTTATTTTTAAACTCCAACATAAAATTTTAGGTTTTTCCCCATTAAAAAACAAAGTTAAAAGACTATAGTTCATGACATATTTTTTTAAATAATATAGGTAAAAATTAAAATTAAATAATGAAGCTCAAACTTATTTATATTTACCTTTTTCACATCGAATTATGGTAAATTAGATGTAAATATATTCAATATGTTTCTTCTCCATCACCAAATTCATGTTTCTTCTTCAGTAAGCCACAAAGTTTAAAGACTATAAATGAATGACAAATATTTTAGGTTTTTTCTACACCATCCCAAAGTCTTAGGTTTTTTTATCACTAAGAACCATACATAATAGACTATTTTAGGTGTAAAAAATTAATTATTTTTATTTTTCGACTCCAACATAAAATTTTAGGTTTTTCCCCACTAAAAAACATAGTTAAAAGACTATAACCCATGACATATTTTTTTAAATAATATAGGTACAAATTAAAATTAAATAATGAAGCTCAAACTAATTTATATTTACCTTTATTCACATCGAATTATGGTAAATTAGATGTAAATATATTCAATATGTTTCTTCTCCATCACCAAATTTCATGTTTCTTCGTCAGTAAGCCACAAAGTTAAAAGACTATAAATGAATGACAAATATTTTAGGTTTTTTCTTCACCATCCCAAAGTCTTAGGTTTTTTTATCACTAAGAACCATACATAATAGACTATAGTAGGTGTAAAAAATTAATTCTATTTGATTTTTCAACTCCAACATAAAATTTTAGGTTTTCCCCATTAAAAAAAAAGATAAAAGACTATAGTCCATGACATATTTTTTTTAAATAATATAGGTAAAAATTAAAATTAAATAATGAAGCTCAAACTTATTTATATTTACCTTTTTCACCTCGAATTATGGTAAATTAGATGTAAATATATTCAATATGTTTCTTCTCCATCACCAAATTTCATGTTTCTTCGTCAGTAAGCCACAAAGTTAAAAGACTATAAATGAATGACAAATATTTTAGGTTTTTTCCTCACCATCCCAAAGTCTTAGGTTTTTTTTATCACTGAGAACCTTACATAATAGACTATAGTAGGTGTAAAAAATTAATTCTATTTTATTTTTCAACTCCAACATAAAATTTTAGGTTTTTCCCCATTAAAAAACAAAGATAAAAGACTATAGTCCATGACATATTTTTTTAAATAATATAGGTAAAAATTAAAATTAAATAATGAAGCTCAAACTTATTTATATTTACCTTTTTCACATCGAATTATGGTAAATTAGATGTAAATATATTTAATATGTTTCTTCTCCATCACCAAATTTCATGTTCCTTCGTCAGTAAGCCACAAAGTTAAAAGACTATAAATGAATGACAAATATTTTAGGTTTTTTCTTCACCATCCCAAAGTCTTAGGTTTTTTTATCTCTAGGAGCAATACATAATAGACTATAGTTGGTGTAAAAAATTAATTCTATTTTATTTTTCAACTCCAACATAAAATTTAAGGTTTTCCCCACTAAAACACAAAGATAAAAGACTATAACCCATGACATATTTTTTTAAATAATATAGGTAAAAATTAAAATTAAATAATGAAGATCAAACTTATTTATATTTACTTTTTTCACAAATATAATTAATTTTTTACACATTGAATTATGGGAAATTAGATGTATATATATTCAATATGTTTCTCCTCCATCACCAAATTTCATGTTTCTTCGTCAGTAAGCCACAAAGTTAAAAGACTATAAATGAATGACAAATATTTTAGGTTTTTTCTTCACCATCCCAAAGTCTTAGGTTTTTTTTATCACTGAGAACCATACATAATAGACAATAGTAGGTGTAAAAAATTAATTCTATTTTATTTTTCAACTCTAACATAAAATTTTAGGTTTTTCCCCATTAAAAAAAAAAGATAAAAGACTATAGTCCATGACATATTTTTTTAAATAATATAGGTAAAAATTAAAATTAAATAATGAAGCTCAAACTTATTTATATTTACCTTTTTCACATCGAATTATGGTAAATTTGATGTATATATATTCAATATGTTTCTTCTCCATCACCAAATTTCATGTTTCTTCGTCAGTAAGCCACAAAGTTAAAAGACTATAAATAAATGACAAATATTTTAGGTTTTTTCTTCATCATCCCAAAGTCTTAGTTTTTTTTATCGCTGAGAACCATACATAATAGACAATAGTAGGTGTAAAAAATTAATTCTATTTTATTTTTAAACTCCAACATAAAATTTTAGGTTTTTCCCCATTAAAAAACAAAGTTAAAAGATTATAGTTCATGACATATTTTTTTAAATAATATAGGTAAAAATTAAAATTAAATAATGAAGCTCAAACTTATTTATATTTACCTTTTTCACATCGAATTATGGTAAATTAGATGTAAATATATTTAATATGTTTCTTCTCCATCACCAAATTTCATGTTCCTTCGTCAGTAAGCCACAAAGTTAAAAGACTATAAATGAATGACAAATATTTTAGGTTTTTTCTTCACCATCCCAAAGTCTTAGGTTTTTTTATCTCTAAGAGCAATACATAATAGACTATAGTTGGTGTAAAAAATTAATTCTATTTTATTTTTCAACTCCAACATAAAATTTTAGGTTTTCCCCACTAAAACACAAAGATAAAAGACTATAACCCATGACATATTTTTTTAAATAATATAGGTAAAAATTAAAATTAAATAATGAAGATCAAACTTATTTATATTTACTTTTTTCACAAATATAATTAATTTTTTACACATCGAATTATGGGAAATTAGATGTATATATATTCAATATGTTTCTCCTCCATCACCAAATTTCATGTTTCTTCGTCAGTAAGCCACAAAGTTAAAAGACTATAAATGAATGACAAATATTTTAGGTTTTTTCTTCACCATCCCAAAGTCTTAGGTTTTTTTTATCACTGAGAACCATACATAATAGACAATAGTAGGTGTAAAAAATTAATTCTATTTTATTTTTCAACTCTAACATAAAATTTTAGGTTTTTCCCCATTAAAAAAAAAGATAAAAGACTATAGTCCATGACATATTTTTTTAAATAATATAGGTAAAAATTAAAATTAAATAATGAAGCTCAAACTTATTTATATTTACCTTTTTCACATCGAATTATGGTAAATTTGATGTATATATATTCAATATGTTTCTTCTCCATCACCAAATTTCATGTTTCTTCGTCAGTAAGCCACAAAGTTAAAAGACTATAAATGAATGACAAATATTTTAGGTTTTTTGTTCATCATCCCAAAGTCTTAGTTTTTTTTATCGCTGAGAACCATACATAATAGACAATAGTAGGTGTAAAAAATTAATTCTATTTTATTTTTAAACTCCAACATAAAATTTTAGGTTTTTCCCCATTAAAAAACAAAGTTAAAAGACTATAGTTCATGACATATTTTTTTAAATAATATAGGTAAAAATTAAAATTAAATAATGAAGCTCAAACTTATTTATATTTACCTTTTTCACATCGAATTATGGTAAATTAGATGTAAATATATTCAATATGTTTCTTCTCCATCACCAAATTTCATGTTTCTTCTTCAGTAAGCCACAAAGTTTAAAGACTATAAATGAATGACAAATATTTTAGGTTTTTTCTACACCATCCCAAAGTCTTAGGTTTTTTTATCACTAAGAACCATACATAATAGACTATTTTAGGTGTAAAAAATTAATTATTTTTATTTTTCGACTCCAACATAAAATTTTAGGTTTTTCCCCACTAAAAAACAAAGTTAAAAGACTATAACCCATGACATATTTTTTTTAAATAATATAGGTAAAAATTAAAATTAAATAATGAAGCTCAAACTAATTTATATTTACCTTTATTCACATCGAATTATGGTAAATTAGATGTAAATATATTCAATATGTTTCTTCTCCATCACCAAATTTCATGTTTCTTCGTCAGTAAGCCACAAAGTTAAAAGACTATAAATGAATGACAAATATTTTAGGTTTTTTCTTCACCATCTCAAAGTCTTAGGTTTTTTTATTACTAAGAACCATACATAATAGACTATAGTAGGTGTAAAAAATTAATTCTATTTGATTTTTCAACTCCAACATAAAATTTTAGGTTTTCCCCATTAAAAAAAAAGATAAAAGACTATAGTCCATGACATATTTTTTTTAAATAATATAGGTAAAAATTAAAATTAAATAATGAAGCTCAAACTTATTTATATTTACCTTTTTCACATCGAATTATGGTAAATTTGATGTATATATATATTCAATATGTTTCTTTTCCATCACCAAATTTCATGTTTCTTCGTCAGTAAGCCACAAAGTTAAAAGACTATAAATGAATGACAAATATTTTAGGTTTATTCTTCACCATCCCAAAGTCTTAGGTTTTTTTTATCACTGAGAACCTTACATAATAGACAATAGTAGGTGTAAAAAATTAATTCTATTTTATTTTTCAACTCCAACATAAAATTTTAGGTTTTTCCCCATTAAAAAACAAAGTTAAAAGACTATAGTTCATGACATATTTTTTTAAATAATATAGGTAAAAATTAAAATTAAATAATGAAGCTCAAACTTATTTATATTTACCTTTTTCACCTCGAATTATGGTAAATTAGATGTAAATATATTCAATATGTTTCTTCTCCATCAGCAAATTTCATGTTCCTTCGTCAGTAAGCCACAAAGTTAAAAGACTATAAATGAATGACAAATATTTTAGGTTTTCTCTTCACCATCCCAAAGTCTTAGGTTTTTTTATCACTAAGAACCATACATAATAGACTATAGTAGGTGTAAAAAATTAATTCTATTTTATTTTTCAACTCCAACATAAAATTTTAGGTTTTTCCCCACTAAAAAACAAAGATAAAAGACTATAACCCATGACATATTTTTTTAAATAATATAGGTAAAAATTGAAATTAAATAATGAAGCTCAAACTTATTTATATTTACCTTTTTCACATCGAATTATGGTAAATTAGATGTAAATATATTCAATATGTTTCTTCTCCATCACCAAATTTCATGTTTCTTCTTCAGTAAGCCACAAAGTTTAAAGACTATAAATGAATGACAAATATTTTAGGTTTTTTCTACACCATCCCAAAGTCTTAGGTTTTTTTATCACTAAGAACCATACATAATAGACTATTTTAGGTGTAAAAAATTAATTATTTTTATTTTTCGACTCCAACATAAAATTTTAGGTTTTTCCCCACTAAAAAACAAAGTTAAAAGACTATAACCCATGACATATTTTTTTTAAATAATATAGGTAAAAATTAAAATTAAATAATGAAGCTCAAACTAATTTATATTTACCTTTATTCACATCGAATTATGGTAAATTAGATGTAAATATATTCAATATGTTTCTTCTCCATCACCAAATTTCATGTTTCTTCGTCAGTAAGCCACAAAGTTAAAAGACTATAAATGAATGACAAATATTTTAGGTTTTTTCTTCACCATCTCAAAGTCTTAGGTTTTTTTATTACTAAGAACCATACATAATAGACTATAGTAGGTGTAAAAAATTAATTCTATTTGATTTTTCAACTCCAACATAAAATTTTAGGTTTTCCCCATTAAAAAAAAAGATAAAAGACTATAGTCCATGACATATTTTTTTTAAATAATATAGGTAAAAATTAAAATTAAATAATGAAGCTCAAACTTATTTATATTTACCTTTTTCACATCGAATTATGGTAAATTTGATGTATATATATATTCAATATGTTTCTTTTCCATCACCAAATTTCATGTTTCTTCGTCAGTAAGCCACAAAGTTAAAAGACTATAAATGAATGACAAATATTTTAGGTTTATTCTTCACCATCCCAAAGTCTTAGGTTTTTTTTATCACTGAGAACCTTACATAATAGACAATAGTAGGTGTAAAAAATTAATTCTATTTTATTTTTCAACTCCAACATAAAATTTTAGGTTTTTCCCCATTAAAAAACAAAGTTAAAAGACTATAGTTCATGACATATTTTTTTAAATAATATAGGTAAAAATTAAAATTAAATAATGAAGCTCAAACTTATTTATATTTACCTTTTTCACCTCGAATTATGGTAAATTAGATGTAAATATATTCAATATGTTTCTTCTCCATCACCAAATTTCATGTTCCTTCGTCAGTAAGCCACAAAGTTAAAAGACTATAAATGAATGACAAATATTTTAGGTTTTCTCTTCACCATCCCAAAGTCTTAGGTTTTTTTATCTCTAGGAGCAATACATAATAGACTATAGTTGGTGTAAAAAATTAATTCTATTTTATTTTTCAACTCCAACATAAAATTTTAGGTTTTCCCCACTAAAACACAAAGATAAAAGACTATAACCCATGACATATTTTTTTAAATAATATAGGTAAAAATTAAAATTAAATAATGAAGATCAAACTTATTTATATTTACTTTTTTCACAAATATAATTAATTTTTTACACATCGAATTATGGGAAATTAGATGTATATATATTCAATATGTTTCTCCTCCATCACCAAATTTCATGTTTCTTCGTCAGTTAGCCACAAAGTTAAAAGACTATAAATGAATGACAAATATTTTAGGTTTTTTCTTCACCATCCCAAAGTCTTAGGTTTTTTTTATCACTGAGAACCATACATAATAGACAATAGTAGGTGTAAAAAATTAATTCTATTTTATTTTTCAACTCTAACATAAAATTTTAGGTTTTTCCCCATTAAAAAAAAAGATAAAAGACTATAGTCCATGACATATTTTTTTAAATAATATAGGTAAAAATTAAAATTAAATAATGAAGCTCAAACTTATTTATATTTACCTTTTTCACATCGAATTATGGTAAATTTGATGTATATATATTCAATATGTTTCTTCTCCATCACCAAATTTCATGTTTCTTCGTCAGTAAGCCACAAAGTTAAAAGACTATAAATGAATGACAAATATTTTAGGTTTTTTCTTCATCATCCCAAAGTCTTAGTTTTTTTTATCGCTGAGAACCATACATAATAGACAATAGTAGGTGTAAAAAATTAATTCTATTTTATTTTTAAACTCCAACATAAAATTTTAGGTTTTTCCCCATTAAAAAACAAAGTTAAAAGACTATAGTTCATGACATATTTTTTTAAATAATATAGGTAAAAATTAAAATTAAATAATGAAGCTCAAACTTATTTATATTTACCTTTTTCACATCGAATTATGGTAAATTAGATGTAAATATATTCAATATGTTTCTTCTCCATCACCAAATTTCATGTTTCTTCTTCAGTAAGCCACAAAGTTTAAAGACTATAAATGAATGACAAATATTTTAGGTTTTTTCTACACCATCCCAAAGTCTTAGGTTTTTTTATCACTAAGAACCATACATAATAGACTATTTTAGGTGTAAAAAATTAATTATTTTTATTTTTCAACTCCAACATAAAATTTTAGGTTTTTCCCCACTAAAAAACAAAGTTAAAAGACTATAACCCATGACATATTTTTTTAAATAATATAGGTAAAAATTAAAATTAAATAATGAAGCTCAAACTAATTTATATTTACCTTTATTCACATCGAATTATGGTAAATTAGATGTAAATATATTCAATATGTTTCTTCTCCATCACCAAATTTCATGTTTCTTCGTCAGTAAGCCACAAAGTTAAAAGACTATAAATGAATGACAAATATTTTAGGTTTTTTCTTCACCATCCCAAAGTCTTAGGTTTTTTTATCACTAAGAACCATACATAATAGACTATAGTAGGTGTAAAAAATTAATTCTATTTGATTTTTCAACTCCAACATAAAATTTTAGGTTTTCCCCATTAAAAAAAAAGATAAAAGACTATAGTCCATGACATATTTTTTTTAAATAATATAGGTAAAAATTAAAATTAAATAATGAAGCTCAAACTTATTTATATTTACCTTTTTCACATAGAATTATGGTAAATTTGATGTATATATATATTAATATATGTTTCTTTTCCATCACCAAATTTCATGTTTCTTCGTCAGTAAGCCACAAAGTTAAAAGACTATAAATTATTGACAAATATTTTAGGTTTATTCTTCACCATCCCAAAGTCTTAGGTTTTTTTTATCACTGAGAACCTTACATAATAGACAATAGTAGGTGTAAAAAATTAATTCTATTTTATTTTTCAACTCCAACATAAAATTTTAGGTTTTTCCCCATTAAAAAACAAAGTTAAAAGACTATAGTTCATGACATATTTTTTTAAATAATATAGGTAAAAATTAAAATTAAATAATGAAGCTCAAACTTATTTATATTTACCTTTTTCACCTCGAATTATGGTAAATTAGATGTAAATATATTCAATATGTTTCTTCTCCATCACCAAATTTCATGTTCCTTCGTCAGTAAGCCACAAAGTTAAAAGACTATAAATGAATGACAAATATTTTAGGTTTTCTCTTCACCATCCCAAAGTCTTAGGTTTTTTTATCACTAAGAACCATACATAATAGACTATAGTAGGTGTAAAAAACTAATTCTATTTTATTTTTCAACTCCAAAATAAAATTTTAGGTTTTTCCCCACTAAAAAACAAAGATAAAAGACTATAACCCATGACATATTTTTTTAAATAATATAGGTAAAAATTAAAATTAAATAATGAAGCTCAAACTTATTTATATTTACCTTTTTCACATCGAATTATGGTAAATTAGATGTAAATATATTCAATATGTTTCTTCTCCATCACCAAACTTCATATTTCTTCTTCAGTAAGCCACAAAGTTTAAAGACTATAAATGAATGACAAATATTTTAGGTTTTTTCTACACCATCCCAAAGTCTTAGGTTTTTTTATCACTAAGAACCATACATAATAGACTATTTTAGGTGTAAAAAATTAATTATTTTTATTTTTCAACTCCAACATAAAATTTTAGGTTTTTCCCCACTAAAAAACAAAGTTAAAAGACTATAACCCATGACATATTTTTTTAAATAATATAGGTAAAAATTAAAATTAAATAATGAAGCTCAAACTAATTTATATTTACCTTTTTCACATCGAATTATGGTAAATTAGATGTAAATATATTCAATATGTTTCTTCTCCATCACCAAATTTCATGTTTCTTCGTCTGTAAGCCACAAAGTTAAAAGACTATAAATGAATGACAAATATTTTAGGTTTTTTCTTCACCATCCCAAAGTCTTAGGTTTTTTATCACTAAGAACCATACATAATAGACTATAGTAGGTGTAAAAAATTAATTCTATTTGATTTTTCAACTCCAACATAAAACTTTAGGTTTTTCCCCATTAAAAAAAAAGATAAAAGACTATAGTCCATGACATATTTTTTTAAATAATATAGGTAAAAATTAAAATTAAATAATGAAGCTCAAACTTATTTATATTTACCTTTTTCACATCAAATTATGGTAAATTTGATGTATATATATTCAATATGTTTCTTCTCCATCACCAAATTTCATGTTTCTTCGTCAGTAAGCCACAAAGTTAAAAGACTATAAATGAATGACAAATATTTTAGAATTTTTCCTCACCATCCCAAAGTCTTAGGTTTTTTTTATCACTGAGAACCTTACATAATAGACTATAGTAGGTGTAAAAAATTAATTCTATTTTATTTTTCAACTCCAACATAAAATTTTAGGTTTTTCCCCATTAAAAAACAAAGATAAAAGACTATAGTCCATGACATATTTTTTTAAATAATATAGGTAAAAATTAAAATTAAATAATGAAGCTCAAACTTATTTATATTTACCTTTTTCACATCGAATTATGGTAAATTAGATGTAAATATATTTAATATGTTTCTTCTCCATCACCAAATTTCATGTTCCTTCGTCAGTAAGCCACAAAGTTAAAAGACTATAAATGAATGACAAATATTTTAGGTTTTTTCTTCACCATCCCAAAGTCTTAGGTTTTTTTATCTCTAGGAGCAATACATAATAGACTATAGTTGGTGTAAAAAATTAATTCTATTTTACTTTTCAACTCCAACATAAAATTTTAGGTTTTCCCCACTAAAACACAAAGATAAAAGACTATAACCCATGACATATTTTTTTAAATAATATAGGTAAAAATTAAAATTAAATAATGAAGATCAAACTTATTTATATTTACTTTTTTCACAAATATAATTAATTTTTTACACATCGAATTATGGGAAATTAGATGTATATATTCAATATGTTTCTCCTCCATCACCAAATTTCATGTTTCTTCGTCAGTAAGCCACAAAGTTAAAAGACTATAAATGAATGACAAATATTTTAGGTTTTTTCTTCACCATCCCAAAGTCTTAGGTTTTTTTTATCACTGAGAACCATACATAATAGACAATAGTAGGTGTAAAAAATTAATTCTATTTTATTTTTCAACTCTAACATAAAATTTTAGGTTTTTCCCCATTAAAAAAAAAGATAAAAGACTATAGTCCATGACATATTTTTTTAAATAATATAGGTAAAAATTAAAATTAAATAATGAAGCTCAAACTTATTTATATTTACCTTTTTCACATCGAATTATGGTAAATTTGATGTATATATATTCAATATGTTTCTTCTCCATCACCAAATTTCATGTTTCTTCGTCAGTAAGCCACAAAGTTAAAAGACTATAAATAAATGACAAATATTTTAGGTTTTTTCTTCATCATCCCAAAGTCTTAGTTTTTTTTTTATCGCTGAGAACCATACATAATAGACAATAGTAGGTGTAAAAAATTAATTCTATTTTATTTTTAAACTCCAACATAAAATTTTAGGTTTTTCCCCATTAAAAAACAAAGTTAAAAGACTATAGTTCATGACATATTTTTTTAAATAATATAGGTAAAAATTAAAATTAAATAATGAAGCTCAAACTTATTTATATTTACCTTTTTCACATCGAATTATGGTAAATTAGATGTAAATATATTCAATATGTTTCTTCTCCATCACCAAATTTCATGTTTCTTCTTCAGTAAGCCACAAAGTTTAAAGACTATAAATGAATGACAAATATTTTAGGTTTTTTCTACACCATCCCAAAGTCTTAGGTTTTTTTATCACTAAGAACCATACATAATAGACTATTTTAGGTGTAAAAAATTAATTATTTTTATTTTTCAACTCCAACATAAAATTTTAGGTTTTTCCCCACTAAAAAACAAAGTTAAAAGACTATAACCCATGACATATTTTTTTAAATAATATAGGTAAAAATTAAAATTAAATAATGAAGCTCAAACTAATTTATATTTACCTTTATTCACATCGAATTATGGTAAATTAGATGTAAATATATTCAATATGTTTCTTCTCCATCACCAAATTTCATGTTTCTTCGTCTGTAAGCCACAAAGTTAAAAGACTATAAATGAATGACAAATATTTTAGGTTTTTTCTTCACCATCCCAAAGTCTTAGGTTTTTTATCACTAAGAACCATACATAATAGACTATAGTAGGTGTAAAAAATTAATTCTATTTGATTTTTCAACTCCAACATAAAACTTTAGGTTTTTCCCCATTAAAAAAAAAGATAAAAGACTATAGTTCATGACATATTTTTTTAAATAATATAGGTAAAAATTAAAATTAAATAATGAAGCTCAAACTTATTTATATTTACCTTTTTCACATCAAATTATGGTAAATTTGATGTATATATATTCAATATGTTTCTTCTCCATCACCAAATTTCATGTTTCTTCGTCAGTAAGCCACAAAGTTAAAAGACTATAAATGAATGACAAATATTTTAGGTTTTTTCCTCACCATCCCAAAGTCTTAGGTTTTTTTTATCACTGAGAACCTTACATAATAGACTATAGTAGGTGTAAAAAATTAATTCTATTTTATTTTTCAACTCCAACATAAAATTTTAGGTTTTTCCCCATTAAAAAACAAAGATAAAAGACTATAGTCCATGACATATTTTTTTAAATAATATAGGTAAAAATTAAAATTAAATAATGAAGCTCAAACTTATTTATATTTACCTTTTTCACATCGAATTATGGTAAATTAGATGTAAATATATTTAATATGTTTCTTCTCCATCACCAAATTTCATGTTCCTTCGTCAGTAAGCCACAAAGTTAAAAGACTATAAATGAATGACAAATATTTTAGGTTTTCTCTTCACCATCCCAAAGTCTTAGGTTTTTTTATCTCTAGGAGAAATACATAATAGACTATAGTTGGTGTAAAAAATTAATTCTATTTTATTTTTCAACTCCAACATAAAATTTTAGGTTTTCCCCACTAAAACACAAAGATAAAAGACTATAACCCATGACATATTTTTTTAAATAATATAGGTAAAAATTAAAATTAAATAATGAAGATCAAACTTATTTATATTTACTTTTTTCACAAATATAATTAATTTTTTACACATCGAATTATGGGAAATTAGATGTATATATATTCAATATGTTTCTCCTCCATCACCAAATTTCATGTTTCTTCGTCAGTAAGCCACAAAGTTAAAAGACTATAAATGAATGACAAATATTTTAGGTTTTTTCTTCACCATCCCAAAGTCTTAGGTTTTTTTTTATCACTGAGAACCATACATAATAGAAAATAGTAGGTGTAAAAAATTAATTCTATTTTATTTTTCAACTCTAACATAAAATTTTAGGTTTTTCCCCATTAAAAAAAAAGATAAAAGACTATAGTCCATGACATATTTTTTTAAATAATATAGGTAAAAATTAAAATTAAATAATGAAGCTCAAACTTATTTATATTTACCTTTTTCACATCGAATTATGGTAAATTTGATGTATATATATTCAATATGTTTCATCTCCATCACCAAATTTCATGTTTCTTCGTCAGTAAGCCACAAAGTTAAAAGACTATAAATGAATGACAAATATTTTAGGTTTTTTCTTCATCATCTCAAAGTCTTAGTTTTTTTTATCGCTGAGAACCATACATAATAGACAATAGTAGGTGTAAAAAATTAATTCTATTTTATTTTTAAACTCCAACATAAAATTTTAGGTTTTTCCCCATTAAAAAACAAAGTTAAAAGACTATAGTTCATGACATATTTTTTTTTAAATAATATAGGTAAAAATTAAAATTAAATAATGAAGCTCAAACTTATTTATATTTACCTTTTTCACATCGAATTATGGTAAATTAGATGTAAATATATTCAATATGTTTCTTCTCCATCACCAAATTTCATGTTTCTTCTTCAGTAAGCCACAAAGTTTAAAGACTATAAATGAATGACAAATATTTTAGGTTTTTTCTACACCATCCCAAAGTCTTAGGTTTTTTTATCACTAATAACCATACATAATAGACTATTTTAAGTGTAAAAAATTAATTATTTTTATTTTTCAACTCCGACATAAAATTTTAGGTTTTTCCCCACTAAAAAACAAAGTTAAAAGACTATAACCCATGACATATTTTTTTAAATAATATAGGTAAAAATTAAAATTAAATAATGAAGCTCAAACTAATTTATATTTACCTTTATTCACATCGAATTATGGTAAATTAGATGTAAATATATTCAATATGTTTCTTCTCCATCACCAAATTTCATGTTTCTTCGTCAGTAAGCCACAAAGTTAAAAGACTATAAATGAATGACAAATATTTTAGGTTTTTTCTTCACCATCCCAAAGTCTTAGGTTTTTTTATCACTAAGAAGCATACATAATAGACTATAGTAGGTGTAAAAAATTAATTCTATTTGATTTTTCAACTCCAACATAAAATTTTAGGTTTTCCCCATTAAAAAAAAAGATAAAAGACTATAGTCCATGACATATTTTTTTTAAATAATATAGGTAAAAATTAAAATTAAATAATGAAGCTCAAACTTATTTATATTTACCTTTTTCACATCGAATTATGGTAAATTTGATGTATATATATATTCAATATGTTTCTTTTCCATCACCAAATTTCATGTTTCTTCGTCAGTAAGCCACAAAGTTAAAAGACTATAAATGAATGACAAATATTTTAGGTTTATTCTTCACCATCCCAAAGTCTTAGGTTTTTTTTATCACTGAGAACCTTACATAATAGACAATAGTAGGTGTAAAAAATTAATTCTATTTTATTTTTCAACTCCAACATAAAATTTTAGGTTTTTCCCCATTAAAAAACAAAGTTAAAAGACTATAGTTCATGACATATTTTTTTAAATAATATATGTAAAAATTAAAATTAAATAATGAAGCTCAAACTTATTTATATTTACCTTTTTCACCTCGAATTATGGTAAATTAGATGTAAATATATTCAATATGTTTCTTCTCCATCACCAAATTTCATGTTCCTTCGTCAGTAAGCCACAAAGTTAAAAGACTATAAATGAATGACAAATATTTTAGGTTTTCTCTTCACCATCCCAAATTCTTAGGTTTTTTTATCACTAAAAACCATACATAATAGACTATAGTAGGTGTAAAAAATTAATTCTATTTTATTTTTCAACTCCAACATAAAATTTTAGGTTTTTCCACACTAAAAAACAAAGATAAAAGACTATAACCCATGACATATTTTTTTAAATAATATAGGTAAAAATTAAAATTAAATAATGAAGCTCAAACTTATTTATATTTACCTTTTTCACATCGAATTATGGTAAATTAGATGTAAATATATTCACTATGTTTCTTCTCCATCACCAAATTTCATGTTTCTTCTTCAGTAAGCCACAAAGTTTAAAGACTATAAATGAATGACAAATATTTTAGGTTTTTTCTACACCATCCCAAAGTCTTAGGTTTTTTTATCACTAAGAACCATACATAATAGACTATTTTAGGTGTAAAAAATTAATTATTTTTATTTTTCAACTCCAACATAAAATTTTAGGTTTTTCCCCACTAAAAAACAAAGTTAAAAGACTATAACCCATGACATATTTTTTTAAATAATATAGGTAAAAATTAAAATTAAATAATGAAGCTCAAACTAATTTATATTTACCTTTTTCACATCGAATTATGGTAAATTAGATGTAAATATATTCAATATGTTTCTTCTCCATCACCAAATTTCATGTTTCTTCGTCTGTAAGCCACAAAGTTAAAAGACTATAAATGAATGACAAATATTTTAGGTTTTTTCTTCACCATCCCAAAGTCTTAGGTTTTTTATCACTAAGAACCATACATAATAGACTATAGTAGGTGTAAAAAATTAATTCTATTTGATTTTTCAACTCCAACATAAAACTTTAGGTTTTTCCCCATTAAAAAAAAAGATAAAAGACTATAGTCCATGACATATTTTTTTAAATAATATAGGTAAAAATTAAAATTAAATAATGAAGCTCAAACTTATTTATATTTACCTTTTTCACATCAAATTATGGTAAATTTGATGTATATATATTCAATATGTTTCTTCTCCATCACCAAATTTCATGTTTCTTCGTCAGTAAGCCACAAAGTTAAAAGACTATAAATGAATGACAAATATTTTAGGTATTTTCTTCACCATCCCAAAGTCTTAGGTTTTTTTTATCACTGAGAACCTTACATAATAGACTATAGTAGGTGTAAAAAATTAATTCTATTTTATTTTTCAACTCCAACATAAAATTTTAGGTTTTTCCCCATTAAAAAACAAAGATAAAAGACTATAGTCCATGACATATTTTTTTAAATAATATAGGTAAAAATTAAAATTAAATAATGAAGCTCAAACTTATTTATATTTACCTTTTTCACATCGAATTATGGTAAATTAGATGTAAATATATTTAATATGTTTCTTCTCCATCACCAAATTTCATGTTCCTTCGTCAGTAAGCCACAAAGTTAAAAGACTATAAATGAATGACAAATATTTTAGGTTTTTTCTTCACCATCCCAAAGTCTTAGGTTTTTTTATCTCTAGGAGCAATACATAATAGACTATAGTTGGTGTAAAAAATTAATTCTATTTTATTTTTCAACTCCAACATAAAATTTTAGGTTTTCCCCACTAAAACACAAAGATAAAAGACAATAACCCATGACATATTTTTTTAAATAATATAGGTAAAAATTAAAATTAAATAATGAAGATCAAACTTATTTATATTTACTTTTTTCACAAATATAATTAATTTTTTACACATCGAATTATGGGAAACTAGATGTATATATATTCAATATGTTTCTCCTCCATCACCAAATTTCATGTTTCTTCGTCAGTAAGCCACAAAGTTAAAAGACTATAAATGAATGACAAATTTTTTAGGTTTTTTCTTCACCATCCCAAAGTCTTAGGTTTTTTTTATCACTGAGAACCATACATAATAGACAATAGTAGGTGTAAAAAATTAATTCTATTTTATTTTTCAACTCTAACATAAAATTTTAGGTTTTTCCCCATTAAAAAAAAAGATAAAAGACTATAGTCCATGACATATTTTTTTAAATAATATAGGTAAAAATTAAAATTAAATAATGAAGCTCAAACTTATTTATATTTACCTTTTTCACATCGAATTATGGTAAATTTGATGTATATATATTCAATATGTTTCTTCTCCATCACCAAATTTCATGTTTCTTCGTCAGTAAGCCACAAAGTTAAAAGACTATAAATGAATGACAAATATTTTAGGTTTTTTCTTCATCATCCCAAAGTCTTAGTTTTTTTTATCGCTGAGAACCATACATAATAGACAATAGTAGGTGTAAAAAATTAATTCTATTTTATTTTTAAACTCCAACATAAAATTTTAGGTTTTTCCCCATTAAAAAACAAAGTTAAAAGACTATAGTTCATGACATATTTTTTTAAATAATATAGGTAAAAATTAAAATTAAATAATGAAGCTCAAACTTATTTATATTTACCTTTTTCACATCGAATTATGGTAAATTAGATGTAAATATATTCAATATGTTTCTTCTCCATCACCAAATTTCATGTTTCTTCTTCAGTAAGCCACAAAGTTTAAAGACTATAAATGAATAACAAATATTTTGGGTTTTTTCTACACCATCCCAAAGTCTTAGGTTTTTTTATCACTAAGAACCATACATAATAGACTATTTTAGGTGTAAAAAATTAATTATTTTTATTTTTCAACTCCAACATAAAATTTTAGGTTTTTCCCCACTAAAAAACAAAGTTAAAAGACTATATCCCATGACATATTTTTTTAAATAATATAGGTAAAAATTAAAATTAAATAATGAAGCTCAAACTAATTTATATTTACCTTTATTCACATCGAATTATGGTAAATTAGATGTAAATATATTCAATATGTTTCTTCTCCATCACCAAATTTCATGTTTCTTCGTCAGTAAGCCACAAAGTTAAAAGACTATAAATGAATGACAAATATTTTAGGTTTTTTCTTCACCATCCCAAAGTCTTAGGTTTTTTTATCACTAAGAACCATACATAATAGACTATAGTAGGTGTAAAAAATTAATTCTATTTGATTTTTCAACTCCAACATAAAATTTTAGGTTTTCCCCATTAAAAAAAAAGATAAAAGACTATAGTCCATGACATATTTTTTTTTAAATAATATAGGTAAAAATTAAAATTAAATAATGAAGCTCAAACTTATTTATATTTACCTTTTTCACATCGAATTATGGTAAATTTGATGTATATATATATATATTCAATATGTTTCTTTTCCATCACCAAATTTCATGTTTCTTCGTCAGTAAGCCACAAAGTTAAGAGACTATAAATGAATGACAAATATTTTAGGTTTATTCTTCACCATCCCAAAGTCTTAGGTTTTTTTTATCACTGAGAACCTTACATAATAGACAATAGTAGGTGTAAAAAATTAATTCTATTTTATTTTTCAACTCCAACATAAAATTTTAGGTTTTTCCCCATTAAAAAACAAAGTTAAAAGACTATAGTTCATGACATATTTTTTTAAATAATATAGGTAAAAATTAAAATTAAATAATGAAGCTCAAACTTATTTATATTTACCTTTTTCACCTCGAATTATGGTCAATTAGATGTAAATATATTCAATATGTTTCTTCTCCATCACCAAATTTCATGTTCCTTCGTCAGTAAGCCACAAAGTTAAAAGACTATAAATGAATGACAAATATTTTAGGTTTTCTCTTCACCATCCCAAAGTCTTAGGTTTTTTTATCACTAAGAACCATACATAATAGACTATAGTAGGTGTAAAAAATTAATTCTATTTTATTTTTCAACTCCAACATAAAATTTTAGGTTTTTCCCCACTAAAAAACAAAGATAACAGACTATAACCCATGACATATTTTTTTAAATAATATAGGTAAAAATTAAAATTAAATAATGAAGCTCAAACTTATTTATATTTACCTTTTTCACATCGAATTATGGTAAATTAGATGTAAATATATTCAATATATTTCTTCTCCATCACCAAATTTCATGTTTCTTCTTCAGTAAGCCACAAAGTTTAAAGACTATAAATGAATGACAAATATTTTAGGTTTTTTCTACACCATCCCAAAGTCTTAGGTTTTTTTATCACTAAGAACCATACATAATAGACTATTTTAGGTGTAAAAAATTAATTATTTTTATTTTTCAACTCCAACATAAAATTTTAGGTTTTTCCCCACTAAAAAACAAAGTTAAAAGACTATAACCCATGACATATTTTTTTAAATAATATAGGTAAAAATTAAAATTAAATAATGAAGCTCAAACTAATTTATATTTACCTTTATTCACATCGAATTATGGTAAATTAGATGTAAATATATTCAATATGTTTCTTCTCCATCACCAAATTTCATGTTTCTTTGTCAGTAAGCCACAAAGTTAAAAGACTATAAATGAATGACAAATATTTTAGGTTTTTTCTTCACCATCCCAAAGTCTTAGGTTTTTTTATCACTAAGAACCATACATAATAGACTATAGTAGGTGTAAAAAATTAATTCTATTTGATTTTTAAACTCCAACATAAAATTTTAGGTTTTCCCCATTAAAAAAAAAGATAAAAGACTATAGTCCATGACATATTTTTTTTAAATAATATAGGTAAAAATTAAAATTAAATAATGAAGCTCAAACTTATTTATATTTACCTTTTTCACATCGAATTATGGTAAATTTGATGTATATATATATATTCAATATGTTTCTTTTCCATCACCAAATTTCATGTTTCTTCGTCAGTAAGCAACAAAGTTAAGAGACTATAAATGAATGACAAATATTTTAGGTTTATTCTTCACCATCCCAAAGTCTTAGGTTTTTTTTATCACTGAGAACCTTACATAATAGACAATAGTAGGTGTAAAAAATTAATTCTATTTTATTTTTCAACTCCAACATAAAATTTTAGGTTTTTCCCCATTAAAAAACAAAGTTAAAAGACTATAGTTCATGACATATTTTTTTAAATAATATAGGTAAAAATTAAAATTAAATAATGAAGCTCAAACTTATTTATATTTACCTTTTTCACCTCGAATTATGGTCAATTAGATGTAAATATATTCAATATGTTTCTTCTCCATCACCAAATTTCATATTCCTTCGTCAGTAAGCCACAAAGTTAAAAGACTATAAATGAATGACAAATATTTTAAGTTTTCTCTTCACCATCCCAAAGTCTTAGGTTTTTTTATCACTAAGAACCATACATAATAGACTATAGTAGGTGTAAAAAATTAATTCTATTTTATTTTTCAACTCCAACATAAAATTTTAGGTTTTTCCCCACTAAAAAACAAAGATAACAGACTATAACCCATGACATATTTTTTTAAATAATATAGGTAAAAATTAAAATTAAATAATGAAGCTCAAACTTATTTATATTTACCTTTTTCACATCGAATTATGGTAAATTAGATGTAAATATATTCAATATGTTTCTTCTCCATCACCAAATTTCATGTTTCTTCTTCAGTAAGCCACAAAGTTTAAAGACTATAAATGAATGACAAACATTTTAGGTTTTTTCTACACCATCCCAAAGTCTTAGGTTTTTTTATCACTAAGAACCATACATAATAGACTATTTTAGGTGTAAAAAATTAATTATTTTTATTTTTCAACTCCAACATAAAATTTTAGGTTTTTCCCCACTAAAAAACAAAGTTAAAAGACTATAACCCATGACATATTTTTTTAAATAATATAGGTAAAAATTAAAACTAAATAATGAAGCTCAAACTAATTTATATTTACCTTTTTCACATTGAATTATGGTAAATTAGATGTAAATATATTCAATATGTTTCTTCTCCATCACCAAATTTCATGTTTCTTTGTCAGTAAGCCACAAAGTTAAAAGACTATAAATGAATGACAAATATTTTAGGTTTTTTCTTCACCATCCCAAAGTCTTAGGTTTTTTTATCACTAAGAACCATACATAATAGACTATAGTAGGTGTAAAAAATTAATTCTATTTGATTTTTAAACTCCAACATAAAATTTTAGGTTTTCCCCATTAAAAAAAAAGATAAAAGACTATAGTCCATGACATATTTTTTTTAAATAATATAGGTAAAAATTAAAATTAAATAATGAAGCTCAAACTTATTTATATTTACCTTTTTCACATCGAATTATGGTAAATTTGATGTATATATATATATTCAATATGTTTCTTTTCCATCACCAAATTTCATGTTTCTTCGTCAGTAAGCCACAAAGTTAAGAGACTATAAATGAATGACAAATATTTTAGGTTTATTCTTCACCATCCCAAAGTCTTAGGTTTTTTTTATCACTGAGAACCTTACATAATAGACAATAGTAGGTGTAAAAAATTAATTCTATTTTATTTTTCAACTCCAACATAAAATTTTAGGTTTTTCCCCATTAAAAAACAAAGTTAAAAGACTATAGTTCATGACATATTTTTTTAAATAATATAGGTAAAAATTAAAATTAAATAATGAAGCTCAAACTTATTTATATTTACCTTTTTCACCTCGAATTATGGTCAATTAGATGTAAATATATTCAATATGTTTCTTCTCCATCACCAAATTTCATGTTCCTTCGTCAGTAAGCCACAAAGTTAAAAGACTATAAATGAATGACAAATATTTTAGGTTTTCTCTTCACCATCCCAAAGTCTTAGGTTTTTTTATCACTAAGAACCATACATAATAGACTATAGTAGGTGTAAAAAATTAATTCTATTTTATTTTTCAACTCCAACATAAAATTTTAGGTTTTTCCCCACTAAAAAACAAAGATAACAGACTATAACCCATGACATATTTTTTTAAATAATATAGGTAAAAATTAAAATTAAATAATGAAGCTCAAACTTATTTATATTTACCTTTTTCACATCGAATTATGGTAAATTAGATGTAAATATATTCAATATGTTTCTTCTCCATCACCAAATTTCATGTTTCTTCTTCAGTAAGCCACAAAGTTTAAAGACTATAAATGAATGACAAATATTTTAGGTTTTTTCTACACCATCCCAAAGTCTTAGGTTTTTTTATCACTAAGAACCATACATAATAGATTATTTTAGGTGTAAAAAATTAATTATTTTTATTTTTCAACTCCAACATAAAATTTTAGGTTTTTCCCCACTAAAAAACAAAGTTAAAAGACTATAACCCATGACATATTTTTTTAAATAATATAGGTAAAAATTAAAATTAAATAATGAAGCTCATACTAATTTATATTTACCTTTTTCACATCGAATTATGGTAAATTAGATGTAAATATATTCAATATGTTTCTTCTCCATCACCAAATTTCATGTTTCTTCGTCTGTAAGCCACAAAGTTAAAAGACTATAAATGAATGACAAATATTTTAGGTTTTTTCTTCACCATCCCAAAGTCTTAGGTTTTTTATCACTAAGAACCATACATAATAGACTATAGTAGGTGTAAAAAATTAATTCTATTTGATTTTTCAACTCCAACATAAAACTTTAGGTTTTTCCCCATTAAAAAAAAAGATAAAAGACTATAGTCCATGACATATTTTTTTAAATAATATAGGCAAAAATTAAAATTAAATAATGAAGCTCAAACTTATTTATATTTACCTTTTTCACATCAAATTATGGTAAATTTGATGTATATATATTCAATATGTTTCTTCTCCATCACCAAATTTCATGTTTCTTCGTCAGTAAGCCACAAAGTTAAAAGACTATAAAGGAATGACAAATATTTTAGGTTTTTTCTTCACCATCCCAAAGTCTTAGGTTTTTTTTATCACTGAGAACCTTACATAATAGACTATAGTAGGTGTAAAAAATTAATTCTATTTTATTTTTCAACTCCAACATAAAATTTTAGGTTTTTCCCCATTAAAAAACAAAGATAAAAGACTATAGTCCATGACATATTTTTTTAAATAATATAGGTAAAAATTAAAATTAAATAATGAAGCTCAAACTTATTTATATTTACCTTTTTCACATCGAATTATGGTAAATTAGATGTAAATATATTTAATATGTTTCTTCTCCATCACCAAATTTCATGTTCCTTCGTCAGTAAGCCACAAAGTTAAAAGACTTTAAATGAATGACAAATATTTTAGGTTTTTTCTTCACCATCCCAAAGTCTTAGGTTTTTTTATCTCTAGGAGCAATACATAATAGACTATAGTTGGTGTAAAAAATTAATTCTATTTTATTTTTCAACTCCAACATAAAATTTTAGGTTTTCCCCACTAAAACACAAAGATAAAAGACTATAACCCATGACATATTTTTTTAAATAATATAGGTAAAAATTAAAATTAAATAATGAAGATCAAACTTATTTATATTTACTTTTTTCACAAATATAATTAATTTTTTACACATCGAATTATGGGAAATTAGATGTATATATATTCAATATGTTTCTCCTCCATCACCAAATTTCATGTTTCTTCGTCAGTAAGCCACAAAGTTAAAAGACTATAAATGAATGACAAATATTTTAGGTTTTTTCTTCACCATCCCAAAGTCTTAGGTTTTTTTTATCACTGAGAACCATACATAATAGACAATAGTAGGTGTAAAAAATTAATTCTATTTTATTTTTCAACTCTAACATAAAATTTTAGGTTTTTCCCCATTAAAAAAAAAGATAAAAGACTATAGTCCATGACATATTTTTTTAAATAATATAGGTAAAAATTAAAATTAAATAATGAAGCTCAAACTTATTTATATTTACCTTTTTCACATCGAATTATGGTAAATTTGATGTATATATATTCAATATGTTTCTTCTCCATCACCAAATTTCATGTTTCTTCGTCAGTAAGCCACAAAGTTAAAAGACTATAAATGAATGACAAATATTTTAGGTTTTTTCTTCATCATCCCAAAGTCTTAGTTTTTTTTATCGCTGAGAACCATACATAATAGACAATAGTAGGTGTAAAAAATTAATTCTATTTTATTTTTAAACTCCAACATAAAATTTTAGGTTTTTCCCCATTAAAAAACAAAGTTAAAAGACTATAGTTCATGACATATTTTTTTAAATAATATAGGTAAAAATTAAAATTAAATAATGAAGCTCAAACTTATTTATATTTACCTTTTTCACATCGAATTATGGTAAATTAGATGTAAATATATTCAATATGTTTCTTCTCCATCACCAAATTTCATGTTTCTTCTTCAGTAAGCCACAAAGTTTAAAGACTATAAATGAATGACAAATATTTTAGGTTTTTTCTACACCATCCCAAAGTCTTAGGTTTTTTTATCACTAAGAACCATACATAATAGACTATTTTAGGTGTAAAAAATTAATTATTTTTATTTTTCAACTCCAACATAAAATTTTAGGTTTTTCCCCACTAAAAAACAAAGTTAAAAGACTATAACCCATGACATATTTTTTTTAAATAATATAGGTAAAAATTAAAATTAAATAATGAAGCTGAAACTAATTTATATTTACCTTTATTCACATCGAATTATGGTAAATTAGATGTAAATATATTCAATATGTTTCTTCTCCATCACCAAATTTCATGTTTCTTCGTCAGTAAGCCACAAAGTTAAAAGACTATAAATGAATGACAAATATTTTAGGTTTTTTCTTCATCATCTCAAAGTCTTAGTTTTTTTTATCGCTGAGAACCATACATAATAGACAATAGTAGGTGTAAAAAATTAATTCTATTTTAGTTTTAAACTCCAACATAAAATTTTAGGTTTTTCCCCATTAAAAAACAAAGTTAAAAGACTATAGTTCATGACATATTTTTTTAAATAATATAGGTAAAAATTAAAATTAAATAATGAAGCTCAAACTTATTTATATTTACCTTTTTCACATCGAATTATGGTAAATTAGATGTTAATATATTCAATATGTTTCTTCTCCATCACCAAATTTCATGTTTCTTCTTCAGTAAGCCACAAAGTTTAAAGACTATAAATGAATGACAAATATTTTAGGTTTTTTCTACACCATCCCAAAGTCTTAAGTTTTTTTATCACAAAGAACCATACATAATAGACTATTTGAGGTGTAAAAAATTAATTATTTTTATTTTTCAACTCCAACATAAAATTTTAGGTTTTTCCCCACTAAAAAACAAAGTTAAAAGACTATAACCCATGACATATTTTTTTAAATAATATAGGTAAAAAATTAAAATTAAATAATGAAGCTCAAACTAATTTATATTTACCTTTATTCACATCGAATTATGGTAAATTAGATGTAAATATATTCAATATGTTTCTTCTCCATCACCAAATTTCATGTTTCTTCGTCAGTAAGCCACAAAGTTAAAAGACTATAAATGAATGACAAATATTTTAGGTTTTTTCTTCACCATCCAAAAGTCTTAGGTTTTTTTATCACTAAGAACCATACATAATAGACTATAGTAGGTGTAAAAAATTAATTCTATTTGATTTTTCAACTCCAACATAAAATTTTAGGTTTTCCCCATTAAAAAACAAGATAAAAGACTATAGTCCATGACATATTTTTTTTAAATAATATAGGTAAAAATTAAAATTAAATAATGAAGCTCAAACTTATTTATATTTACCTTTTTCACATCGAATTATGGTAAATTTGATGTATATATATATTCAATATGTTTCTTTTCCATCACCAAATTTCATGTTTCTTCGTCAGTAAGCCACAAAGTTAAAAGACTATAAATGAATGACAAATATTTTAGGTTTATTCTTCACCATCCCAAAGTCTTAGGTTTTTTTTATCACTGAGAACCTTACATAATAGACAATAGTAGGTGTAAAAAATTAATTCTATTTTATTTTTCAACTCCAACATAAAATTTTAGGTTTTTCCCATTAAAAAACAAAGTTAAAAGACTATAGTTCATGACATATTTTTTTAAATAATATAGGTAAAAATTAAAATTAAATAATGAAGCTCAAACTTATTTATATTTACCTTTTTCACCTCGAATTATGGTAAATTAGATGTAAATATATTCAATATGTTTCTTCTCTTCCACCAAATTTCATGTTCCTTCGTCAGTAAGCCACAAAGTTAAAAGACTATAAATGAATGACAAATATTTTAGGTTTTCTCTTCACCATCCCAAAGTCTTAGGTTTTTTTATCACTAAGAACCATACATAATAGACTATAGTAGGTGTAAAAAATTAATTCTATTTTATTTTTCAACTCCAACATAAAATTTTAGTTTTTTCCCCACTAAAAAACAAAGATAAAAGATTATAACCCATGACATATTTTTTTAAATAATATAGGTAAAAATTAAAATTAAATAATGAAGCTCAAACTTATTTATATTTACCTTTTTCACATCGAATTATGGTAAATTAGATGTAAATATATTCAATATGTTTCTTCTCCATCACCAAATTTCATGTTTCTTCGTCTGTAAGCCACAAAGTTAAAAGACTATAAATGAATGACAAATATTTTAGGTTTTTTCTTCACCATCCCAAAGTCTTAGGTTTTTTATCACTAAGAACCATACATAATAGACTATAGTAGGTGTAAAAAATTAATTCTATTTGATTTTTCAACTCCAACATAAAACTTTAGGTTTTTCCCCATTAAAAAAAAAGATAAAAGACTATAGTCCATGACATATTTTTTTAAATAAT